>JARHVA010004764.1:0-372500 GCA_037957365.1 Torreya grandis | reverse complement strand
GTATTAACTATTACCTATTTGTGAAATAACTATTACACATGTTTATATAGCAATATAGTTTCATATATTCAAAAATCTCTTATCCCTTATTCTATCTATAACTATTACCTATTCCTATAAGCATCTCCACTAATTTTATCATACACAAACCCTCATTTTCCTAAAACTAATCTGTCTCTTCTACCCCATCCCAATTCCACTCTTACCCTCCCATCTCATCCTAACCTAACCCACCTCATATCCCCTAAAATGTCTTACCCCATCCCAACTTCACCCCTTTAAAGTGAAACTCCACCCCTTTCAACCCTAACCTAATTCTTATCCTCCCACCCCAACTCATTGACCATCAACGGTTCTCCCCAACCATCAACAGTCCCCTTGGACCTTTTTGCCTCTAGGGTTAACTATCATCAATTTTGGTCAACCATTGACAATCCTTATTTGGTGACCATTGGTGGTGAGACTTGACCTCTTGAACTCCTTTCAAAACCTTAACTCTCTCTATCCTAACAGGAAAACCCTAAAAACTACTCCCTACACCCATCTTATTCCTTAATACCTTTATATCCCCCAACATAATTACTTTATCTTTAAAAAATAAAATATAAATTATAAAACCATAGCCCAACATTTAAAAATATATACTTCCCTAATTTAGCATACTTAGTTATTTTTACCATTTCTTTCACATATTCTAATTCCTTCCAAATTAAAAACATCACCTACCTCATTTTGAGACTGATGGCACCACCTCAATTTGCATCTAACCACTTATCTAGGAGTACCTCTAATATCCATCTAAACCCTACCATCTCTACCATATAATAATATCCTTTTGATAACTAAAAAGCACTCATAAACACTCATGGATAATCTTTGTACCAACACCTAGAAAAAATAAATCACAATTGTCCAAATTGTAAATGAGGCTCAAATGGGCCTAGTTGACCTTTTGTCCATGGTTTTAGGGTTTTCACCCAACCATCGATGGTTGAATAACCATCGATGGTTGGCCCTAACCATCAATGGTTTCATAAACCTCGAAAGTTGACCCTAACCATCAATGGTTATATAAATATCAATGATTTCCCCTAATCATTGATGGTTAGGGTTTTGCTTCCCTCAACTCTTTTCTTCTCCTTCATTTCACCTAACCTAAACCTTCAACTACATCTAATTAGGGTAACCCATTTCTTGCCTCTTTGAGAGTGACCTTCTCCCCTATAACTAAGAACTACATTAGGCCTAAAGTCCATGTTTGATCCATTACCCATGGGACTATGTAGGTAGCATCCTCTTACCTAATATATTAGGAGATAGCTCAGCCACCCCCTACCTAACCAACCCACTCATTTTTCCATGTCTACCTCAACATTGACACTTTTTTCAACCTGATCTATTTGTACATTATTGCAATGACCTTATTTTAGTCCTCATGACTACCTTGACCAATTTTTCCATTTTGAACTTTTACATTATGTACCACCTTATGTGTTACCCAACCATTTGTATTTTATTCAAGAGCACTTCCTACCTTGGATACCTGATCAAACATCAACCTTTCTTATGAGCTTTGATATACATGACCTGATCCACTATGACTAACACTAAGAACTAGTTAACTTGTCACCTCTAGAACCTTAAATTATATTACCAACATTTTCACCTTCTGTATTTGTTAGCATTGGACTATCACATTGAGTCTCACCCTATGTGATAATTTACATCTCACATTCACACACCCAACTCATAACCCTTATTTTACCACTTGTTAACCCATGACCCAATTTCAGTTCTACCTCATCAACTCCTAGTTTGTTGGGGAATACTCTCCTCCCATACTCAAAGTAACTAAACCTTGGCCATCAACACTCCATTTTTGTTTTACATCTTATTGACCTAAAGTTTCAAGATAAAATGGGGAAAAATATAGACACTCAAAAACATCCCCTCAACCAATTTTTGATGTCACATCATCTTGGACCTATTCTCAACCCTTAGTTAACTATTTAACTAGTTAACTCACCCTTAGACACCTTTTATACACACTTAGCTACCTTTTAAAGCATCCCCTCCTTTGACCCTTTTTAACCCTTTTTCATGTAGGGGTAGACCATCAATGGTTGACTAACTATTGATGGTTACCCTTAACCATCGACAGTTAGGTCCCCACTCTCATAAAACTAAAAGCACATCTAGTTATGGGTGAGCTTGTAAGGGAAAAATAGAAACTTTATCATGCATACCTTGTAGATTTACTTCCCCTAAAATGACATCTTTATCTTGACCCAACTTAGTAACTCTCTCTCTCTCTCTCTCTCTCTCTCTCTCTCTCTCTACTTAGTAGTTTTGTGTTATAAATGTAAGGCTCTTGGAAGAGACGAGGATCTAAAATTTGCATCCAAGCTATCTTGTTTTTTTTTGTGAAAGTATTTGTCATCCTAAAACTATATTCACTTTGAAGGTTCAAGTACTATTATGTAACCTAAATTTATTTTGGTTTTCAACTATCTTTCACTTGGCATCATACATGTACTC
Source organism: Torreya grandis (assembly GCA_037957365.1). Classification (NCBI taxonomy): domain Eukaryota; kingdom Viridiplantae; phylum Streptophyta; class Pinopsida; order Cupressales; family Taxaceae; genus Torreya; species Torreya grandis. Next base: position 369,962 of record JARHVA010004764.1, on the reverse strand, counting down.
TCTTTTTATTTTTATTATTTTATTTCTTTATCAAGTTTTCCTACCTTGATTTTCTCACCTACACACCACCCCTCACCCTAACTATCTATACTCTAACTCCTTCCCATTATATATTTTCATCTTTATCTCTATCTTAATTTTCATAAACTTCCATAGGCAACTACCACCGATTGCAAAAAATATCACCCATTACCCCAATTGTCACTAGTTATCTAACCATCACCGGTTAGACCCAACCATCACTGGTCACACCCAACCACTAATGGTCACTAACAAAAAATAATAATAGATTGTTATTTTTTTCCATTTTCACCAAATCATAAGACCCTATCTATTCCTGACCTATCTAAAGACCTTACCTAGACCCTTTGAACCTAACATTGGCACACTTATGCATGGTATTGACCCACCATGCCATATCTTCCATCAAACATGCACATTATTTATTTTCTTGCATATTTACTTTCTTATCATTTGAATGTAAGTATATTTATTATATCATTTTCAACTTAATTATCTTAAAAGTGGATTGACAACCTCCTAGAAAGCCTTGTGCTTCTTGGATCTAGCATATGATAGGCAATCCACTCAACTCATCATCTAAAAAATTCTCTTCTAGTTTTCTTTTGATTTTCAGGTTATCATCCCTAGCCAAAAATGAGTTCCCACATTCATCTGGATCAATGTGCACATTATACTGGGTACTCATCTACATACCCTCATATTCACTTTATTTTATCTACTTTCAAAACTAAGAAATGAAATATATTATTGAAATATATAGATGAAGATTGGGGTAGAATAATTTCATATGAATTAGATAACTTTATCAACCAATATGACAACTACTATATTCAATATCATAAGTTTACTTATATCAGTGTTGGTGGTTTTGAAGGCTATCTACTGAGGATTTTAAGACTAGAAAATGACAAGATAATATTGATAGAATTATGTAGATAATTAGGCACAGTTCATAAATGTTATAGAGATAAACACATCTTGTGTGTCTCATTCCCTATTTCATTAGGGTAATTCACATGTAAAATTGTAATTAATTCCCAAGACATTAAATCAACCATCTCCCAATTTAATCTTCAATCATATGCTAGTAGGACTTTTGTGGACATAAACATATATGTAAAATGGTGCCTTGGTATTGGCTCAACCAATGAACACATGAATAACTTTGAGGACTAATAGGTAGATTATTTATATGAATATGAGGTGGTTTGACAAGACTGGAGATGATGAATCTATATCAAATCAAATCATTAACTAAATAATGGGTCCCTAATGGCATGGTTAATGACATGATTAAACTCATTGACCCTAAATACACAAATAGAGATACAACTACACCCATGCCAACCATAAATTATTCAATAAGATAACTATCATATGTGCATGGGAGAACCTAGAGAGTATGGGCTAGAATTAAGAAATGGTTCAATAAGAAGTTTGCTAAAATGACTAGAGTATGTAGAATTAGAAAGGGAAAGACTTCATCTCCTCCCAAGTAGGCTCTTACACAAACTCCAAAGAAGAGAATCACTAGAATGATGATTTAAAACCTTATATCTTTAATTGATTAATATGTTGATGATGAAGATGCTAAAAAAGGGAAATAGCCATGAAAGGCTTGTTAAAAAATTCCTATAATTGGTAGGAAGAAGGTAGTAAATAAAATTTTAATGATGTAGTCCTCTCCTAATCCCCTTGGGAATCCATTTATTTTTATCACCAATACAAAACAACATGCACATTCAAAATATGTTTTTGTGTCCCTTCCTTCATCCCCTTCAATCTCTATAAGTGTTCCTCCTTTCCTTGAATCTACTCCTCCAAATCAGCCCACACCTCCTCCAATTGGAACTGAAATGACTCCTTTCAATACTATGTCATTCTAATAGATGCAACCAATTCTCAAAAAAAGAAAAAGGGTGATGGAATCATACCTCTATGAATTCAAAGTAGTAGTTGTTCTCCTCAAGAATCCTCCTCCCAATAAGGCTAAAACCATTTTTAGGTTGGTGTCAGATCCTTTTGGTGCTCAATTTTTTGATTTTGTGGAACCCAATGTGGATAAATATGTTTTAGAGATGATTTAAGTGATTATACTCTCAAGAGATTATCAATCAAAGAGGAAACCAAGGAGATTGATATTCATAACTTGAGGGAGACTATAAGAATAATAATTAAAATATTAGAACAAGATAATCTACCCAACAATAAATCCAATACCAAATCAATTAGTTAATAGGGTACATCAAATACCTTCTTAATCTCATTGACATGCCCAAAACACCTCAAATTGACACTCCTCAAGTGTCAGGGATAAGCAAGAAATCCATTTCTATAATCAACAAATACAATTCATATGGTAATACTTTGGAGGCTTGGGTGGTCAGAGTGTTGATAAGTGGAATGAAATAAATTGAAGAGGTGATGAAGTTGTTCAAAGCAATTGATAAATAATTCCTTGACATAAATCAATAGATCAAATCTCACACAAGTGAGTTAAGTATATGGGATATCATACAATAGTACATTCATGAAATAATTGAAGTTGATACATATGCGATGTTCAAAAATGGAATCTTTGAAAAACTATAATATGAGACTTCTTATAAATGTTATAAAAGTATCTTCCAAAAGATTAAGGTTTTGAATTGGGTGATAAAATAGTTAAAGGATCATATCAATACCATAAAGGATAAGAGGAGTTTAATTTCGTCTAACTTGGATGAGATTCATTACAACCTATTTCAAGAAGATGCAATCAATTTGCATACTATGGATGAAGTTAAGGAGGAATTCAATAAATTTATAAAAGAATAAATTTTCAAAAAAAGATATTTTAGTAAAGTTTGCATGATTATAATCAGTGACATCCATGTCTCAATTGAAGAAATGAATAATCAGTTGGCTGAACTAGTAGAGATTCTAAATGTAATGTTATTAGTTTTTGAGAGATGGATTACATGATGTAAGAAAGTAATAGTACCAAAATTTCATGATGTTATAAAATCAATAAATAAAATTTATAATCCCAAAATTTCATGATGTTATGTAAGTAATAAGTAATTTTATAAAATTAAAGGCCACTCGAGAACAAGAAGAAGCCAAAATTTCTTTAGCTGCACCAGGTTATTTAGCACCAACCACTACATCGACAAAGGCTCCTTACTGGAGTTTACAAACATTATTTATTATTTTTGTCTAACTTATATTTTAAGAAATTAATATTTTCATTTTTATAAAATTAAAAATTGTAAAAGATAGAATAGGCTGAAAAATAGAATGCCAAGAGTCTTTTTTGAATATGAAGAGTTAGTGCATTCCCTCTTGTTCTAAATATAGGAAATTTCTATTATAATTTTTTTTTTTGATGTCTATAATATGTGAATCTTGAAGATGATAATTTTTAGGGTATTAAGCATAAGAAGGGTTTTAAAGTATGCCATTCATGGGTTTTATAGTAGTATAAAATCTTGTCTATAATAATAAAGTACTTGATGTGAAGTAGTAAATAAAAATTATGGTGTAAGTTAAATCATAGTTTGAGGATTTGTCCCCCAAGTGACATAGAAATCCTAATCATAGTGAGGTTTTAGAGGAAGTGGGTGGTTATGTGGAGGATTCATGTGACTGAGATGAGATCTATTAGGTTGTGGAGCTAAAAGCTTCACCTGAATGCAAACATGGAGGGTTGCTGAGTGTCACAGTCACCAACGTCGGCAGGACACACTGACATTGGGCAGGGGTCAACAAAAAGCAACTAACATCGGCAAGAGTCAGCTGATGTTGGTCACCTCCAGTTAGATAGGGATCGACGTCAGTCACCTATGTAGTTCCAGAACTACTGTTGACAGACAGTCAGTTTGTTGAATGGGTTGTTTGCATGTAAAGACTAGTTCGAGTCTTTGAGTCACTTGTCTAATTATTGTATGCATGAGATCTATATAATAGACTCATGGGCTATATTTTAAAGTGGTAGAACTAGGAGAGTTATTCCCATGGTAGAATCAAGTAGGATTCTTCATGTATGTAAGATCAGGTTTGGTCTATAGGGTGTTGCAAGATCATGGTGGAGATCTACATGTGATAAGTAAGATCAGGTTGGTCTGCAGGGGTGTGTGTATGCGAGGGTCAAAAGGAGATCATTGGGGGAGCAAGATCATGGTGAGATCTACTTGGAGTACCGGTTTGTACTCAGTTATATTGGGAGTACAATGAGGTGAACAACAACTTGTTTTAGCTGTGTGTTGTGACCTATATTGAGAGAAGATTACTCTTGAGGGAAGATTACTAGGAGCCCTTGAGGAGTGGGAAGCCTCACAGAGGTGAAAGAAGAGTGTGATCTCTTTATTGTAATTTCCTTTTGTAATGAGTTGAATACAATTATGTGTTTCCTCTCATATTCTGTGTTGTTTCTAGTTTCTAGTTACTTGTTACTTCTGGTTAATTCCGCATATTTAAGTTGCTTGTATATGGTAATCAATTGTGCTTTCATATTTCCCAACAAGTGGTATCAGAGCCAGGTTATAGGGAGTAGGTTTTGTGTTTGGTTATAGGTCACTCTCAGGGGTTTTTGATTGAGTGGGAGTATAGCAATGGTAGAAGAAGGTAAGCTGAGAATGGAGAAATTTAGGCACAAGATTAACACCACAAGGAGTGTGGTGGGTAGTCTTCAAGATTGAGCTTGAAGAGGAATACAAGCCAGGATGTAGATTAGACAAAGTACTAGTATAGGTATAGGTGTAGCTATTTATCTCCAAGTGGGAGATTGTTAGGTTATGGAGCTAAAAGCTTCACCCATATCCAAACATGGAGGGTTATTGAGTGTCACAGTTGCTGACATTGGTAGGACACACTAACGTCAGGCAGGGGTCGACAAAAAGCAACTGACATCGGCAAGAGTCGACTAATGTCAGTCACCTCTAGTCAGACAGGGACCGATGTCGGTCACCTGTGTGGTTTTAGAACTGCTATTGATGAACAGTCAATTTGTTGAATGAGTTGTTTGCATGTAAAGACTAGTTTGAGTCTTTGAGTCACTTGTCTAATTATTGTATGCATGAGATCTATATAATAGACTCATGGGCTGTATTGTAAAGTGGTAGAACTAGGAGAGTTCTTCCCATGGTAGAATCAAGTAGGATTCTTCATGTATGTAAGATCAGGTTTGGTCTGCAAGGTGTTGCAAGATCATGGTGGAGATCTACATGTGATAAGTAAGATCAGGTTGGTCTATAGGGGTGTGTGTATGCGAGGGTCAAAAAGAGATCGATGGGGGAGCAAGATCCAAGGTGACAACAATACATCAAGGAGAAAGATCATGGTTAGATCTACTTGGAGTACCAGTTCATACTCAGTTGTACTGGGAGTACAATGAGGTGAACAATAGCTTGTGTGAGCTGTGTGTTGTGACCTGTATTAAGAGAAGATTACTCTTGAGGGAAGATTACTGGGAGCCCTTGAGGAGTGGGAAGCCTCACAGAGGTGGAAGAAGAGTGTGATCTCTTTATTGTAATTTCCTTTTGTAATGAGTTGAACACAATTGTGTGTTGCCTCTCATATTTTGTGTTGTTTTTGGTTTCTAGTTACTTGTTACTTCTGGTTAATTCTGCATATTTAAGTTGCTTGTATATGGTAATCAATTGTGCTTCTGTATTTCCCAACAAGATCATCTTAGAGTTTAGAACATATCAATAATTTAGATCTAGGCTAGTGATTATTTATGAGAAGGGAGATATTTTTATAGAAGAGTTGGTGGAAATATATTATTACCAAAATTTGATTGTAGAGGGAAAGAAACATTATACAAGTGCTATGGTTTCTATTTGTGTTAGGGAAATCATAAGTAGTAATGGATCGATGATAGTCTGGGTTGGCTCATTTAATGAAAGATTGGTGGTGGAATTTTTGAATGGAGGAGTTGATAACAAATTAGGACATGTGATGATGAAGGGAGAATGGAGTCATAGAAAAAACAAACCAAATCTAGCAACCAAAATAAGATAAGGAGATAAACATGTAGATAATGACACCATATGACACTTAGAGATGATTAAGGTAGAACCTTGGGATAGATCTAAAATGGAAAAGCCAGAAGGTTATTCAAAATCACCTAATAATATAGTAGACCATAAAGATACATATTATCTAATCCAATGGTGTGGTAAGGACTCAAAGAATAATGAGATAGATAAAATAAATGAATTAAAAAATCCATTAGTGGATAAAATAGGGTTTCAAAATTTGGTGCGATCCTTATCAGGAAAATCAAAATGCATTTGGATAATGGGGGCATACTAAGTGTAGGAATAAAAATAGAGACTAGAGGCTCTCTTAGGTGTCCCAGTGGAATCTCAGTGTTTGGTGCAACAAGGCAAATAATTTCAATTTTTTTTAATCATTGTTATGCTATGATATAGACAAAGATTCAATCATCTATATGGCCTCCAAATTAAAAGGAGTTGTGGTATGGAAAAAATATGGAACTCCCCTCAAAATTTCACCTTTCCCTAAACCTATGAGTTTAAAGGAGTGGTTAATAATGCTACCCCCAAGTTTAATTCATTGAATTATATTCCTTCTCAATCCTATATTATAGAACAAACATAAGAGGTACCTATGGTTAAAGTTTTTCCAAAGGAGGTTGATGACTATTTTCATTCTCTCAAAGAGGATGTAGTAATCTATAAATATGACTTGTGACCTTCTTTGAATGTTCTATATCAATGGGTTTATTAGACTTGGTCAAAACAATGCGAGATATCTCTATGTTCTAAAGGTTTTTTTTTTGTGCATTTTTGAGATCAGAAGGATTATCAGAAATGTATAATAGAAGGTCATTATTTTTGGAGCACTCCCTATTTTTTGGAATTTGATCCAAACACTATTTCAGTTACAAAGATGCCAATGTGGGTTTATCTACCTAATCTACCTTTGTATTTTTAGAATGATTATAAGAAAATTGGTAATGTTTTTAGGGTCATTTTTAAAGAATGATCATGAGAGATTTGCTACAAGTTTTTGCACTTTTTCTAGAATTTATGCAAAGATTGATTTGAGTAAAGGAGTTTCAGCCAAAGTAATTTTAAAATATGATAAAGTAATTCATGTTTAAACTCTAGATTATGAGAATACTACATTTAGATGCCATATTGTAAATCCACAGGTCACCTCCATGCCTCCTACCCACATGGGTGCTATTAAAAATGAAATAAAAAGGGGGAAGAATTAAATCTGAGTAAATGGAATGTCCTAGATCTAATTATTGATCCAATTTTGCCCCTCAGGTGAAATCTCAGTCACCTTCTGCACTTGCTTTGCATGGCTAGTTAATTTTGGGTTGCAAGGTCCACCTTTAGGGTTCGACAGCTCTGTTTTAAAGCATTGGCTCATCGGCCTCGTTCGTTGGCATTCATGGTAGAATAAGGTAGAGTTTTCAAACATTCACAAAAGGGGAGAGGAAAAAGCTGGGGCACTTAACACTAAGGCAAAAGGAGGGTAGACATTTACAAGAACAATGCAGTCGGTGGCAAAATTGCCGCCCATAACACTGGTGAGTAAAAAGAGACCACAAACAGATGCAGTCAGTGGCAAAATTTTAGCTCACAACACAAGTAGAGGAAAAGGCCACAAAATCAATCGATGTCAGCAAAATTACCATGCTCGGCAGCCTACTCGGCTGACGTCAGAAAAATTGCTGTGCTCAGCAGCCAAATCGGCTAACATCGGCAAAATCCCACGTGTAATCCATGACATTGGGCAGAAAATTTGCCACTCACAATATCAGGGGGCAAAAAAGCCCTATAAAACACAGAAAAAGACCAACCCAACAGGTAGAGGAGCAGACCAACATGCAAAATGAGGCAGCAAGCATGGTCCCAGTAGACTTATGATGTCATCTATAATGTTTTTTCACTCTTCCCAATGAGACTCCTCTTGGATCTTTCCATATAAATACGTAGACTTGGCCATTTTAAAGGGATCTTCTCCAATTTTGTAAAGAGCACAGCTCTACAAATTTTCCACCTGAATCAATAAAAGACAATTTTACCTCTTTCTTGGATGGATTTTTCTGTGTATGCCTTGAATGTTGGTCTGTGTCCAGTCATTGTTCCTTGATGCTCTCACAGGTCCAGCACCAGCAAACCAATCATCTAAAAAGTACCATTATCTGCTACTACCAAGAGTAGATTTCTATTTTGGAGGTATAGAATAGGAGAGGTCACTTATAGTATGTATTTCTCAGCACCTTGGTGAGTCCCTGTTTCCTGTGCTTTCCATAGGAACCTCCCTATCATTTCCAGTAGCTTGGTCTTTCTGCCAAGTCTCAGTGTATGTATGTTTTGTTTGATCCTGAGTGTGGAGGTGGGAAGGTCATTTCATTTTTGGTGTATCACCTCTTTAGAGTAGGTTGTTTGTTTTCATGCATTTTCTTCTCCCTTTTCATCCCCCCAATATATCTATATATCTATATTTTTGCACTGCTTGAAACAAACAAGATACATCAGAGGGAACTAGCCCATACCTAGAGACTCTCCTCTCTTGCTTCACCATCCCATAGGTGAGAGAGGAGTTTCCATGTTGCGGAGAGAGGGCAAGAATCCATTTTCCTACTGCTAGGTGCAATCTCCAGTCGTCAACAGTTTTGGCACGCCCGGTGGGACAAGTTTTTAATGCAGTAAAGTTGCAGGATTAATGTTGGTCCTGTTACAGCAGATCAAATTTTTTCCTTTAGCATCTGGTGACTCTGAGTAAATCCATTGGTTAAGTAGCTTAGTGCCTTTAGAAATCATCCATTTCTTGTATGTATACTCCTTTTACAAAAAATCATGGGTTTTGTTTTCCTTCATATGAGTGTGATCAGACTTCAGATATTTATGCAATCCCCTTAAGCGGTTCTCCTAGTTGCCCTGCAACTATAAGGGAGGTGGCATTGGAATTTGGGAAGCAGACAATGAAAATTGATAGGTTGGAAGGGCAGTACAAATATCATCAGGAGCTGATGTATAAAGAGGAGTGCTTGTTTAGGCAAACATAGACCTTGCAGTCCATGAAGGAGGAGGTAACAAAATGGAGAAATCCATCTATCCAAGGCAGTCAGCCTTGCATGCCCCCTCCTACCCTAAAGAAAACCCCCTCTTTTGCACCAAATCCATTTTATCAAATTACACTTGCTCACTCCAGCTCACCAAATATAGCTGCTCCCAATCCTGTGCACCTGGCTTTCTAACACCAAATGGCATTAGAGCAACCTGCCATGGAGATCAATCTTTTCAACTCCTTAGATCAGGAATCTTCCATTGAGAATGCTAGCCACCTCCAAGAAGGACTCTTCCAGGAAAACCTAGCCAGACAAATTGAGGACTTAGAGGCTAGGATGAAGCTACTCCTTGAAAGGGAGTTAATTTTTTTAGACCTTGTGAAAGAGCCTCGGGACCTTGTGGAAAACAAAGTTGTTGCCTATTCGTAGGAGTAGAATTCAAATTTTGAAATCCTGAGTTGGGGGAAAATAGTGGAATCATGGGGTAGAATAGAAGAAGAAAAGCAAGGTTTTTCTCAAAACCTTGAAGAAGCTGAAGCTGCACCTCCCTGTGATGATGCTGGCAGCCTCCAAGAAAAGCTTTTCTAAGAAGATCTGAGTAGGAAAATTGTAGAGTTGGAGTCCAAAGAGAAATTCCTCAGCCAATGTGTGGTGGATGATTAAGGCTAAACAACATATTCCATTCCTGAACACACCCCACCTACACATTTATAAGAGAGTTATCAGGCTGTGCCTGATATAGATGAAGTGATGATTAAGTGGAGAGAGGAGAATCATTCGATTCTAGCTCAAGGACTGCTTCCTCTTCCACATGCTTTCTCCACTTCACCCCTTCTCAAAGAAGAACCTATTTTGTAAAGGGTAGGAGAGGAACAAAAGATCCAATCTACAGTCCTTCAGGAGGTTGTCATGAGCAACAATGAAGAAGAAATCATCATTAATACTCCTTGTGAAGACCTCATCAGCAATGGAGAAGATGCAGGGCTTGCATATATGCAGATGTTGTAGCAATATGAGGAGGAACAAATGCATGGTAAGCTCTCCTCTCCTCTGATTGATGAACTTCCTTGCTGTTTTGATGAGGATGACTACATTGAAGAACCCAAGAAAGAGGAGGATCAGGAGAATATTTTTGAAAATCTAGAGAACCTAATTAGCAAAGAGGAAAAGGAGAAGTCTGTCTTCATGGAGGAATGCCTTGAAGAACTGAGCTTTAAACAGGAAAGTGAAGTCTTGTGGGATGAGAAATTATTTTGTGAGCCCATTTTAGACATCACCATAGTCGACTTTCTTCAAGAAGGCCACGAAGAAGTAGAGGATGAGTCTGACAGAGTTTTTAGCGAGGTAGAAGGAAACAAATCAGACCATGATACATTGCAGAAGAATTGTGCAGATCAAAAGGCTTATAGTGATGAGCTAGTAGCCATTGATTTCTTGGTGAGGGGCACCAATATCAAGGAGTAGCATTTAACAGGCCTCCAGGGACAATCAGAATACATATATATTGGAGGCATGTTTGATTTTGATCCCCTCAATTTCCAACCAACTCAGGTGACAGGCAGGAAGAGTAAGTCACCAAATCTCATTTTCTTTCAGCTACTTGCCTGCCACCACAAGTCTTCTCACCAGGAAGGGGACTTGAGAAATTTTCCTTTTGATCTAGGAGGGATGCAAGAATTCTTGGTTAGCTGTATATAATAGTTTTCTTTCAGTCTTTTTCCCTATTTTCCCTAGGTGTAGTTTGCACAGTTAGTTGTTTTTAGTCTTGTGTGTTTCCCTTTGTGTGTGGGGGTAAATTTTATGTATTTGATTTTGGGATTATCAAAGATGTTGTGAACTCTCTTCAAAGTCACCATCTGACTCTGCACCTAATGGAATGTGAGGTAACTGGGTTCTAAGCATAGCAGGCATGCTTCCCCTGTGAGTCACCAATTTGTTGACCCAATTTTGCCCCTCAGGCAAAATCTCGGTCACCTTCTGTACTTGCTTTACATGGCCAGTTAATTTTGGGTTGCAAGGTCCACCTTCAAGGTTTGACAACTCCATTTCAAAGCATTGGCTCATCGGCCTCGTTTGTTGGTGTTTATGGTAGCATAAGGCAGAGTTTTCAAACATTCACAAAAGGGGAGAGGAAAAAGCCAGGGCACTTAACACTAAGGCAAAAAGAGGGTAGATGTTCACAAGAACAATGTAGTCGGTAGCAAAATTGCCACCCATAACACTGGTGGGTAAAAAGAGACTGCAAACAGATGCAGTCAGTGGAAAAATTATCGCTCACAACACAAGCAGAGGAAAAGGCCATGAACTCAATCGACATCAGCAAAATTGCCGCGCTCGACAGCCTACTCAACTGACGTTGGAAAAATTACCATGCTTGGTAGCCAAATTGGCTGATGTCAGCAAAATATTGTGTGCAATCCATGACATTGGGTGGCAAATTTGCTGCTCACAACATCAGGCGGCAAAAAAGCCCTGCAAAACATAGAAAAAGACCCACCAAGTGGGCAGAGGAGCAGACCAGCATGCAAAATGAGGCAGCAAGCATGGTCCTAGCAGACTTATGATGTCATCTACAGTGTTTTTTTCACTCTTCACAATGAGACTCCTCTTGGCTCTTTCCATATAAATACGCAAACTTGGCCATTTTAAAGGGATCTTCTCCAATTTTGTAAAGAGCACAGCTCTACAAATTTTCCACCAGAATCAATAAAAGATAGTTTTACCTCTTTCTTGGATGGATTTTTTTGTGTATGCCTTAAATGTTGGTCTGTGTCCAGTCATTGTTCCTTGATGCTCTCACAGGTCTAGCACCAGTAAACCAGTCATCTACAAAGTGCCATTATCTATTGCTGCCAAGAGTAGAGTTCTATTTTGGAGGTATAAAATAGGAGAGGTCACTTACAGTGTGTATTTCTCAGCACCTTCGTGAGTCCCTATTTCCTGTGCTTTCCATAAGAACCTCCCTGTCATTTCTAGTAGCCTGGTCTTTCTGCCAAGTCTCAGTGTATGTATGTTTTGTTTGATCCTAAGTGTGGAGGTGGGAAGGCCATTTCATTTTTGGTGTATCACCTCTTTAGAGTAGGCTGTTTGTTTTCATGCATTTTCTTCTCCCTTTTCATCCCCCCAGTATATCTATATATCTATATTTTTGCACTGCCTAAAACAAACAAGATACATCAGAGGGAACTAGCCCATACCTAGAGACTCTCCTCTCCTGCTTCACCATCCCATAGGTAAGAGAGGAGTTTCCATGTTGCGGGGAGAGGGCAGGAATCTGTTTTCCTGCCGTCGGGTGCAATCTCTAGTCGTCAACACTAATGGTAGTGGCTAAAGATTGCTTTGAAGATTTAGAAAATCTAGAAAGTGTAGAAATGGGAGAGAGTGAGAAAGGATAATCACATATTTTTGATAAATAAGTTTATTCTAAAGAGGGGGAAATAGATAAAGTTCAAATTAACCCCTTGAAAAATACAATAAGAGGAGTGAAGAGAAGACATGAATCTAAAAATTCAGATTTAGATAAAGAGTTGTATGATAAGATGGATTCAAAAATTAGAATCCAGATAATCAACTTATGGTGATGAATAAAAAACAAGAAAAGTGGCCAGAGGTAAAAAATGAAAAAGGTAAAAAGGGCAAGACAATTAATCTCTTAGATTATTTCCCCACTAATTGATGGCATTATTTTTCTTGTCAATTTTTGGGTGATAGATGAAGATGCTATTTAATTTGCTTATGGACTTGTGGCCATTTATTATAATTAGTTGTTTTTGGGCCATGTAGAGTTTGATTAGCTTGTTTGTGTAATATATTTTATTAATATAGGGTATGGATTCTACCATAACCAATAATTATAAAAAAATGTGAATCTTTAAGAGGAAGAAGAAGGAAACTTTGTTCTCACTTTTTTGTCCACGAACCAAGGAAATATCAAAAATTTGTGTCTTTTTTTCCTTAAGTGGTATGCATTTTTATTATGTTAATTCATAACTCATTGCTCCAAGTAATAATTGTGTTTTATATCATAAAGTAATTTAGTTCCTTTTAGTTTTATTTCATTACATGGTTTAATTAAAAATATGTTTGCTCATTCACCCATGACTCATCACCTTCCCTCTCTCTCCACTTTTATTTTCAAATATTTTACATACTTAAGATTAGTTTTTAATGTTTTGAATATAGGGAACCTCCCTTCAGAATAGAGGAAAGACTTTTTGTCTCCTATATAGTTGTGAAATATGGATTTGGCACAAAGTACCAAATGTTTCACCAACACACATCAAGTCCTAAGATGTATTATATAGATCATGAAAACATATAGATAGTAATAGTACAAGCTCAACAAGCAATCAAACACACACACAAGGGCACTCAAAATCAAAACAAAAGACAATGTTCCAATGAAACCTCAAATAAGGGGTATGTTCAAATTTCACATAATCAAAGGGACGTGACTTAGTCAAATATCCATAAAACCAAGCACAACATATTTAAATGTCCATACAATTATCAAAGACATTCAAATGTCAAAGAGGAAAACAAAGACACATGGGCCCCAAATAATGGAGCATATTTAAATGCTCCACAATCAAGATAAGACACTCAAGGAAGTGTGTAAATGAAAAGCATATAACATAAGCATCCAACATAAAAATGTCATTCTAATTCTTGGATATATATGTTAACAAAAAAATGTTAAGTACATAGCATATCAAGTACATTTCAAAAGATGTAATAATGGATAAAGGCATGTATATTTATATAAGCTCAAATATGATAATGAAAAATGATCATATAATGATATAACATGGGTTTATCATGAGAAAATAAGTAGATTTCCCCAATGTCCACATGGCATGAATAGAGGGAAGGCCCAACATTTTAAAGTGCATAGATCATGTATCTGTGTACTCCTGTATCACACTTAAAATATTTGTGAAACTCATGTGTATATATAAATTAATGATATGATATCTACTAACATGGAACTAAAAACATATATGCCAAAGAGTTAATAAAACATATGAATGCTAAATATAGTTTTGAATTTTTGAATTTTTATTCTTTTTTTTTGGAAAATTTGAGAGGACTAATCTAACAAGTTCTCATCATCAGAATGTGTAGGATCACTTGAGGATTTTTTCACCCTTTGTTTATAGTGACACATGTTTACCTCCTCTATGTTTTTACATCAGGGTTTCCTTGAAGGTGTCAATGGGGAGGGGTGGATATATCCATCATGGTGTAAACAAATACCCCTACCCCTAATAATATAGGTGATAGACATATTTTTAGCATTTAATGTTGCATTCCAATTGGCAAACCAATGTTGTCCAAATTTACAAGTAAAAAATGGGTCCCAATCTAATATCCATTTGTTTATGGGGACCACAAATGGTCCACATTATAATGGTAGGTGAATGTACCCATGATATTTTGGCATCAATGGGAAATATATTAATTCAATTGTATTATGTCTCAACTGTTGAAAAAATGTGGTACTATAAATTGTATCCTAGTTTTTTCTATCAAACTTAAGATGTTGATAATATACCAATCAATATTAGTAATAATAGTTATATATTTAAACTTTAGTCACTTTGAATAATGTTTTTCTTGTACAATTTTTGAAGTATTATGTATTTTATGCTTGTTGAGCACAATTTTATGCAACCCTCTATCTATAATAATGAATTTGGTTGTGAAATGCCTCACATTGATTTGTATGATGGTAAATCATCTAATGATAGTTACAATATGGTGATCCTTTTATATGAAAAAATCTACTTCTTGATTCGTGCTTGTTAGAAGGTAAAGATATCATGTTATGTTCAAGTAACATGGAAAGTAGTATATTTTTTGTATATTGGTTTATTGTGAGCTTGAGAATCTATTTTGGAGTCTTATGAGATACTTCTACATTATTTACATGATGTATATACATTTGGCCCTTGTAAGGTTGAATTAATGTGTGAAACCAAGAGGGATGTATGGAATAACTAGAATTTACATGCTCATCTATGATTTTTTATTTGCACCTATCTTGATTTGGTTATGTATTATCTAAAGGTGAGTTTAGATTATATGTACTAGGAGATGTAGGTATGTATAGGTTATGCACCAAATATACAAGTGGATCAAAATTTTTTTTTTTTAATGTTTAATTAGTCATAGCATGGGTTATATCATCATCACTATCATAATAATATAAAACATGGCCATCTTGATGTTCGATATTAAATAATAAAATAAGATCAATTATTTGATTTTATTTTGGTTTTGTTATCTTGGTTCCTTTGGAACTAATTATTATTCTTGATGTGCATCCATATGCACCTCAGTGTTTAGTGATTTATTTACATCTAGAGATAAAATAGTCATTGTACTTGACTCACCTATTTTAAAATTATGTATATTTTTAAGTGGAATACATTATTTAGATGGAACCATTGTAGGAATGTCATCTATGTTGGTATGTATTATTTTGTAAAATTTAAAAGGTTTCTCATTAGCAAGAATTGAAAATAGGGCCCCATCATTTACAAATTTTAGACATTGATGTAGTGTAAATGGGATGACTTCCAATGTATGTATCTAAGGTATACCCAAAAGTAGATTATAATATAATGATTGAGACATTAATTGAAAAGTAGTTGGAACCATTTTTGTTCCCACTATTACATAAAAATTTATTTGGCATATCGGGGGGCTATGTGAATTATCAAATACCTTAATATGTATAATTGCTTTTTGTAAAATATTGGTACTAATACCCAAGGTTGTTAGGAAATTTGTGATAAATATGTTTAGGCCCAATTAATTATCAACAAGCACCCTTTTAATTACTTTATTATGCATAAGCACTTGTATGAACAAAGGCAAATCTTGGTTAATGATATCATTAGATGATAAATATTTTAGGTCAAAGGTAATGAGTTTTGCATTATTTTTGAAATTTGCATGATATATTCAAAGTAATTTGGTCCAATATCACTTGGAACTTGGGTATCATGTAATGTTTCATATAATATATATTTTTATAGATAGTAGATTGTTTTATAAATTTGAGGATTGAGATCTTAGCATACATGTTGTTCAGGTGATCAAGAAGGTTATATCCCTTAGATTTTATCACTAGTTTTATCTTAGGAGGCATCTATTGTATATTAATAGGTGTTATATTAGTTTGGAAACCTTTATATTTTCAATTAGTGACAATATGGACCATGAAATCCAATATTAGACATGGGTAAATAATGGGTGTGAAATGGTGATTATCACTCTAATAAAATCTAGGTGGAGAAAATTGTTGAGATCAGGCATGCTGACATATAGACACTAGCTCTATAATATTACATAAGGAATTATGAATAAAGATTAAGTGTTTATTTCATTTTAAAAACATCTCATTATATTTAAAGAGTTTTATATTTCATTTAATGATAAGTATGATTAAATAATTATACTACCAAACCACGTTTATAATTATAAATTGGAGCCCAAAATGGGCTATAGATGCATCCATATTGCACATGTTTGTAATAAAATGAAATATGATTTCTAACTTGTGAGATATTATTAAATAAAAAACCAAAAATCAAAAATAGATAATGAAGAAAACGTAGATCATTTTATAGTGTTTTGGGGACTAGAGTTTAGATTCACCAAATATTTAACCCTAAAATCTAAATTCAGGAATATAGGGTTAAAGGGGATGGAGATGTAAATTGGGATTCCAAATAAGGTTAATTCAATTGCTAATGAATAAAAATAAAAATAATATTATGAACATAGCATTCTAAGCCTGATCTTGGGATTGATCAAGGTTAAAAGAGATGTGAATTGAGTAGAAAGAAAACAAACACATTATACCTTCTTTAGAGACTCCTTTTCTTGCTAGTTTGAAGAGGCTTGTGCTCAGCTTGTAAATTAGAGATATTTGGAAATGTAAACTCCACATGTGGGAACAATTTACCCTTATATACTTGATTTCTTGAGAATTATATTGAGAATAAAAGTGAAGTTATAATCTAATTTTGGAATAATAAGTTTAGTTCAAGAGAACTTATCTATAATGGCCAAAGGCTCTTGCATTTATATATTTTTGGTTTAAATGTGAGCCATTGATCTAGGATTAAGATAAATTGTGGAGAGGGAGTCCTCAAAATCATTATTGAACACACAAAGTATGTAAGAAACTCCATTTAAGACATTTTTTGGAGTGGAAGGAATTTTGGAAGAAAAGTGCAATCATCAGTCTTCTTGGAGTGTGTCATAGACCATGTCATAGATGAGTGTGTAAGAGGTCCTATCATAGGTTTAAGAGTGGGTGTAAGCTGACATATAAGAGGTCATATTTAATACACTTCACCCCATTTACTTTAATTTATAATTTCATTAAAGTGAGTTAGTAAAGTGTTTGATCAAAATTTGGATTTATGTGAAAAACCTAAATGACAACATTGATGTGTAAAATTAGGATAATAATATAATAATGATAACCTAGAAACTTAATAATAATACAAAAATTTAAGGAGAAGATAAATACCTAGTTATAAATTGTGCCTCTGAGAGGAATTAGGATCTGAAACTTATTGTGTAGAGAGGTCTAGTGGCTAGAATCAAGAATATAAAACTAGATCTAAACCTGAACAATAGCTCTAGGAAGAAGACACTATATGATTGGTTTGATTGTATAGATAAGGAAATAATATCCACTTATAGGCTTTTTTTTCTTTGTGCCTTCATCTATAGAGCTTGTATTTAGTGTGGGAGATTATGATCACTTGTAGAGACCACTGAATAACTAATTTTCTTTAAAAAAACTCTAGCTCTTTAACATGTGAATATTGATGCAAATAAATGAGTAAAATGTTGTCATTTTTTGAAGTTGGGATAGACATCAACACCCTATGTGTTGAGAATTTATTACATACCAATATTCTAAAGAGTGATTAAACTTCATGTAGTACTCCCATATTATAGTGGTGTGTGAATAATTGGTACACTATGCTAGATGTTGGTAAAATATTAATCTGATTAAATGAATTAACCATGTCTTGTGAATTTTATAATGTGTTCATACTTGAGATCTATGCTATTAGGGTTGTATTCAATAAAAATTGGGAGAAATAGATATTCTGTTATCAATGTGCAAGTATGATTCTAGGTTTTTTGGGCATGGAAACCTCTTGTGTGTTAAATGGTTTGAAAAATTATTATACAGTCATATCATTGAAAATAATTCAAATGGGTATTATTAAGGAGGACATGGTTAGACATTCATATAGCTTTAAATTTTGAAAATTAGTTATTATTTGGTGGGAAGATAGGAGAAGGGGGAAGGACACTAGGGTAGTTTTCTCGTCTCACCTAGGGCACTCTTGTCCAATTATTGATATCATGTTAAGTGTTATTTCGGTATAAAAAGATGTCTAAAGTTGATAATAATAGTTATGTGTACATTCTAGGGTAATTTTTTAAATTAGAAGAGTGTGTGAGATGGTCCAAAGTGATAAAAGGGCCCTAAGATATGTCTAGAGCTAAGTGTGTAAAAAAGTGGTAACAAGTACATATTTCTAGATTAAATGTTAATTTTATGTGTTTAAATTTTCCCCCTTTTATCTTAGTAATGCAAAAAAGTGAATGTTATAGATTCGTATGGGAAGGAATCCTTGATGTAGGCCACAATGCTAAATTATGCTCCACACAAACCTATAGTGAAATATATGTAATATTAGTATTTATTTAAGATTAATAATAAAAAAATGAAATAAAATAAACTAAAGAGTGACAAGGAATGACTACACATAATTTATTATGTGAGAATTATGCCTTTTATGGTGTGAAAAATGGTGACTGTGGCATGTTGTGCATTTGTATTAACATTGAATATCTTAGATTGGATAATACAAGCCCTAATCCTCATATATAAGTGGTTGTGCTCAAGAAATAAAGTGTGTTTGACACCATCATCATCATCATCATCATCATCATCATCATCATCATCATCATCATCATCATCATCTCAGATTAGTGGATTATATCAAAATCCTTGTATGAATATATATATATATATATATGAAAAAATTGGAGTAGATACTAGTACAAAAACTAGTGTAGATATTGGTGTAAATAGTGAACCATCTAATTCATATGGAATGAGGTTCACTTTTGGTGTAAAAATGACACAAAATTAGTGAAAATACTGAGAATAATCTAGGTTTGGTGTATACAATGTGGATAATAACATGAATTATCATTCTATCTATGAAATTGATGTAAAAAATGGTGTAATGAGGAAGCAATGTGCTACACACATACTCCAAATTGATATATGGTGCATATATATTAAGACTATAATTTTAAGTAAAAATTAAGTTTAAACCTAGAATAACATGTTATTTATGATTACCCCCAAAATTGAGAAAATTTGAGATAAATTGTGCAATTCTAGAAATTGAGATTGTGAAACTATTGAATACTGATCTGAGTAAATTGAGGTTCTAAATAATTATGGAAATGCCTATTTTTAGGCATTTAGATAATAGTGTTAGGAAGGACACTAGACTAGTGCTCTCCTATCTAATGTGGTGCTCTTATCCAAATTAACTTCTATGTGTTTTATGACCCTAAAACTATGTCAACCATGGAACCATTATTAGATCCTATCTATGTGATAATATTGGAAGCCTAGTATCTAAGAAAAATATTTGTGAATGCCCACTATTTTGAGGTAAGTTGTTGATCATGTGTAATAAATTAACTCAAAATAAAATATTATGTAGTAGGTTATTCTGATGTAAAATTATAAATCTTAGTAAATATTGACATCATGAAAAAACACGACATCATTATGTATGCAAAATAAGCATAGTAATAATGTAATATACATGTGAAAACAAGAATTCACAAGAAGTGTGTCTAGATATATGTGATAATGAAACACATTAATAAATGAACAACTGAGTATATAATGTTAAATAGAACTAATTAGGGATAAATGCATGATGTATATCATGACATTGGAAGGGGTTTGGGTACATGATGTATAATATGGTATCAAAATAAAAAAAAATAAGTAAGCAAAGTGTCATGGCCATGACATACACAATCAAAGAGTACATGCATAATACACAAAAAACATGATAGAAAGCTAGGGGGCCATAAAACAAGGGATATGCTCAAATGTCACTCACTTAAATATATGACACATACAAAGGCATGCTTAAATTCCCTCATGTACATATAAGGAAATAATGGAGGCTTATAGCCACATATAAAGACATGTTCAAATATCTACATGAATGAATAGAAAACATAGACAAGGACACGTTAAAATGTCCTCACACACATATTATCAAAGATATAAAGGCTCAAAGACACTTGGAAATGACACATTTAAATGTCCTCAAAGCAAGTAGAGAAGTGCATATAATATATGACGCTACATAAAGAAATATAAAAGCATGCATGATTATGCATTTTGATCAACAAGAGCTAAATTACAATCTAAGCAATATACAGTAATTGAGATAGGTAATAGTATATCACAATGTTAGTGAGTGAGTTATATAATAAGATGGAATATAATGTAAAGTAATGAGTGTGTGAGTAAGATAATATGGGAAAATAAGGATAAAACATGTGTTTATCATGCCCTTAGTGAGCTAACTAATGAATGTACATGTTTTAGGAAACCTGCATGAAGTCTAAAACTAAGTAGTGATAGTTTGAGCATACTTAAACAAGAACAGGGTGAGGGACACTAGAACATTGCAATCCTATCCTCCCTAGTGATCCTATTTAAATATAATCTTGAGTGTGTAATAGTAAAATCACTTGCAACTATTTTTGTAAATGATGTCCTATGTAATTCACAGTCACTCATATACACTAGTGAAGCATGTATGATATAAAAGTAGCTAAAATATATAGAATATTATGTACAAATGAACTAATGTATGATAAAGTACTTATAAGTATGCATAGGTCCATTTTTTTGGTGTTTTCTATAATATTTTACTATTTTTGTATTTTGGCATTATATAAACTAAGAAATAGAGAGAAGGATACTAATTGATGTCTCCATTAATTATCTTACCATAAATATATCCTACATTAAACAAAGGAATGATGATCTCTTGCAAATGAAGAGTATCATGCAGCTATGTAGGTTCTATAGCATTGCCATATCCATATTTTGCATAATCAGTATCATTAGGATCATACCAGTTTGGATTGTTATAATCATCATATGGATTTTGAAATTATGAAATGTCACTCTTGTCTTATTTTATATCTTGATATGAATAAGGAAATTCCTATTGAATATTTTACCAGGTCTAGATAACATGAAAACAAGGTGGAAGGATCTCATGAGACAAAGCTTGTGCACACCACTATGTTGTTGAAGCAATAAGAAATCACATAAAAAGAGAATATTTCAAGAGATAAAGTAAAGTGGATAAAATTGATTATTCATTAAGAGAATAAGGCTCAATTAGATCATACATATAGGAGAGAAAGTAACTCCTCCTCAGATGGTGGTCAAAGTACCTCTAGAATTGAAATGTAACTCCATAAAAGGTGGTCAAAGGTGCTTGAAATATAAGTGTAACTCCCATACCTAGAATAACTAGTCAAGGGAGTTACCTATGACATATATGACACACTATCTCCACCTAAGAAATAATATCCCCCAAATATAGGAAAACTCCATGTGAGAAAATATAATATTCTCAAATAAATAAATCCTTGAAAATAATTACCTAAATTAACACCCCCCCATAAGCACATCTTAGGTAGGTAGTGTGAAATAAAAATGTGTCCCAGCAACTAGGTTTGATCAAGCACCCATTTATAAATCAATCTTTCATAAAGTATAGAAAAGGAGAAAAATTGTAGGAAAAAAACTCCCCCCAAAAGAGAGACATAAAAGAAGTAAAAAGGCTAAAAGGTCCCCCTCAAAGATTATATTGCTATTGATGTAGAGAATACCTCAAGAAAATTTTGTAGATGAATGAACATGCTCTTGGTGAAACGTTTAGTAAAAATAACTACAACCTACTTTGAAGACTCACAAAATCTCAAGTTAATGACCTATCCATGAATAAGCTCCCAAATAAAATGCATGTGAATCTCAATGGGCTTGGTCCACTGGTGCTAAACTAGATTCCTGCATATCTATATAGTACTTTGGATATCAAAATAAATGATGATGGGCTGCCCAATAGGAATGCCAAACTTGGATAGAATTCCCTAAAGCTAAATAGCCTTAGTATCTACATTAATATCTCCCATGTACTCTGCTTCTATGGATGATATTGCAATAACATTTTTCTTCTTGCTAGATCAACTGATAGGGACAGAACCCAAAGAAAACTATAACCTAAAGTGGACTTGTGATTTTGAGTATTACTAGCCCAATCTAAATATGGAAATCCAACTAAGACAATCTCTGTGCAAAATCTATACTGAATCCCAAATCTATAAGAGTCCAAAATTTAGTGCAAAATCCTCTTAGCTACTTTCTAATGTAGCTCATGGGGCTCCTACATGAATCATGAAATGAGTCAGGTAAATGAGGCTACCAACAAGTTACCGATACTAAGTGGCATCAACTAAAGGATTAAAATAGTCAGCCTTGAGTTTGACTCCTGATAAAAAGGGAGTTAGAGATGGCTTGTAATCAACCATATGAAACTGAACCAAAAGATTGATAGCATACTTGGGATATGTAAGTGATATCCCTAAATTGGACTATGAAATCTCAATGCCAAGGAAGTAATACAAAAGATCCAAACATATCATCTCAAACCTATCTTGTAGAGTTATCTTCACTGTCTTAATAGATGATGAGGAAATATTGATGAAGAATCAACATAAAGGTCTGGTATCAGTATAGAATCATCCTACCATAAGAAGTATACATTAGGTTCTGAATGCCACCTAGTGAAACCTAAAGTAAGGAGGAAGGAATCCATCTTGGCATACCAAGTTTGAGGGGCCTGTTTGAGGCCATAGATAAATTTCCTAAGTCTATAAACTAAGGATGAATCCTTAAAAAGCCTAGGTGGCTGCTCCATGTAAATCTCCTCCTTAAGGTCTCTATGAATAAAATCACTCTTCACATCCATCTGATGCACATCCCAGCCATATGCTATGGCTAAAGCTAGTGTGAGTTAGATTGAAGTCATTTTTTCAACAGGTGCAAAGGTCTCTGAGTAGTCAATGTTATCTACCTATGAAAAATCCTTGGTGATAAATCATGCCTTGTACTTATAAATTGACTCATCTACTACAAACTTGGTTTGATATATCCACATACATCAAACCATCTTCCTTCCCTTAGGAAGTGAAGTCAAATACCAAGTGTGATTTTTGATCAAGGAATAATATTCTTATTACATAACACTATCCCACTTAGGTATGCCTAAATTCTCTCAAAATGTTTGTGGATCTAAAACTAAAGAAAAAAAGGCATGTGGATCACTCTAATAATCTACTTGAGTATGTTTGTTATCTACTGGATCCCCTACCCAAGTGCCTGCACTCTGAAGTATCTACCTGCCCCAAAGGGGCCCAAATGTGGGTGAGTTGGGTGCCAAATCCTCATCCTCTAAAACATGTATAGAGGTGGATGTAGAAGACTCCTCATCACTATCCTCTTTATCAAAAATGAAATAAAAAGAAGACTTTGGCTTAATAACCTACTTTGGATGATCTGAGTCAGAAGAAGAATCATCAAGTCTAAGTGTATCAAATGAAAGAGAAAAAGTGTCAAGTGTTAAGTCTTTTGGACTCTCCTGAAAGTGACCACTTCTCTTTATGAACAACTCATTTGTGGTTGGATGCAAAAGGTGATACCCCTTAACACCATCTAAATAACCTAAAAAGATGTAAGGCTTAGATTGAGGTTCCATAGCTTTACATTTTTTATTAGGTATACATGCCATAACTAGAGATCCAAAAAACCTAAAGTGCTCAACATTAGGTTTCCTTCCATGCTAAGCTTTAAAGGGTGTTACACCTTTCAAAGCTTTATGAGGAACCCTATTCTAAATATAACAAGCACAATTAATGGATTCAGCCCAATATTGAGGTGTTAAGGACTTAGAGTGAATCATGCAACTAGCCATTTCTTTCAAGAACCTATTATTATGTTCTAAAACTACATTCTATGAAGGATTGTAACTATCTACTACAAATCAATCCCCTCTATGGTGTAAAAATGTTCAAATCTATTGTTGACATATTCACCTCCATTATCAGTTTGAAGAATCTTGATGGATTTCTTAGATTGTTTCTCAATAAGAGAATTAAAGTCTTGAAAATATTCAAACACTTCAGACTTTTGCTTGAAAAATTAGACCCATGTATATCTCAAGAAATCATTAATAAAAGTGAGAATATACTTAGCCCTTATAAAAGATAGACTGAAAAAGGTCCAAATACATCACTGTGTACTAACTCTAGTACTTGTGAAGCCCTCCAAGCTTTGCCTTTATCAAATTTTGCTTTAGGATGATTTATAAGAGAGCAACCCTCACAAATTCCCTTTTTGAATTGAAGCAAGCCTATAACCATGTCATTTTTGCTAAGTTATTCAAGATAGTGGTAGTTAAGGTGGCTAAACTGCTCATGCCATAATTTGCTAACTCCATCTGAATGAGTTAACAATGATATCAAAGAAGAATTAGGTACATAATAAGAGAAGGTGTATAACTTGGATTGGTGATCTTCCCTCCCTATAGAATCACTATGCAACTCCTTGATGATAACTAAATTTGGTAAAAACTCAACCCTCATGCCTTTACTGATATGGGTGATTTGATACATGGATAATAACTTGGTTGAAAGAGAAGGAACACTTAGAACATTATTAAATGTTCCTCCTTCCATTTTAATAGACCCTCTCCCTACAATTGGAACATAAGTGTCATCATCCAAACTGATAGAAAAAAAGACATGCTATAAGGATCTAAGGAAGAAAACTCAATTTGAAGAGCCCATGTGGTGAGAAGCACCTAAGTCAATAACCCATGAAGATGTTGAAGCTGTAACTGATATAAGGGCCTTACCTTTTTCTTTCTCTTTCCCTTTACCCTTCGCCTTAGTAGAATCTTGGATAGATGAATTTTTCTTGATGGACTCAGAGACACCTATGTTGTTCTTCTATAGGAGATGAGTTAGGTGATATATTTGCTTCTTCATAAATTTATGTTCATCATGCCCATTTTTCTTATAGTAGGCATACTTAACCTTCTCTTTCTTAGGTTTTTCATTGAAATATTTAGTGTTTATTTTGGTAGAGGATGATTCTTTCTTCTTCTCTTGATCTTGATTCTTCTTCTTCTTCTTCTTCTTCTCTTTGTTTGAAGTCTTTTCTTGTCCATTCCCAATAATTAGGGCTTAAGGTTTTCTAGACTTCAATGTACCCATCTGAATCAAATTGTCTTGCTCCCTAGTTAAGTCGGTAATGAAAACATCTAAAGAGGGCATTTTTCATGCAGTGCCCAATGCACTTTTAGTGGCATGGAAAGTAGAGACAAAGACTGAATAGTTAAGACCTAGTTTAGAGAGTATATAAATAATAAGTTGGTCATCTTCTTTCTTTATCACACATTATTTCAATTATAATCTCAAGGATTTGAACTTAGTGAAGAAATCTTGAAGGGTGTCAAAGTTACAAGGAATTAGGCTAATGAGTTCATTCTCAAGCTCGTGACCTCTCATCACATCTTTCTCTCCAAATAGTTTACCTAGAATGGTCCATACATCATGAGGTGATTTGACAGACTCTAAGTGAAATAGGAGATTAGGTGCTCCAAAAAGACATAATATCCCATAGGCTTCATCACTATAATTATACCACTTAACTATCTATGCATATGTTCTATGTTTAGTTTCATCACCCATGGTTATCCTATATAAACCTTTACTCCTTAGAATAATTGTCATCTTGATTTTCCATTCGTGATAGTTGAAAGGAGTTAGTGGCTTGATTAAACTTGAATACATTAGTGAAAAAATGAGTTGTAGTAGTAGTGTAAGTTGTAGTTATTACAAAAATTATAGTGTAAGTATAAATGAAAGAGTGACCCAAAAAAAGTACACACCCTTTGAATTATGAAATGGTGAACCCCTCAAATGTTACAAATGCATGCTTAAAAGATGTCAAACTCAATCGATAGTGCATCTAGAGTAATTAGTGCATGTGTCATAAAGACAAATTTATGCAAACAAGGTGAGGATGTCAGGCTCAACCGATAATGCATCCAAGAGTGTAGAAGTGCAAAAAAAGGGTCAAGTAGAGAACCCCTAATAAAATCATTTTATAAATTTAGTACATTTACAAAAATAAATTATACCAATGCAGAGAGGGTGGAAAAATATGCACTTTTGAAAAAGATGGCATTGAATTCTGAGTTGCCTATCAAAAGTTAGAGCACATTATATTTCCTATCATTAATGGCCCATTTAAAAAAAAATTCACTAAAATTTTAAATTCACTAATGAAAAGGCAATGAACATAGCCTTCCAACCAATCAAAAGAACTATAATTTAATGCTAAACATTCTCATGTAAAATACAAGTCTCTTATAATCCTTCCTCAATATATTATTTTTTAAAAATAATAAAAAACATTAGCAACAATCACAAAATTCATTTTTGTTTTGAGTATAAGTTACTAAAAACACCATAAATTATGCATTTATTAATGAATTTTGAAATTTTAAAAGATCCAAAAATCTAAGATAAAGGCACACCAAAACCAGAAAAGTTTTAGCACAATTATTTATGGTTAGAGTGCAATTTGAAAAAGAATAGTTAGATGAAAAACCAATCATGAAAATCAATGTCTTCTTGAAAATATACAGAGCCAAAAAATAGAACCATACAACTAGCTCAATGTAGATGAATAGTTTAGAATCATGTCACCTTTATATTTGACCTTAAAATAGATTTAGTAGAACCAATCTATGAAATCAAAAGATAAAAGAACACACATTTCATATAATCTGATAAAGAAATTATAATTTTAAATGAAAGCTTAACAAAAAATAAAACCAGACTAATTTTTACCATGGGTAGGCTATGATACCATATCAAAGATATTTCTAGTTCTGGATAACATGAAATCAATTTGGAAGGATCACATGAGATGAATCTTGTGCACGCTACTATGTTGTTGAAGCAAGAATAAATCATATAAAAAGAGAATATTCTAAGAGACAAAACAAATTAGAGAAAACTAATTATTCATTAAGAGAATAAGGCTCAAGTAGAGCATACATATAGGAGATAAATTAACTCTTCCTCAAATGGTGGTCAAAGCACCCCTAGAATAGAAATGTAACTCCTCCACAAAAAGTGGTCATAGGTGCTTGGAATAAAAGAGTAACTCCCATACCTAGAATAACTGGTCAAAGGAGTTACCTATGACATATATGACAAACTATCTCCACCTAAGCAAGCATATTCCCCAAATGTAGGAAAAATCCATGTGAGCAAATATAATATTCCCAAAGAAATAAATTGGGGAAAATAATTACCTACACTAACACTTCCCCATACTATTATATTGATATTTCTAATTTCTCATTTATAATGTGTATTATATGATGTGTCTTTAGTGATATGCTATTACTTGTATATGTTTGTATGATAGCTAAAAGTATGTATTATTTTTTTTCTCTTATCCTAAATATGTTCCTTATTTAGAAATTCATGTGACTTTGCTTTTATGATCAAATGATATGTAACCTTTATTGTTATCAATCATTGTTCCTATTGATTTTAGCCATGATCCTCTAATCTCAATATTATAGGCACTTGAATTTAAAATAACATGAAAATTAGGATAACATTATTTTGAAGCAAAATAAATTTTTAACTTAATTGATAACATACATGTTGTATATGAATTAGTTTTATGTTGGGGATCAACCAACAATTTGATTACACTTATGAAAGCAATAAACACAGAATTAAATCAGATAGATAAGTAACTAGAATCAGATAATAGCAAAGAACAAGAGATACAAGAAACCACCCTGAAAACTTGTATTAAACTCTTTACAGAAGGAATACAATTGAAGAAACTTCTTTTCTTCCACACCTCTCTCAGATGTATAGATCTCTCTCTAGATCTCTTTCCCTCAAGAGCTCTCTCTCTCTCAAGTACAATCAACTCCAACAACCTGGAATGATTCACCTATACAATTCTATACTGTTCTTCAACATACCAATATATTACAATGAGCTAAGAAGAATTATCCTAATTATATAATAATTAGGAAACTCGAGCATGAATTTACAACCAACAGTTATGCCTCTTAAACAAGGGCTCTAAAAATAGTCTTACTAATAATAGAGATGCGGACTTAAGACTATGACTTAAATCTATCATGCAAATACTCATTTCTGTCCATAGAAATAGCTCTCTAGATGCATAGGTAACCGACATCGGTTCCTACTTGTTTGCCTGTGACCAACATCAGCCGATCCCTGCCGACGCCGACGTCTCCTAAACTACTCCTGACCGACGTCGATCGCTCCTAACCGATGCTGATGACTGTGTAACTGTTGTAACCTTACAAAGCACTCCTTGGTGAAGCTTTTAGACTCCACACCTTAACAATCTCCCACTTGGAGATAAACAACTGCACTAGTACCTGTACAACAACATCTTCTAGCTCCTCCATCTTCAACTCAATCATGAAGACCAACAGAAGTTGAATGAAGATTCAACTTCTCCTTTGTAACTGGCTTGGTTAACATATCAACAGGATTCTTATCTGTATGGACCTTCTCCAGCTTCAACTCACCATCCTCCAATACCTGTCTTATGAAGTGGTACCTAAGCTGTATGTGCTTTGTTCTTGAATGAAAGGCTGAATTCTTAGCCAAATGAATTGCACTCTGACTATCACTGTATAATTTGTAACTCTCTTGCTCTTTTCCTAGCTCTTTCATGAACCGTGTCATCCATATCATCTCTTTGCTAGCCTCTGTGACTGCAATATACTCTACTTCTGTAGTTGACAAGGCAATAACCTTCTGCAACTTTGATATCTAGCTAACCATCGTTCCACCAATAGTGAAAACATAGACTGTGGTGCTCCTCCTGCCATCCAAATCACCTACCATATATGAATCTATATAACCATGTAGAGAAGTATCTAAACCTCCATAGCACAAATGCCTATTGCTGGTTCCTCTCAGATATCTAAGGATCCACTAAACTGCTTTCCAGTGTTCCTTTCCTAGATTGGCCATATACTTACAACTCCCACTGCTTGGGCAATATCCGGTCTAGTACACACCATTGCATACATTAAACTCCCTACTATGGAAGAATATGGAACTTTACTCATGTACTCTACCTCATCATGTGAATTAGGACATTGTTCTTTACTCAACTTAAAATGTCCAGCCAAAGGTGTGCTTACCAATTTTGCATCCTGCATATTGAACCGTTTCAACACCTTGTTCACATAATCCTCTTAAGACAATATCAACCTGTGATTTTTCCTGTCTCTCTTAATGCTCATGCCAAGGATTTTCTTTGCTGCTCTGAAATCCTTCATGGCAAACGTGTGAGCTAATTTCACCTTAAGCTCAGAGATATCCTGCATGTGTGATCCTGCAACCAGCATATCATCTACATACAACAATAGAATAATATATCTACCATTATCCAATCTCTTAAAATACACACAATGGTTAGATTGACACTTACTATAGCCATGCTCAGTCATAAACCTGTCAAATCTCAAATACCACTGTCTAGGAGCTTGCTTGAGGCCATACAAGATTTTCTTCAATCTGCACACTAACTTCTCCTTACCTTTGACCTCAAATCCTTTTGGCTATTCCATGTATATTTCCTCATCCAAATCTCCATGAAGAAATGTTGTCTTAACATCAAGCTGCTCAAGATGCAAATCCTCAATAACAACTAAAGACAATATAGTTCGTATAGAAGTCATTTTAACAATAGGAGAAAAAATCTCACCAAAATCAATACCTGGCTTTTGTGCAAATCCTTTCACTACCAACTTGGCCTTATATCTCAACTGTCCATTCTCACCTTCTTTCAATTTGTAGGTCCATCTGTTCTTCAGTGTCCTCTTACCAACTGGCAACTCAACCAAATCTCATGTTTGGTTCTCTCTTAAGGACTCCATCTCTTCAACCATGCCATGCTCCCACTGATTCTTAGACTCCACCTATATTGCTTCTTCAAAACTCTGGTTCTCCACCATCAGTTAGCAATAAATAGAATAATGAAGGAGAATATCTAATTGGAGGCTTACTTACCCTTTCTGACCTCCTGATGGGCATCTAAGACTCATCCATAACACGCTATCCACCCAAATTCTCTGACAGTGACCGACCTTGATCACTTCCAAGCCTATAACTGGCTGACATTAGCTCTGCCTAATCGATGTCAGTGCCTATCCTATCGACATCAGTCTCTGTATGATCGACATCAGTTTCTATTCTGCCAACGCTGATTCCTTCCTGGCCGACATCGATCTCTGTGTTTTCCTACAAGTGATTATTTCTTCTTCTCGCGAGCTCATTTTGGACCGTCACCTCGTCCAATTCTCCATTGCTCTACCCAGATTGATTTAGCTTCTTTAGCTAATCACTATACATCACTTTTTCATTAAAAACAACATCACAGCTCCTAATTATCTTGTTAGTTCCTAGATTCCAAAACCTAAATTTGAAATCATCAGAGCCATAGCCAATAAATGTGCACCTTGTAGACTTAGCATCTAGCTTCTTTCTATTTTCCTTATCAATGTGCACAAAGGATTCACAACCAAAAACTTTGAGAAATGATAGATCTACCTTTTCACCTGTCCATGCCTCTTCTAGAATTCCACCATCCAAAGCTATAGAGGGTCCTCTGTTAATCAGGTACACTGCAATGTCAACAGCTTCTGCCCAAAACTCTAAGGGCAAACCATCATGCAATCTCATACACCTTGCACGCTCCATAATTGTTTTATTCATCCTTTCAGCAATTCCATTCTGCTAAGGTGTCCTAGGAACCATCCTTTGCCTGTAGATTCCATGCATATAACAATACCAATTGAACTTATAGCTGTAGAACTCACCACCATTGTCAGATCTCAGGCACTTTAATCTTCTGTGTGTTTCATTCTCAACCATAGCTTTCCAAATCTTAAAAGTCTCAAATACATCAAATTTTTTTTTAATACAATAGATCCATACCTTTCTTGTAGCATCATCTATAAACGAAACATAGTACTATGATCCTCCAATAGAAGCAACCTGAGTTGGTCCCCACACGTCTGTGTGAACAAGCTTCAACTTATGCTTCTTCTTTGTTGACCCAGTCTTGAGAAAACTCACTCTCTTCTGTTTCCCAAAAACACAGTGCTCACAAAAATCCAGATCTATGCTTTTCAAATTTGAAAGCTTACCTTTAGACTTAAGAATTGACATTCCCTTCTCACTCATGTGGCCAAGCCTTGAGTGCCACAATTTTGCATCCACATCTGAAGTAGATAATACAGAAGGAGAATTGTTAGTAACATAATTACATAAATAGAGAGTACCTACTCTCTTACCTCTGGCCATTACAAGTGCACCCTTGGTCACCTTCCAAGATTCAGCTGTGAGAGTTACTATACAACCCTCATCCCCTAACTTTCTTGCAGAAATCAAATTCCTCTTCAAGCTAGGAACATGCATAACATCTCTCAACACCCATGTGTTGCCATTCTACATTTTCAGCTACACTTTACCTTTGCCAATTATTTTACAAGGCTCATCATCCCCTAAATACACTATTCCAAAATCTCTATGGATATAGTCACTAAAATATTCTCTATTAGGGGTAACATGAAAAGATGCACCAGAATCTAACACCCAAGATTTTATATTATTATGCAAAGAGAATATTAAAGCATCTTGTGTAATACCTGCAAACTTTGCTTCTTATTTTCCTTCGTGCTAATTGTCTTCCTTAGGCTTTGACCAGCAATCTCTGCTTATGTGCCCCATCTTTCCACAATTCCAGCATTGTGGCTTCCTGCCATTTCTAGATTTGGATCTACCTCTCACCTTTGATTTAGACCTTGATCTCCCTTTCTTACTCTTCTCTTTTTGCCTCCCCCTGCTCTCAAAACTTAAAGCATTCCTTGATGTTTCCTCTGTGCTTTTCCTATGAATTTCCTCATTCAAGATAACACTAACAACATCCTCTACTTTTAAAATATTTGAAGCAGATGCAATATTACTAACTGCCATTACTAAGCTATGTCAGCTTTCAAGCAAAGAACATAATATTAAAAGAGCTTTAATTTCATCATCAAACACTATATTGATTG
This sequence comes from Torreya grandis, assembly GCA_037957365.1. Taxonomy (NCBI): domain Eukaryota; kingdom Viridiplantae; phylum Streptophyta; class Pinopsida; order Cupressales; family Taxaceae; genus Torreya; species Torreya grandis. The sequence continues at coordinate 337,526 of JARHVA010004764.1, read as the reverse complement.
AACTTAATTGATTTACAATTCCATGGAAATCATTTAGATGATTAGATACAGATCCACCTTCCTGCATATGCAAATTAAATAATTGCTTCATAAGATATACCTTATTAGAAGCTGAGGGTTTTTCATACAAATTTGCTAAAGTAGTCATCAACTCTACCATTGTTTTTTCCTATGATAAATTAGATATCATAGTAGATGCTAGACTCAGTCTTATAGACCCCAGAGCCTTTCTATCAATAACTTCCCATTCTTCATCATCCATGTCTGTGGGCTTCTTTGCAATCCCACCTAATGGTAAGTATAGATCTTTTTGATATAGATAATCCTCTATCTGCATTCTCTAATGTTGATAATTTTTGCCATTAAACTTCTCCATTCTCAGTTTAATTTCTTCTGCCATTACTTCTCCAACTCAAATAGAAATCCGTATAGAAACTCTTGTGAGTACCCTGTAATCAATACACACTACACAGATCTGAACCACTTATTAGTGAACCTGAGCTCTGATACCACTTGTTGGATATCAAGCTCTGAACCTACAACCAAGGCTCTGATACCACTTATTGGTATCAAGCTCTAAAACCTACAACCAGGCTCTGATACCACTTGTTGGGGATCAACCAACAATTTGATTACACTTATGAAAGCAATAAACACAGAATTAAATCAGATAGATAAGTAACTAGAATCAGATAATAGAAATGAACAAGAGATACAAGAAACCACCTTGAAAACTTGTATTAAACTCTTTACAGAAGGAATACAATTGAAGAAACTTCTTTTCTTCCACACCTCTCTCAGATGTACAGATCTCTCTCTAGACCTCTTTCCCTCAAGAGCTCTCTCTCTCAAGTACAATCAACTCCAACAACTTAGAATGATTCACCTATAAAATTTTGTACTATTCTTTAACATACCAATACATTACAATGAGCTAAGAATAATTATCCTAATTATATAATAATTAGGAAACTTGAGCATGAATTTACAACCAACAGTTATGCCTCTTAAATAAGGGATCTAAAAATAGTCTTACTAATAATAGAGATGCGAACTTAAGACTATGACTTAAATCTATCATGCAAACACTTAGTTTTGTCCATAGAAATAACTCTTTGGATGCACAGGTAACTGACATCGGTTCCTGCTTGTTTGCCTGTGACTAATGTCGGCTGATCCCTACCGATGCTGGTGTCTCCTGAACTGCTCCTGACCGACGTCAGTCGCTCCTGACTGATGTTAGTGACTGTGTAACTGCTGCAACCTTGCAAAGTGCTCCTTGGTGAAGCTTTTAGGCTCCACACCTTAACATTTTATCCAAGTGTTGATGCTCATTTCCAAGAGAGATAAGAAATGATACAAAACAAATATTGATTTACTGATATTCCTTAACCTTAACATTTATAAAGTGTTTGCCATCGATGTGAGAAATGATAGTGAATGGGTTAGAATTGTTCCCTTTATGACTATTGTCACTTGGATTCACACCCTTAAAGAGATGCTCAACTCTCCTCATCTAAGTGGCATAATGGAGTCATCTTTCTTGTTATGGGTGACAATTTCACTGAGATGAATCTCTATATAAGGGTCTAGCTCCCCTTGATGAACCTTCAAAGCTCTCTCTCTAACTTAATAATTGTGTATGAAAAGAGTTAAGGAAAATAGCTAAGAAAGAAAGCAATGATGAACCAATGTATGATGTCCTCCCAATTGACAAAAACCACTACTCAAGGAAAAACAAAGTGTTTCTCACATAGACTCACAACTCAGGATTCATTACTGCATCAATGTTTCATATGCTAGATTCAAGAAGGTATATGATTCTTAGGAAGGGAATAAATGATTCCAAAGAGGGATACAATCATGTACCACTTCTAGGATATCTCTATACTTAGAAAATAATACTATAAAAGACCTACAACAATCTCCTTTCTTCAAATTGGTAGACCATCAAGAGTATAAGCTAGAAAAGATAATCCTTCATTAGACTAGACTAATAAGATTCAATTCATTACTCAATATTGTATAATGTGAGGCAAAAACACTTGTATATTTCTTTGAGATTTCTTCAAGTACAAATTTGGTTAGAGTTTTCCTAATAACCAGTGGAGGTTGCTCAAATGGGCCAAGAGAATGCATATTTATTGCTTTGAGAAGTGGAGCAAGTAAAGGAAGTCCAAGGGTCACTTGGACATGTGTCACCTTGAAGATATTAGTTATAATTGCATGTAAAATAAGGGTGAGGTGATTCGTGCCATGTTAAGATGTCTACTTGTTCGAAACAAGTCATAAGAATGGTGAAAAGTGGCATAAAACCTTCAAAATTGGCACAAGAAACTATCTCCATCAAAGACCATCCATGAACATTTGAAACTAAAAATAGGAGAGTTGACACATAACACTATTCAAAGGAAATGGAACCTAGGGTGATAGTTAGAAAATGCACCTTCTAACTGCTAGCTATCCTTTACATACATGTGTTTGTTGATTTCCTAGATTCTCCTTGATTTGGTCAGCTATTAGCAACAACTCAAACTATCAACTTGTCTATGTTTCACTTGTTTTGTCTATACTAGATGCTTGAGATCTTGCCATTTGTTACCTCCATAATTTCCCTCAAGTTCAAGCCAAGCCTTTTTTTTAACTCCAACAACTAGTTTCCATAGTTTGAAATTGATGTTTATAGGGTCATTACCTTCTTGGGTATTTCTTTTGGACATTTGTTTACCTCAAACTTCTATTTCCCTCAGATAATATTTTTGAAAGAATTCATTCCTTGGACACTTTTCCTTTGGTCACTTTGTTTTGGCACTTTTCTCTTTCATACTTTTTTTTCTTGACACTTTTCCCAAAAGAATTCATTCGAGCTTTTTCTTGGCAATTCTTGTAGATAATTTTTCTAAATAATCTTTCAAGCTTTTTGTTCCCTTTGTATTAGAAAAAAAGTCTAAAATAATTTGTCTTTAACCTCTTTTTGATGTAGACAAGTTTTCCAAAATAATTCCTTAGATAATCTTTCTGAAAGAATTCCTTCAGACTTTCTGTTTGGCCCTTTGGGCTTTTGTCTTTTTTCCCTTTGGCCAAAAGAAATGGTCCTTGGATCGAAAGAAATGGTCCTTCAATAATTTGTAAATGACCCTTTGGGAAATTTGAAGTTCCCTTCAAACTTTTTGTAAAGTACCTTTCAATGTTCTTGCAAATCCCTTCAAAAAAAACTGAAGTGCCCTTCAAAAAAATTGAGGTGCCCTTCAGAACTTGTAAAATACTGTTCAAAAAAGTTGAAAATGAACCCTTAGCCTAAAAAGGTCCTTCGAGGAAATTGTGTAGACAATTTTCTTGAAGGAATTAGTCTTCATCTTTGGGAAATCTATCTCAGACAAATTTTTTGAAAGAATTTGGCACTTGGCTGAATGAAAAGTTTGAAATAAATAATACTTAGTCAAAAACAAAAGACCCAAAAGGATTACTATGGAAAAGCTTATAAAAAGAACAAAACCAAAATTTTCAAAATAGTTAGATGTATACATTTTTGTGGGCTTGTATAGAAAACTTCTTCCAAATGAAACCTACACACTAAACCTATTTAAAGGTATAGACTTAGGTGGCCAAGTTTTAAAATAGGGGTGCCTGATTTTGGCCTGAAGGGTCAAAATTTGGTCAACAAATTGGTGACTCACAAGGGTAGTATTCATACTATACTGACTAGACCAATAGCTAAATTAATCCATTGGGCATGGAGTCATCTAAGGACACTCAAATAAGTAAACATTGGCCATGACTCAAATCCTTGAATAACACACTAGACCAAAAGGAAAACCCATGCTACAAGACAAAACACACAACAAGAAAAAAACAAATAAGACACAAAGCAAATCAAGACACAAGACAAACATGTGCATAAGCACTTAGGGAAAAACAAGATACAACTGAAATCAAACTAATATGTACATCTAACATGATATGTTTCTCTTCCTCCTGGATCAAAGGGGAAACTTCTTAGGTCTCCTTCATGGCAAGAAAAATCATGGTGGTAACCAAGTAATTTGTTGGAATGGAAACTCGGTGACTCACCCTTCTTGTTTTCCATCTTGATTGGCATGTATTCCAATACATCAGGTTCAAACATGTCTTCCACATATATGTATTCAAATTTATCTTTGAGGTATGTTTCATGTTGGTCCTTCATGTTGGTGTAGTCCATCAAGGTGTTAATGGATACAATATCATCATTGTAGGTATCATTTAACTCATGGATCTCTTGGTATGTATCATAGAGAAAATAATTCTTTTATATCTCTTTGATAAGATTTTCAAACTAATATCTTGATTCCTTATGGCTCTCTTGGGGAAGGGTGGCTAGTGTGATGTTTGATCTGAGGGAAAATCTTTCTAACTTATTCCAAAAATCATCATTTTCTTCCTCAAGAACTCCTTCCTTAATGCTTCTATCAAACCAATGTGATCCCTCTCCTTCTTATTCATAAATAAGAGTCTTTATATAATCAATAACATGTTATTGAGCCTCATTCAACTTGGGTCCCATGTCCTAGTCATTATCTTCATCAAAGCAATAAGAAAGTTCATCAAACAAAGGGAAACAAAGCTCACCATGCTTACATTCTCCATCCAACATTCACAAGTGAAGTTTGTCAATCTCATATTCATATTGCTATAACATTTGCATTTATATGTGACCCATATCTTCTCCTTAAATCATGTCACTTTCAATAGTCACTTCTTCAACCTTATTCTCATGAAAACCTCCTAGAACAACCCCTCTTGAAATATGATTTGACTACATTGTTCATCTTTGATAATGCCTTTCACCTCATGTTCATGATGATGATCACCATGATGATGCTTATGGGTAGTACATATAGTGATTTAATCTTCATCATCACTCAAAATATCCTTTTGATTAGCCAGAAAATGCATTTTCTCTTGCTCACTTGCCTCCCTCAAAATAGGTTCTTCTTTAGAAGGGAATGAAGTGAAGGGTGAATGGATAGGTTCATGAGTTTGAAATGTAGGAGTTGGAGTATGGAAGGTAATGGAAGGTGAAGGAAGTGAAAATTGGGTGTGGGATGAAGGAGATGACTTAGGAATGGAATTTTAAAAGAGGCGAGCACTAGTGAGCTCAAAATTAGATTGGGAATGAAAAGTGGGGTGTCTTTTGAGAAGCTCATGAGGAAGAGGAAGTAAACCTTGGGATAAAATCAATTGATTCTCTTCCTTCCGCTTGATAAAAACTTCATCCACATCAGATTTATCTTGATAAATATCTTTATTGGGTGTATATAGGGTGTGTCTAGACATGGAATCTTTTATTGGCTCTAAAGCTTCCATTACACCTTGACTAAGCAACCTCATTCTTGACTCTAATTCTTTAATCTGCTTGGCTCGATTCTCTTGGAAGAGTCTTTATTTGGGATCATATGCATCATCATGATGAGGAGGAGTATGATAGGTTTGACATGGAAAAGAAGAGGTTTCTTGAGGAAGGGTGGGAATGACTTGAAGAGGACTAGCTTCATTTTCCACTTCACACTTTTAAACAATACTCTTCTCTTCTTTCTTACCCCATGATTCCACTATTTCATTCCAACTCATGGTATTAATATTAGAACTCTCTTATTGAGGATAGGAAATGACTTCATATTTCTTAAGGTCTTTAGCTAGTTCATGATAGACATTTCTCCAACTTGGGATCTTGACATCATGTTGAGGGACTTGCGGAGGTTCAGGGAGACTAGGAAGAGTTTGCACATGCATAAGAAGAGTTTCTTGAGGATGGATGTGTTGTTTTCCAAAATAAATAGGATGACTTATTTCAAAGGAGGGCTCATAATCTAAGTAATTTAAATAGTTAGTTTCCATAGAAGGCTATTATAATGTCCTTTGATGGTAGATTGCTAGGTATTAAGGATTAACAATAAGAGTAGTTAATGTATTAGATGGGTTAGAATGTTGGCTCATTCTATTTTAGTGAGCAAGTGTTATTTGATAGAAATGATTTGATGTATAAGAGGATGGTTTATTTTGAATAGGAGAAGGCTGCTTTGGGATGGAAAAAGGTATGCAGGGCTTATTACCTTGAATAGATTGACTCCTCCATCTTACTAGTTTCTCTTTCATGGATTGTATATCTTGAGCTTGCCTAAACAAGCACTCCTCCTTTTACATAATCTCTTGTTGATACCTATTTTACTCATTCAACCTATCTATCTCCAACATTTGCTTCTCAAACTCCAACATTGTCTCTCTAGCATTCTTGGATTGACTAGGAGAAGGACAATTAGGAGAGATACTTGAGGTGATTCCATGAACAACAGAAGCTTGTTCAAAAAAATATGAAGTAACACAAGGTCCATACTACTCAACAATGTAATTATACATACAAAATATGATTTCTTGATGCAATAGGGTTGCTTAACCAATTGATTCAACTTAGAGTCACTATTGGTGTTGATTGAAATGCCTCCAAAAGGCTAATTGATTGAAGAACACAACAATAATTCTTCAACTCCTTGGATAAATTGTCCTGTTGAGCATGCCAAAAAAAAATTCACTTGGATTCTCACCCTTAAGGAGATGCTCAGGTCTCCTCATCCAAGTGGCATCCTTCTTGTTGTGGGTGGAAATTTCACTAAAATGAATATTTAGATAAGGGGCTAGCTCCCCTTGATGCACCTTTACAGCTTTCTCTCTAACCTAACAATTATGTATGAAAAGATTTAAGGAAAATATCTAAGAAACCAAGCAGTGATGCACCAATGTATGATGTCCTCCCAATTGACTAAAACCACTACTTAAAAACAAACAAGGTGTTTCTCACACAAGACTCAAAACTCAGGATTCATTATTGCATCAATGTTTCATATGCTAGATTCAAGAAGGTATATGATTATTAAGAAGGGAATGAATGATTCCAAAGAGATATAATAATGGACCACTTCTAGGATATCTCTACACTTAGAAAATAATACTAGAAAAGACTTGTAACAATCTTTTTTTTGAAAATTGGTAGAGCATCAAGAGTACAATCTAGAAAAGCTAATCCTTCACTAGACTAGACCGACAAGATTCAAGTCATTACTCAATATTTTAGCATGTGAGTGGTAAAAACACTTGTATATTTATTTGAGATTTCTTCAAATACAAATTTGGCTAGAGTTTTGTCAATAACTAGTGGAGGCTACTTAAATGAGCCAAGATAATGCATATTTATAGCTTTGAGAAGTGAGGCAAGCAAAGGAAGTCTAAGGGTCACTTAGACATGTTCCACCTTGAGGATATTAGTTAAAATTGCATGTGAAAGAGGGGTGAGGTGAGTCATGCCATATTATAAGGTTTATTTGTCTTAAACAAGTCATAAGAATGGTGAAAAGTGAGCATAAAACCTTTAGAATTGGCATAGGAAACTACCTCCATCAAAGACCATCCATGAACATTTGAAACTAAAAATAGGAGAGTCAACACATAAAACTATTATAAGGAAATTGAAATCATGGAGATATTTATAAAATGCTCCTTCTAACTATTTTCTATCCTTTAGACACCTATGTTTATCAATTTCATGGAAGCTCCTTGATTTGGGTCAAATACCAACAACTCAGACCATCAACCTATCTATTTTTCACTTATTTCATCTACACTAGATGCTTAGGATCTTGCCATTTGTTACCTCCATATTTTCCCTTAAGTTCCTACCAAGCCTTTTTTTTAATCTAATGACTAGTTTCCATTGTTTAAAATTGATTTTTATAGGGCCATCACCTTCTTGGGTATTTCTTTTGGACATTTGTTTCCCTCAAACTTATATTTCCCTCAAACAATATTTATGAAATAATTCATTCCTTTGACACTTTTCCCATGGTCACTTTGTTTTGGCACATTTCTCCTTAAAAATTTTTTGCTTGGCACTTTTCCTGAAAGAATTCATTTGAGCTTTTTATTGGCAATTCCTATGGATAATTTTCCTGAATAATCTTTTGGGCCTTTTGTTTCCTTTGTATCAGACAAAAAGTTTGATAGAATTGGGATTTGACCTCTTTTTGATGTGGACAAGTTTTTCAAAAGAATTCCTTGGATAATCTTTTCAAAATAATTCCTTTAGACTTTTCGTTTGGCCCTTTGAACTTTTGTGTTTTTGCCCTTCAAGTGAAAGAAATGGTCCTTTGAGAAAGTTAAAGTGCCCTTCAGACTTTTTATAAAGTACATTTTGGCCTTTCTATAAATTCACTTAAAAAAAATTGAAGTGCCCTTTGAAACTTGTAAATTTCCCTTCAAAGAAGTTGAAAATGATCCTTTAGCCTAAAAAGGTCCTTCAAGAAAATTGTGTAGACAATTTTCCCAAAGGAATTAGTTTTTGTCTTTGAGAAATCTGTCTCAAACAAATTATTTGAAAGAATTTAGCACTTGGCCAAATGAAAAGTGTGAAAGATATAACACTTAGTTAAAAACAAAAGACCCAAAAACATTACTATGCAAATGCTTAGCAAAGGGCCAAAACCAAACTTTCCAAAAGAATTAGACATTAACATTTGTTGTGGGCTTGTATAGAACAATTCTTCCCAATGAAACCTGCATACTGGACCTAGAAAAAGGTATATACTTAGGTGGATAAGTTTTCAAATATGGGTGCCAAATTTTGAATTGAAGGACCAAAATTTGATCAACAATGACCAAATTTGAAATTGAATCTTTTGTAGGTATTCTATGATTTAGAGGCTCTTTTTTATTATGAATGTTTTTTTTATTATCTTGAATTTGATTTGACAACTTCTCTTGTAGTAATTTCACCTTTTCATGTGTTAACCTATGCTTTTAAAATTGTTCCCTTTGTTTTCTATTTTTGATATTATTCCTTTTGTGTTCTTGCTTACTATAACTGGTCTTATTGACTCTTATCTTGCTCTAATTTTTCTTGTTGAACTTTATATTTCTCTAATTTTTCCTTTGGTAACCACTTTTGTATTGGTTCTAATTTTGTCATTCTCTATTTTTGCTCTTGTTCCACTATGGTTTGTTTGATTGATGTATCACTTATAGGATCACCTCTATGAATTATCTTTTGTATTATATTTTTCAATGCCAAACAATGATTTTTATGATGCCCATGCATTCTATGATATGCACAATAATATTTTGATCTCCTTAAAAGATGTAAAGGAGGTAGTTTTATCAAATTATTTATAATCAATTCCATTAAAATATCACATGAACTCTTATTATCCATTTGCATGCTTTTTGAATCACTTATTGTATATGTATTCTATTGTAATTTCACTCTTGAACATTGCTAGATGGAGATGCACATACATGATTAATACTAACATATTCTTGATTCTTTACCATGTAATATGATGTTCCAAGTATGTGATCTTTATGCTAAAAACTAATTTTGATTTTTTAACTCTTATATTAACTTATCCATAATGATTATTTTATCATTTAGATCCTTACAATAACAAACCCTAAGTGTTTTAGATTGAACATGCATATATAAACGATCAAGGGGAGATGTGGGAGGTGGAGGGGTTTGAGGAAGGATAAGTTGATTACATTCTTTTAGCACTCTAGGATTGGATACCTTACCTTTTTTATAGTGATATCATGGACTTGGTTAGATGGAAAGTGGCTATCAAAACCTTGAGGTTCAAGAGGAATTTTTTTATTAACCATTTTAAATTTTACAAAGACTAAAATAATAAAAAGAAAAGAGATACATCGGATGCTGGAAAACACTCCAAAATGACAAAAAAAATAAAATAAAATTTGAAACCCTAGGAGGATAACATTTTATAAGGAAATTCCAAGGAAAAATAGGGCTTTCCATGTTAAAAAATAAGTAGGTTCACCAATATGTTTGATAAAATTTTAGATTTATGTCAAAACTCTAAATGAAAACACTATTGTGTAAAATTATGACAATAATATAATAATGATAATATTCACTAATTTTTAATTATTGTATTTTATAAAATTACTAATAATGGTAAAGTTTAAGGAAAATATAAATACTTAGTTGTAAAATGTGACTTTCAAAGAAATCAAGATCTGAAACTTATTGTGTAGAGAGGTCTAGTGGATGGAATTAGGAACATGGAATTAGACCTAGACAATAGTGTTGGGAAGAGTACACTAGAGGGGTGGTGCTTCTATCCAACTTAAGGTACTCTATCCACTTATAGTGAGTAAATGAAGGTTTTTGGGTTCTTTATTCCTTCATCTGTAGAGCATATATCTGGTGAGAAACTTATGATTACTTATGGAGACCACTGTATAAATAATTTTCCTTTAAAAACCCTATTTCCTTGACATATTAAGACCAATGCATATTAATGGGGAAAAGGGGCCAGTAATTCAAGTTGGTGAGACCTCAACACCCCATGTCTTGAGCACTTCCTACATACCAATACTCTGAAGAGGGATAAAACTTCATGTAGTTCTCCCATGCTATGGTGGTGTGTGAATAACTAGTACAATGTGCTAGATGTTAATGTAATATTGATGTGATTAAGTGATTTAACTATGACTTATGACCTATATAATGTGTTCATACTTGAAATATATGCTAATAGGGCCCTATGTGTAACTAGAATAGGGATAAATAGGTATTATTCTCTCAATGTGTAAGCATTATTTTGGTACTTTGTGATTATATAGCACCTCAGTCTTATACACTTGGAAAACTCATAACATAGTTGTTCTTCTTAGTTTTACACATGCCTTACTTCCATAAGCCTTGAATCTACTCTATGTTGTGCCCCTTATCCTATCTCTTAGTTTGAACAACCTTATATTGATGACTTAGACATCCCATGTTAGCCAAAATGATTTAAATATACTTATCTTACACATATACAAGTTCTAAATATGTGTTAGCTCTCCTTCTTGGACACTAATGTCTAGGATAGATAGTAGCATTGATGTTACTATCATGCCTTGATGTGAGTTTTTAGTACCCTAAAGTCATCCAATTTATAAATTAAATGTATTAAAATAGTTATCATAAGTGATTTCATGTGATTTATCTCCTGATAGGATTGGTATAAATACGATATCAAACCTCATTCATTCCTCACCTGCAATCATACCAAAAGAACACCAAAAAAAAATCTCAAGAATCACTTTAGTTACTAAAAGCTTTCCTATTTTACCCTATTCTAATATTAATCAAAATAAAAACCAAGCTACATGTCTGAAGTACTAAATGAGTAGTCATAAGGTCATATTTGCCAAGTTACAAGCTAGGTCACTATTGTACTTTATTTACATGCATTACATGATTCAAATACAAGCCAAGACGTAGGGGAGAAATACATGAGTTTAAGGCCATTTTTTAGAGTATTTGATATGTAGGTAGTTCCCTTTGAGAGTCGAGTTATTGTGGGTCAGCTTCACACTATGTTCCCACTAACCCATTTTTCCCTAAGGTCATATTGATGATAAAAATATAGGGTTTTGCCATTTCACTAGGAGAAAAAGTCCTTGACCCAGATCTAAATTCACTATAGCAAAGGTGAAGCCAATCCCAAAACCATCTAGGTGGTCATATCATGTTTTAGTTGATATTCTATACATGACACTAGTGTCAAACTTAGACACTAGCATTGTTACAACTGTCCCATGCTAATGCAAGTATCTAGAGACCTAGAGGCACCATATCCAAAATTTAAAGATTAATCTAAAACTATCTTCCTAACTACTTTATTCTTGTACCAGATCTAGACCTACATTATCATTAGAAATAGCTAATTACTCTCTTTTATGTCATTTATATGTCTATCATAGTTTTACTTTCCTTTAATAGCCTATCTCAATTTAATAAATTCAACATATGGTACATCTGAGTTTAACACACTAATTAGCCTAATGTAGATTTGATATTCACCCTTGTGCCCTATCATTTTTATATCCTTAAACCTATCTACCCAAGTAAGATTCCAAAATAAAAATTAGGGTTAAACATTTAGTGAACTTGATCATTGAAAACAAAAGCCTAGGCTATTTAGGGCTTTATGATTTTTCTAATTGTCATATAGTGTTTCAAATTTTAAACTTCTCATTTGTGAAGCAATGGAAAATGTTAGTACAAAAACATGATTCCAAATGGAGGATGAAGAAACATTGATTACTCATCTCAACAATAACAAGGGCTCAATAGATGCGTTTTTCTATGTTATAAGAGATGAAATAAGAAAACAAGATAAAACCAAGGTTGCCTCACCTAGTAATGATGAATCCATAGAAGGTACTATATCTCAACCCACACTACAACTCAATATATTTGATGGGGGTATATATTAAATGCTCCAACCTTTTTTCCCTAAAACTACTATTTATACATTTATTATGAACTTACTTGTTATGTCAACACAAATACTAATTTTAATGCATATTACTACTCAAAACATGTTTCTAGCCCCTTTGGTGAATACTCAAATTGCTAATCAAAATACCATTGGGCCTACACTTCAATCACTCCTTTAAGTCATAAAGACTTTTCTAGGATAGGGTTACAAACATTGAAAAAAATGATTCAAAGTCTTTACATGCTATAGATTCACAAGATGTGTTGCATAACCCTCTTGTACATAAGATATCTTTGCACCCTTTTCCAACTAGATTTGTTGTACTTAAGTTCACATTATATGATGGCAAGGGTGAACTTGAATAGCATCTTCAAACCTTCTATGTGATATGCCTTGATTATGTTTCTTATGATAAAATTTTGACCAAATTATTTCCAAGGAGCCTTAATGACTATGATTTGAGTTGGTTTTATGACTTACCTCTCTAATCATTGAAAGCATTCGAACCTATTGTAGATCAATTTTTGGTACACTATTCTATTAACATTACCAAAAAAGTATCATATGCTCAAATTACAAAGATAAAACAAGGAACCAATGAAACAATCAATAAATATGTCTTGAGATATAAGATAATGCTAGCCAAAATGACCAATCCTATGGTAGACAAAGAGTTATAAGACATATTCAAGAAAAGTTTGCTTGCACCTTTACATGAGTCCATTGTTTTTCAAAAAGCTTCAATATTTTGATGACTTATGCCATGTTTTATAGGACCATTAAATGATGCTTATGCCATTGAATAAGCTCAATTATGTAGATAGCACACCAATTGCATCTAAATCTAGTACAAAATTTATAATTAAACCAAGTTATAACATAAAACCACTTGAACCTAAAAAGGAAACAACCAAAATGGTTAACACAATTGCACAATAGCCAAATTGGATTTCCTATCTAATGTACCAAGGAGATAATTTACATGTTTACTTGAGCCTCTTGATTCATTAATCCTTTGGTTGCTAGAGTGTCATATTATATTTCTTCCTCCTCTTATAGAGGTTGATGTAAATAGATCTCTACCTAAAGGATATGATGTAAATTCTTATTATCACTATCGCCAAGGCCTTGGGAGTTCTGTGAATAATTTTTCTAACTTAAAGCATAATATCTAGGAACTTATTAATGGCCAATAAATTACATTTGACAATACTCTAAATTAATCTGGTTCACAACCTTGTGATAATCATAAAAAAAAAAAATAGTAGTCCTTTACAGGACCATTATAAGAAGGAACCAAAATTTAAAATGGAATATAGTGCACATCCTTCTCCATCATATTATGGCTACCCACTAGATGGGGTCATTGGTACTCACATGATATATATACCTCCTATGGTTCAATAACTTGTCATTTCCTTTTATTATAGTGACATTAAGGATTATGGTTATGATCTTAATTTTATATTCATTCAAGCATACCTTGATAAAAACCCCTTACATAGTGTTATGATTGATAATGGTGAAAGTGAAAATGTTTGCACCATGACATTACTTATGCATTTGGGTTATACTTATCATGATTTACACCCCTCTAATAGATCAATCAGAGCATTTGATGGGACTTCCCAAAAGGATCTTGGTGAGATTGGTCTACCTTTATAGGTTAGTTCTACCCATGTGGTTACTAATTTCTCAATTATACCTTATATAGGTGTCTTTTAACAAGTTATTGGGGTGAACTTGGATACACACTCTTTGAGTAGTATCTTATATAGTGCATGGTGTATTAAGTACATTCATACCAATTAGGTAATTATAGTTTCTAATATTTCATATGAGCATCCTCTTCAATAAGATAAATTCATACCCAGGTAATTAATTATCAAGAGCATTAAGGTTAATACATCATAAAAGGGTAAGAAACAAGTAATCCCCTTTATTAGGTGGCTAGTACTTGAGAGACCTTTACATCAAAGATAGATAGTGGGTTCCATGGAATCATTATCTTCTAAGCACCATATTCAAATATCTAGAGCACCTAAACATGTTCCTACTATTTATATTCCAAAGAAACCATATAGTACATAGATATGGGTTCCAATAACCCGTATTCCTTCTATCATAACTTCACAACCCTGGAGTCTTATTAAACATACATTGAGCATCATATATACTACAATGTTAGATATTGAACTTATATATGTTCTTTAGTATCACCACTAGTTTCTTTCACTAAGATTTAAGTGGGGAAATATCTATGATCACCCTTTAGATGAGTTCATAGGATGATCTTTTCTCTACTAAAAATACCCAAAAGGTAAAAAACATTCACAAATTCAAAAACATTTTTGATACATACATGTTTTATTGGACCCTTGGTATCTATATGTTAGTTTCATGTTGAGGACAAGCATATCATTTACTCCTACATACACATACAGAGGCATACATAGATACATGGTACACTTATGGGTGTTGGGATTTCCCTATACTCATGTCACTAGGATGTTGGGGGCATCCATATTCTACGATCTTAATCCACATAGGTTATATGATTCAATGATCATTCTACACTATCATGTTTGAGCTTACATATGTACTTACACATGCCTATTATTCATAGTTATACAATACACAGGTCAATCGATATGCTATGTTCTTGACATTTTTTTCCAACACATTGGATCCATCAGAAAGTGACATGTTTATGCTGGTTTCTCATGCTTTTGATTTACACACTACCTTGAGTATCTTGCATTTCTATTGTATTGTTTTTTTGAGCATTTGAATATGCTTCATTATATGTAGCCCCTATGTCAATTTTTTCTTTCTTAGACATTTGAATATGTCATTGCTTATTATATGGAAAATTTAAAATGTCATTATTTTCTTTATAGACATTTGACTAATTCATGTTCATTCTATTTTATGGCATTTAAAAATGCCCCTTGTTTGTGGTCTCCTTGGACCATTGCCTTTTTATTTGCTTTTGAGTGCTCTTGTGTGTGTGCTTGTTGAACTTGTAGTGTTACTATCTAGACATTTTCATGATGTTTATCATGCATCTTAGGCCTACATATGATCACATTGGTTTTATGAAATTCAATGATACATTTACCTATAAATTTTTCCTTTTATATGTTACATGGTTACAATCATAATTTTATAGTTGTCTTACACTTTTGAGGTGAGGTAACTTCCAAGTACTATTTTTAGCTCACCTCAAAGTGGGGGGGGGGGTATATTACTAAAGGAATGCCCTAGAATCATGTTTTCCACACTTCACATAATTATTAGATATTAGTGGGGCCATGTCATATGGCCATGGCTTCCACATATTCATAGTTTTTAGATTACAATGGGGGCATGCTTTGGAAGAATGTTCTTCATAATTATTCAATATTTGGTACTTATACTAGTTTGTAGATTTAGTGGGGGCATGTCACATGGAAATGGATTTCATAAATTCATAGTTTTAGATTCAGTGGGGGAATGATTGGGAAGCATGTTCTCCATATTCATTGAGTATGGTATTTATACTACATAGATTTAGTGGGGGCATGCTTTAGAAGCATGTTATCCACACTTAATATTCAACATATCTAATTTATAGTGGGGGAATGTTTTGAAAACATGTACTCCACATTGTTACTTATATCAATTTCATATTTTTTTTATAAATAGTGGGGTCATGCTCTGGAATCATGTCCTCCACACTTACATAGTTTTTTGAATTGGCCAATGTACATAGTTATATGATTCTGATACACATTTGTGGCATAATTCTATATATGGTACCATTATTACACACATTTTTAGCATGAAGCCTATCTAAGGTACATATGCTATGCAACTTGTGCCTAATATTATAAAATCCAAATCAATTTTAGATTCCAAAATTATTACACATACTTATACCCATGGGCTTTTATGAAATTTAGTTAGCTAATATATTACATTATTTTATTCACCTTTTTGGTATGGTTTGAATGATTTAATCAGTTAATATTTCCAATTTTTTAGTTTCAACTTGATCATATAAACTCACCAAGTTTTAAGTATCATTAGGTTACATACTTAAGCTAATCTCAACTGCTAGGTGGAAACTCACTTTTTATCCAAAGTCAGAGGCATGTGCCTTCAAACATGCCTCTCCATCTCTTTGGATATATGAAATTTAAATATTTATCCTAATATCAATTTCATAGCCTTAAAATGATACATATTTTATAAAAAAACTTACCAATAGGCAAGGCATTTACATAGACACACAGGTCTACACCCAAACCTTACTCTTTCAATTTCAATATATTACAAGTAATTTTAACTACAATTATATAAATTCATTATAAAATATAAAATTCTCTTGGTTTTAGGTTAGTCACCAGTAAATAATTCAAATTAAACTCTATAAAAACACTCAAATTAAACTCAAGCAAAGACAAGATATGCATACACACCCATATACCTTTTCTTTTCCTTTAAACTAATAATTTCATTACTAGATTAGTGGGGGGATAAATGTAGATGATATTTTATGATTATGTAGTACCTCAGGATTGTACACTTGAAAAACTTAGAACCTATTTATTCCTCTTAGTTTAACACATGCATTTTGTAATACCCCCTTTCTTGAGTTAATGGAAACGGAGAAGACCTGTAGCTTATTTTCATTCCCGTAGGCTAAAAGGGAGTGTTATAAGAAGGAATGGGGTCATAAAGCATGTATTAATTAAAAGTATAAGTGAAAAATAAAATAAAAAGTAATTAGTAATTAATTTTTGAGGGTCAATTGGAAATAGAAATTAAAAAGTAATTTAAATTACTTTTAGGGTTTTCAAGTGGGAAAAGCTTTTTATAAAAGGGGAAAATAGAAGAAAGAAATTATTATTATCAATCATGATTCTAAAATTTATCATAGAGCTTGAGGCTATCCATATTTTCCATAGAGGATGGAAACCCTTGTTTGGAACCAATGGAGGATGAAAACCCTCACACCCAAGTGGTAATTCCATCCTAGAATTACAATTGTGTGACTAGATTTGAAATTCAATAGATTATTGGAAGTTATTTACTAATTATATTTGTCATCTCACTAGGGTTTAAAAGTGTTATCAAATCTACGACCAAAGTTTAGAAGCCATTGAAGCCTAATCCATATTCAACATTCAGGTATGCTTATGTAATGAAATAAAATGATAAATAAAATGTTTATGATCATTATTGGTACTATAATAAATTAGATCAGATCTCTATTCAATTCTGATTTTCATTATATTTGATCATCATATGAAGAAATGAAGTCATAGTTTGCCTATCTTTATTGTATTTTATTTGTATGTAATTGGGTCATCATTAATTGCTCCAAAAAATTTAAACAAGAAACAAAAATCACAACAAAAAAATCAAGAGAATCAGATCAATTTTAGAAAGGGTTATTTCAGTGGTATCAAAGTTGTGATCTTGTTAGTTCAGTGGGTTGCATGTCAGTTCTAATGGTTGCATGTCAATGTTTGGTGGTTTCATGTGTGGTATCAATCATTTCATGTTGATTTTGAGCTTGAATGTTAGTTTTTTCTATTACATGTTATTTATTATCACTTGTATGTGAGCATTTAGTGATTCAACAATTGAAAGAATTTGTTAGGGTTATTTCAGTGGTATCAAAGTTGTGCATCCTGCTAGTGTGTGTAGTCTTGTATTATGGGATTTCTTATGAAATTTTTTATTTATAGATTGTTTCAATATGGGAATATTCTAAAAAAAATTTGGGCTTACACTAACCAACATTCCTCCAAAAGAGAAATCAAAGTGGCCCAAGCCTAATGAAGAGGAAAATAAAATGAGTAAGTTTTATCTTTAATTTTTTTATAGAACTAATAAATTTTTTGCTAGAGCTTGGTTGTAGGAATTGGAGACATATTTTCTATGGAATTATATGTGTGTGGAGTATTACCTCAAATTTATCCCTTTTTACTTGATGTAATGGCACATAAGTGGTGGCATCAATTGTTAAGGACCCTAGGGACCGAATCCATTGCTTGCCTTGAAAATTTTAATCAAAGGTTCCTAGAATGGTTCGATGTGAAAGGATGAACAAGAAAAGGGAAACATGGAATATACAAATATAAATGAAAATAATTTTATAGAAGAAGAAGAAGAAAAAGTGGAAGAAAAGGATCCAAAAGAGTTGAAGGATCATTCTATGGTTAAGGAAGAGGAAGTTGTGGCTACAGTTCATGGACCAGTACTTGATGAAGATCATCCAACCATGGAGGAAGAGGTGCTTGAGATACATGAATACACTCAAGATTTTATGACTAATTATGAGGTAATGGTTTAGGAAATAAGCTACAAATAATTTGATTTTGTACATCATAACATAGAAAATGATGGACATTCAAAAAATGAAGAAGATGTGTTTGATATCTATGGAGCTACCATTGAAAGGCATGTTACAATAATTGGTTATAAGCAATAGTAAATTATCTTAAAATGATCTTGTTAATCATAAGGTAATAGATATACCTTAAGAGGATGTCCTTGGAAAGGGGTTTTATCTTGCTGATCTAAAATATTTTATGGCTACATTCAAGGTATGACAACCCATAGTATGTTTGACATTCCTTGTTCCATAAACATGATGACATTTAGGAAACACATGTTGAAGTTATATGAGAGAAATTTTATTGAAGAGATAATTATAGAAATAAAGGGATTGCCTAGTAAGAAGATTCTATAGTTTGATAATGTATGGTTTGTCATAGGCATTACACCGTGGAGTTGGTTGGAAGTTATGGATGAGTGACCTACCATTGAAGAAGATGCAAGAAAGGATAATGAAGCTACCTCAAAAAGGTATGATCATATATCTAATTTTTTGAGTACAAATAATAGTCCTTTGTCTTCACATGATCACGAGATAGATGAGTGGCATGAGGATGATAATGGTAAGAAGTCTTCCATTATTGACACTCAAGATTTGAGGGATGAGCCTCTTATGATGATCAAGCATGAAGAGTAATTAGAGTTTCTAATACTTGATGAGAGATTTGCAGAATAAAAAATTATGTATACATCCTATGGACCAACAAATAATGACATGGAGAGATGTATTCATGATTTAGATTTGAAGGAGTTTACTTGTGGTTTACTATCATATCTTGATGAGGATGATTATTTGTGTAGACATAATGTTGTCCTAGTTTTAGGACTTGAGTTCTCTAAAACAAGGACTAATTTTACATTCATAGACATTATGTTACTCTTTTATACAATTGGTAGCCATGAGGTAGAAGCTATGACAACCCTTGATGAAAGTTTTCGGTATGGGATACACCTTGGGACAACAACCTATGGTGACATCTATGAATGCAAACTTGGGAGGTATGAGGTAAAGATTGGTATTATGGTGATAAAAAACAATCTCTTAACTTTACATGATTTCATTTATCTTGTGGATATGCAAGATTATGTGATTAATTTTGGGTTAATGTGTGAAGAGACAAGTTGTATCATAATGATGGGTGGTTGTTCTACATTTCTGAATAGGGAATTTTTAGCCTATATAATTTTGCTTTCATCTATTTGGAGAGTTTTGGAGTGGATTTGCATAATATATTATACACATATGATGGATGCTTATCAAGTCCATGTGGCATAACTTAGTTTTGGATAGCTCATGATGATAGCTTGAGAGAAGGCACTTGTACATTCATATTTAGCTTGGGTGATGTGATACTTTAGTATCCATATGATGCAACACTTCATGATGATGCTTCATTGTTGGAGCATAGGGTGGTCCTACTTTTAGGAATTGAGATGTATGTAGATACTATACTTGATGAGTTCTAATTGGACCTTTGTCTAAGGTATGGAGATGTGCATGAGGGTAGAAGTATTCTAGCCCTAACCCATTTGTTTTATACTCATACATTGGTGAGAGGTGGTTGTTTTATCTTACTGATCATGGAGTTTTTAGAATATACTTTGAGGACATCAACTATTTTGATGAGTTTGAGAAGTTTGGGTCATTACTTTAGTGTTGGTGGTTAGCATGATGATGAGATCATATCATCATATGTCATTGGAGGTAATTTTTGCATCATCATGAGTATGAATTTTAGTTTTATTGGGGCTATTTTGATGTATATCAACAGCTTAGAGTTGTTTAGCATATTTGTTAATGCACTTGTAATAGACACTTTTGACATCCCTAGGGGATCATTCTAATTTAGATCGACATTTGGTGATGATGACAAAATGAGAGACAACTATTTATTTAGCCTCAATTGGCATGAGGGTGTGATGATTTAGGATCCAAGTGTTGGTGTGATTGGTACAATACTTCATAGGGATTTTGGTGAAGTTGCCCATGAGTTAGAATTACCAATGGATAGAAAGATTCACAATGTTTTCCATGTGTCATGCCTAAAGAAGGAACTTAAGAAGCATGTTATTCCATCCCCTAAGTTACCTCCTTTAGATGATAAAGGTAAACTCATCCTGATTCTTGAGAATATCATGAATGTTAGAGATAAGATGTTGAGGAACAAGGTTATTCTAAAATATCTGTTATGATGGAAGGATTTAATAGTAGATGTCACTTGAGAGGGTGTTAAAATTTTGGAACATCTTAGTTTACAATTGCTTGTGGGTAAGAAATTTTGGGAAGGGTAGACTTTAATGTCCCCTTTCTCGAGTTAATGAAAATAGAGAAGACCCGTAGCCTATTTTCATTCCCATAGGTTAAAGGGGAGTGTTCTAAGAAGGAATGGGGCCATAAAACATGTATTAATTAAAAGGCTAAGTGAAAAATAAAATAAAAACTAGTTATTAATTACTTTTTTAGGGTCAATTAGAAAATAGAAATTAAAAAATAATTTTAGATTACTTTTGGGGTTTTCAAGTGGGAAAAGCTTTTTATAAAATGGGAAAATAGAAGAAATAAATTATTATTATTATCAATCAAGATTTTAAAATTCATCAGAGAGCTTGAGGCTACCCATATTTTCCATAGAGGATGGAAACCCTCATTTGGAACCGGTGGAGGACAAAAACCCTCACACCCAAGTGGTAATTCCACCCTAGAATTACAATTATGTGACCAAATTTTAAATTCAATAGATTATTAGAGGTTATTTACTTATTATATTTTTCATCTCACTAGGGTTTGAAGGTGTTATCATATCTATGACAAAAGTTCATCATTGTCAACCTTTAGAGGCCTTATTTCATCTTACAAATCCAAGCCATTGAAGTGTAATCCATCTTCAACATTTGGGTATGCTTATGTAATGAAATAGAATGATAAATAGAATGTTTATGATCATTATTGGTACTATAATAAATCAAATCAGATCTCTATTCAATTTTGATTTTCAGTATATTTGATCATCATATGAAGAAATGAAGTCATAGTTTGCCTATCTTTATTGTATTTTATTTGCATGCAATTGGGTCATCATTAATTGTTCTAAAACATTCAAACAAGAACAAAAAATCATAACCAATAACTTAGGAAAATCAGATCAATTTTAGAAATGGTTATTTCACCTTTCTTCTTCAAGCCTCACATCTTCTCTATCTTATGCCTATTGGCCTATCTATTAGTCCAATCAACCTTATATTGATGACTCTAGCATCCCATCTTTACTATATTACTTAAAATGTACTTATCTTACACCTATATAATTTATAAGACTGTGTCTACTCTCCTTATCTCTAGACACTAATATCTAGGATAGATAGTAGCATCGATGTTACTATCCTACCCTAACACAAGTGTCTAGTGCCATAAAGTCATCCAATTTACAAATTAAATGTATTATAATAGTCATCCTAAGTGTTTTAATCTGAGTTATCTCTTGATAGAATTAGTATAAATATAATATCAACCTTAATTCATTTCTCACCTAGAAATCAGACTAAAGTAACATTCAAGAAGCATTAAAGAAGCACTCAAGTTACCAAAAGATTTCTTATTCTAAGATATTTTTATATTAGTTAAAGAAATATCCTAAACACAAGTCTAAAGTACTAAAGGAGCAGTCATAAGGTCATACTTACTAAGTTACAAGCTAGGTCTCATACAATCCAACACGTAGGGGAGAACTACATGAGTATGAGGTCCTCTTTTAGAGTATTAACTATGTAGGTAGTGCCATTTGATAGTGAGGTCATTATAGGTTAATTCAATACAATGTGCCCATTAACCTATTTAATATGAAAAGACAGGGGTTTTCCATTTCACCAAGAGTGATAGTCCATGATATAAATCTAAATGCCCTAGAGCAAAGCCAAATCCAATCTCAAAAATGTCTATTTGGTTACATCATGTTTTAGTTAATATTATGTATAGTAAACTTGCATTTAAATCAAACACTATCATCGATGCAACTATCCTAGGTTTACACAAGTGTCTAGAGAGATATAGGTACCAGATCCAAAATCTGATGATTGATTAAGAAATATTTTCCTACCTAATTTCTTCCTATACTAGATCTAGACCTATATTATCATCAAAAATAGCTAAGTACTCTCTTTTATGTCATTTATATATCTATCATAGTTTTACTTTCCATTAATATCTTATCTCAATATAATAAATTTAACATATGGTACATCTAGGTTTAGCACATTAATTAGCTTGCAATAGATATGATATTCACCCTTGTGTCTTATTATTTATATATCGTTAACCTTATCTACCAGAGTAGGATTCTATAATATAAATTAGGCTTAAACAAATATATAATGTGTTCACACTTGTACTCTAGGCTACTAGGGTTTTTTGCAATTAGAATGGGAATAAAGATGTTATATACTCTCAATGTGTAAGTATTATTTTGGTGCTTTTCGATGTGGAAGCCTATTAAGTGACAAATGGTTTGAAAAGTGATTATATAGTCATATCATTGAAAATAATTTTAACGTGGCTTATCAGGGACATGTGATGACCTTCTTATAACTTTTAATTTGGTAAATTAACTATTATTTGGTAGGAAAATAGGAGAGTGGGAAGGATACTAGAGAAGTGTGCTCCTACCCCCTAGGGATCTCTTATCTAATTGGTTATTTTATCATGTTGAGTGTTAGGAAAGGCCTAAAAGATGTCTAAAGTTGATAAGAATAGGTATGAGTACATTTTGGGTCATTTATCAAATTAGAAGAGTGTATTACAGATGTAATTTTAAAGCAGACCATAGACAATGAGATAACTTCTAACATTTTAAGATCTAAACAAGGATAAATTCCACTCAAGGGCACATATTTTAGGTACAGGTTCAACAACTAGGTGGTGGAATAGTAGGCTAAGCATGTAGGTGTTAACTACGTGTAAGTGGATAAGTGAAACCTAGAATAAATTTAATATGATTTGAGTTGGATGGATGAAATTTATACTAGAGTGGGTGGATCTAAAAAAAAACTCCAAAAGGGGGAAAGGTAGATTAGAAAATAAGGTTTTGTGATCTCAAGTGGGATTAATTATAGGATGGTCTCTTTGTGGGTAAGTGTCTTAAAACCAATGCTTGCACCTAGCAACTATTTATCACACACATACAAACATAGTAAGGCAGTCTGAGGAAAAAATGATATAGTAAACTATAATATCTCAACTAAAGGTTGCTACAATTTAGATTAGTTGTTATACACCCATTTCCATAAGATTATAATTCAAATTTGAGAGGTATCTAAGGCATCTATTTCCCACTCCTAGAAGCTATATCATGGGGAGCACTTCTACAAACTTGGAGAAATAAAAATTTAACCTAGTTGCATAGAATCAATGATGTTTGCTAATCATCAAATAACTATTGCACATATTATATCAACATACACCACTAATAAAAAAATAATTATAGGTAGCATTTTCACACTTTGAATTACTGAATCAACTATCCAATAGAATAAATGCAACCATTTACATAGAATTAGAATGGAAAACATTAACACAATTACATGACAATCAAAAGATATTTGTTCTTGTATTGATAAAAGTTTTTAACCTATTGAAAATGAGAGGATCAAAAATATAAATATATTTAGGGAGGAGTCACCTCATCCTCTAAATCCATGAAAATTTTATAAATTACATGATAATAATCAGAATGAGAGTTCTAATTAATGTAAATTTTGCATGTATAATTAAAGCTGATCAAAACTATCTTCAAAATTAGAGTCATTCTTACAAAATAATGCAATCTATGTATGTTTACAAAACTATTGAGTCAACTATCAAATGCTTTACTTTAATTTTCCAATTTACATGAAAATACATATAAAATTAACTTAATAAAATTAAGGTTTACTTGAAGTTGGGTCCTACGTGGTTGAATTTTTAGTAGTTGGAGGGATTGAACTAATGGTGGAGTTAAACTAGATACTCTATTTATAGCTTGTTTATTTGCTTCCAAGTCTTGATAATGCTTATATTTGGCACCATGATACAATATGATTGCATCTATATTCAAAAGAGATGGCCTATGTACTCTAGTGACTTGCACCAATAAACGTGCATGATCAACCTTTATGGATTTGAATGCCACCTAAAAAAAATATACTTTAGTAACTTTCTTCCTAGTAAATCCCAGTTCTTGTTCATTCTCCTCCAACGTATACCCTTGAAGACTTTACTTAAAATTAATAGATTTTTACTAGAGTAATTAGTTAAAATTATCCCTATTTATTAGCTTCCCTAAGGGGTCTCTATCCCAAGACAACTTTAGATCATCTATAATTTACAAGACCTACTTTTCATGTTTTGGCAACTTTGAGATCAAGGCTTGTGCACTTGATGCCCAATTCCAAGATTCTCATGTCCTGATGACCACCAAATTGAGAGCATTGGCTACTTCAAGTGGTGTCATTAAATATAATGGTTGAAATCCTTATTAGTTATGTACAATACAATGAGATTTTATTTATTCTCATCCTTTTTAAAATAATTAAATAATTTAGACATTTCAAAAATATGGGGAGAAAATTTAGTTCTCATTGAATTTATAGTGTTAAGGATATTATACAACCTAAAAGCTAAATTTTGGATGTCACTCCTAATTTCCCTAGGAACATGTACAATTTGTTATTGCTATCACACTTAATCTAGTTCTTGCCTAGCTTATTCAGTGCCTGCATGGAGTTACATTAAATCCTTTGTACAAGTCTCAAAATAAGCCTTAAAATATTCATTGTATGGAGACTCTCTAAGTCTCATGTTATTTTTCTTAGATAAAGATGAAACATCTTGTCTTTCCTCTAAAATCAAGCCTCTACTAGATTCATCTTCTATTTTTCTCTTCTTAACCCTATAGATAGTTCTTATTGATTTATCAAAAATAGAGCTCATAATGGGAAGACATATTATATTTAAATTAGGTCTTTGTGCAACCTAGGCTTCCAAGTCCATACCCATTATGTAATTACCAAATATATGAGGTCAACTAGTTGAGTGTCCTTAATAGTGGTCTATGTCAAAATGTCTCCTAAAGATTAAATTAATCCCTCTACATATAGTGGGTTTTTAAAGGATGGAAATATGATCTTATGCCATTCCACATCACCAAATTGAGGCATTGGGTGCATAATATATGTAGGCTTCTTTCTTTTAGTCCTTGTAGAGGAAACAATAGAAGTAGCCTAAGAACTAGTAGATGAAGGTATTTGTAAACTTAACTAAGTAGAGGAAACATGTAATTATCATTTGAAAGTGATCCATATTTATTTTAAAATGAACCTTTTTATACTTAAGAATAATATGGACAATGGTAACTAGAGTAGTAACAAGAGAAGTAGAGGCAACATAAACTGAGGAAATAATTGGGGTTATAGAAACAATGGAAACCAAAGAAATAATAGGACTAATAGGAACAATGGAAAACAAGGGACTATATTAACCATAAAAATTAAAGAAACATTATAACTCAAAGTAAATGAAGGAGTAGTGGCCATAGTAATGGTGACCTCACCTTATTTTTTAGCCTCCATTGGTGCTTTTCCTTTAATTCCCTAAAGACTTAGGATTTTATCCCTTTTCATTTATTCATCCTCATCTTCACCTTTAGGGTAGTCAATCAAAGGAGTTGGTCCCTATTTTATTAATACCATTTCTCATTGGTTAACAACCTTATCTTGTGATGTTACTCCCACAATTAAACTTACAAGGCACTCTATTAATTGAAGAGGGTCCTTGGGACCTCTTTCTTTTCTATTTTAGAAAATTGTTGTCTTTTCAAATAAGGGAGGAATATAATAAGTTGTGGAAAGTATAACTTACAAACTCATATAAATAAGAACTAAGGAATCAATAGGAAGACCTAAATCCTTAGAGTTGGAAGAATCAATGAAAATTAGTTCCTATGTTCCTCCTAAAAAACTTGTAGCAATAGGGATTTACTCCACCTCTTTATATTGATTAACAACTGTCATTACAATTGGCAGTGGAGATTAGGATGTCCCTTCTTGTAAACAACTTGAAATAATAGGGTCTTATTCTACACCATGCTCTTGCTTAATAACCATCATCACAATCGATGGTGATTGGGATGACATCCTTGGTCCAAGGATTGTTGGGGAAGCTAAGAGGTCCAATAATATGTTATAACCCATCCAACTAGAGGTGGAATCTTGGTGTGAAATTATTCAATTATGATGGAGGGATCCCTTTGTATATCTCTTAAATGATGCTCCATTAATCCAACCATTTTTGCCCTATCTAGGACCTCAGTATCATCCTTTACATTTAAGAAAATAAAATCATGCTCATATGGTTCATGTTGGTAGGGAATGCCTAAGCTTGAGATATGTTTTTAAATGAGGCCATGGGGATCCTAATCCCTATGTGGAAAGGATGCCAATGAGTATAATTCTATTATTTTCCTAACTTCCTTAAAGTGATTCTTATTGGTGTAACACATCTAGCCAATCATCAAAGAAGACTTGTGAAACATGCTCTTATGTTTCTTATTCATATCTTCATCAATACTCCACCATATTTGATAAGTTATTTCTTGTTTATCCAATTTATCTAGGACATACTTGGAGAAACACAATGGGGAAAACTTATTTCTCACCACCATGATTAAAATAGAGTCTGGGTATAACCAATAATCCCCCCTTGGCCATAATGTTTTCTTGATGTTTTTTGATATTCAGTCTAGGGATTTCTCACAAATTACCAATAAAACTTGGGGACAAACATTCTCAATAATTCTAATGACATTCATCATATATTAATAGATGTGAAGGAAAGAAAATAAGTCACATGCCTAATTCTTGATATAGTTTGGGTCTGGGCTCTAGAGTGATCCATTGTGAACGTAAATAATGGCCATGACTACATCCAATAGATAATACATCATGTATAAATGGATTCCCATGGGTCGTTTGTCCCTTTTTAACATCTTCTCTTGGAGATTATCACTAATCATCTCTCCTACGGAAAAAGCTAGCTCTAAAGTCGTCAATAAATCCAACAATAATACCCATTTTAAGTGGAACAAGTGGATGCTAGAGCAACCATATAATCTATTTAGTAGGGACATCCTAATATAGATTCTCATCCTAGATTTTGTGATTGGCATGGGTTCCTTGCCCTTAAGGATGATTATTTTCCTAGAAGAAATCCATTTATTTAATGTATTTTTAATTATGTTCCTCTTATTCCATAATTTAACTCTGTCTATCAAAGGTGGCATCTATGATGGGTAGTCATAGGTATATTTGGAAAGCATCCCATAAGATGTAGGAAATAACTATCTTATGTTTCATGTGGTGGAAAATCCACAAATCCCTATGAAGAACAATTTCCAAAGTAGGTTGATGTAGGGAATCACTTCAAGCTTGGCTACTATAAAATGTAGTTATTGGCACTTCAAAGGTAGTAAGTCAACTACCATCTACCTTTTCTCAACTATCATATTTAACTCATGTGAATGGGCATCTACATTCTCAATTTTATCCCATAGAGTTGTGTAATTAGAAAATTCATCATTGAAAACTATTTCATCAAAGATAATGTCTATATATTCTATAGAATCTTTGATAGATAACTTCAAAGATGGTAATACTCCCCTGAATACCTTAGATGATGAAGCCATTATTTATCTATTCCAATCATGTAATTCTCATATTCATTTTAACTATTTATCTCTTACTATAAATAATTCAAAACTAAACATAGATAGTTAGGGCTTTAAGTTCTCTTTAGAATGAAAATTTACTCAAGATTTTTAGTAATCAATAGGCATGATGTCTCTTTAAAGTTCATTCATCTAAGTTTGAGTATAAGACTTTAATTCCAATTCATGTGTCATTAATGTCTAATGTCTCAAAACCTATTTTATTCATTTAATTTAAACTTTACAACTTAATTTAGTAGGTATGCCATGCATAATTTATATACATTTGGAGGAGTGGCACACTATTAATTTGGACAAGTGTCACCCTATCACTAATTTTATGCAAAATTAGTTATGCCATATGGTGTGCCTTGAGAATTCAGGCATTGAAACTTTTGTTAACAATAGATGAGCCAAATCTCATAATGCTTTGGATACATAAAATGTGAAGACAAAATTCATGAATAACAAATCTCATGGATAAAAGTTCCAAACAAAAGTCATGAATAAAAGTTATGAAGACCCAAAATCTTGGAGATGCTAAAATAAAAGTTGTGACAAACAAATTTCATGATGAACACAATTTTTGATGAACACTTATCATGAAGATAAAATATGTGAAGAAGCAAATTATTGAAGATAAAAGCTATAAAGTACCAAAAAATAAGCAAAATGCACAACCTTTGAAGCACAAAATATGTGAATTATGAAAGTTAGGAAATTAGTTCTATAATTCATACACATATTTAAAAAACTTGCATCTATGAAATATTTCTAAAGTCCATTAATAATTTAGTTTGAATAAATCACACAGTGAAAACTTGGGTAATGGGGGAAGGCCCATTGTGTTTATATTGAATAACATGTTTAACAAAAATCATCCACTTAAGGAATACAAAATTTGAAATCTTTGAGCCTATCTAGGTGCAAATATGAATACCAATGAAAAAAATCAAAACAAACCTAGGCCTTTCAGATCATATTATCACAAAACAAAGACAAATATTATAGAAAATAGGGAACTACACTAAAGGAAAGTAAAATGCTAAAAATAAGAAAGGCTAATCTAGAAAGCATGAAACTACTCTAGTGAAAGAAAATGATAGAAAATAAGAAACCTAACTATGAAATTAGTAAATATAATATAATATTACCTTTACCACGGTACTTTTTGTTACTTAGGGACATCTCTTTATGGTTCAACCATGAAGTAGTACTTAAAAAACTACCCATTGATTGGATATGTTAGTTCATTACCTTAGAAGTCCCTTAAATGAAAATAATTGTTACCTAAGATTTTTGATATCTAATAAGGTCCCATCTATAAGGGGGTAAACTTGTCATGTTTTCCTTTATTTTCATGGGATTGTTTCCATCAAAGCACCAAATCAGATATTTTGAATGCCTTAAACTTTGCTCTTCTATTGAATCACCTTTTGACTAAATCCTGATGTTTACTAAAATTGTGAAAGGATTCAGCCCTTGAATATTCCATTTCTATTATATCCAATAATTAGGACTCCAATTTCTCACTTGGCTCCATATACTCCTACATGGATTGATATGTTAGAAATTTGAGCATAATTGGGAGTACTAGATGTCATCCATATACTAATAGGTAAGGTAAATCTTGGAGGGCCTTCTTGTATCTTATTCGATCTGACCATAGTGAATATTTTAGTATATGATTCCACTCTTTGGGTTTATATAAATTTAAAATTTTTATGGCATCAATCACATTCTTATTTTTTGATTCAACCAATCCATTTCCATATAAGTAAAAATTAAAAGATGACCTGATGGTGATTTGGTTATCATGGGCCTATTTAGTAAACTCAGCTAATTGAAATGTTGGTCCATTGTCAAAAAATAAGTAAATGTGGGTACCAAATGTAGTTGTGATGTTTTCCTCAAGAAAACTAATTACATCCTATGCTCTAAAATTTTTTTAGCCATTACTTCAGTCTATTTGGTGCAATAAACTATGGCTATGAGCATAAATTTATGGTTGACTAAAGATTTTGGGTTGATAACACCAATGAAATACAATCCCCACTAATAAAATGTCTTTCCTTAAATTAAATTATATAATGAAATTACTACATACAATTCTCTCTTCACTAATACCTATCATTCATGGCATGTTCTCAAATGAGCATGTACATCCTTAAAGACTATTGGACAATAGTAGCCCATTTTGAGAATATTTTATGTTATTGTGTTTCCATATGGATGACCACTACTTATCTTCTAGTGTAAGTTATCCATGATTTATTGAGCTTACTATCATGATATGTATCTCTAGTAGATGCCTTCATAATTTATTTTGTAGAGAATCCATTTTTTGATCATGTGGTGAGTAGCTTTAAGCCTCAAGGCTATCTTTTCTTATCTATTGAGTTTTTGGGGACAATTACCTATAAGTAAATATTGAATGATATTATCACACCAAACTACTCTAAATACTTGGGTCTCACAGACCTCCTTAGTGGTGATGAACAAGTTAGGATCAATTACAAGTTGGATGATGCCTTGTCCTATGATACTTTTGGTAGGTTTGATTTCTATGTCAAAATCCTATAATTTTGCAATCTATTTGCCTCTACACTCTCCAATTTAATTTTATCCCAAAATGATCTTGAGAATAGGGTATGACATAATAATTATAGTTTTATTCCTCAAAATGTAATGCCAAATTTTATTTCATACTTTGACAAGAGAAAATATTTGCTTATCTATTATGGATAAATTGAGCTCTGCTTCCTTTAAATGTTTGCTCATTAATGGAATAGGATGCACACTTTCATCTTTATTATGGGTAAACACAACAATGATTGTGTGCTCTAAATCAAATTAACATAAGAAAAAATCTTAATTGAAGTCCAAGTTTATTAACACTAGGGCCTTGGATATGACATCATTGATGTATTGAAAATACTTTCAAATCTCTGGTGTCCATTATAATTTTGATTATTAATTAAGCATTACATTCATAGATCTAATAATTTATACAAACCCTAAGATAAAATTCCTCACAAAATTTATCTTTCTTAAGGACTTGAGCTCTTTCTTATTGTTTGGGAATGGAATCTTAGAAATCAATTGAACTCTATCAGGATCAATGGTGATCCTTTGCTTGGTGATTATGTGACCTAATATGCTCTTTTTAGGGTTTAGTGAGATTCCAAACCTTCTATATCTTTCAAAGATTGAATATAGATGACTTATGTGATCAATTTTTTTGTATGAGAAAATAATGAGGTCATCCATGCAAATGATTATGCATTTACCTATCATTACTTTAAATGAATGTTCCATATCCCACTAAAAGGTATATACTACATTAATTATGCCAAAAGACATCCTCTTATATGCATACATACCCCATTTTATGGTAAATAGAGTCTCCATACTATCTTTAGATTCTACCAGCACCTGATTATATCTCAAAAAACCATCCAAAAAGGATATCATTTTAGAACCACTTACTATATGTATCACCTCATATAAAGAAGGAAGAGGGTATTTGACTTTCTTATAATCTTTATTTAGGTTCCTAAAGTTAATACATAATATGATCTCCCCATTATTTTTCTTGACTAGAACCAAGTTGCCAGCCCAAGTTGAATGCCTAATAGGTAAAAATATCTTATCATTTAAAAACTTCTCTAATTAATTTTATATGAGTGGTTATAGGATGGGATTTAATGGTCTCTATATTCACCTAAATTTCTTATGGTCTAGTCTCAGTGGGATTGTATGGGTGATGACTCTAGGATTGAAAAACTTTATGTCTTCATAAGTTTAGGCAATCATTTCCTTATACTGAATGAGAAAATATTTCACCCTTTATCTTTCTTAGGGGATAAAATTGAGACCAATGTTGACATAGCACAGATCACTCTCATCCCCTCAGTTTTCCATGTTGAACTTAGATTCATTAAATTTGGGATACCTATACTACTTAGTTTGGGGATCCATATCAAATAATCTCTCCAAAGAAACCATCCCTAGAGGAAGACAATTTAATTTGATTTGAATGATTTCTTCTACTCCCAAGACCTCCTAAAATAAATAATTGATTTATTTATCATCAATTATTTGAGATTCAAATTTCCCTAAATTGGTCAATAATAGGACAATCTATTGATAATCATCAAATGCTTAGAAATTTTATACATTGTCAGGAACTGATGGGTAGGGTAGAGATCAATATAAAATCTCTACACTTTGGACTCCTGTAATGGTGCCAAATTGGTAGCTATAGTAGCTAGTGAGTCAATACCCTAGTTATGTTCCAAAGGAATAACCACTATATTGAATGCCTTAGATGGCTCAATTAAATCCTAGGCTCAATGTTTTTACATCTTAACATATGATAAATTGCATTGGTATTTATTTTCAACCTCTCCATATATTAACAACTACTTGGAATTATTTTTGAGAGTGAAATGTAGCCCCAAAATTAGTGCCTCATACTTTGCTCTATTATTGTTTAATGGAATTACAACATGTACATTACTAGGTATTTATTACCTAGTGGGTTAACCAATTCTACACCAATGTTTGATCCTTACTTGGATATTTCATCATCAAAATGTAGAGTCCATAATTGGGAAGGTCCTTGGACTTTTATTTCTTTCACCTCATACTTCATGGTAAAAGAATAAATCCCAAAATTAGGATATTTATAACTTACCTCTTTTTTCTTAGAATTATATTCCAAGATGGGATACTTCATTCTAGGCTCTTGATCAATTCAAATTTGATTTGGAGTACCTCTCTAGGGTAGTGAAATGTGAGATAAGTCTATTGCTACATATCTATTTAATGTCTTTGACCAATCCCTACTTAGTAGTAGTCTATATCTCTATGGGGCATCTACCAAAATTATGTCTATAGTGATCTCGACACGTAGATTAGATAAAAATTGAATGTGTATGTCATTTATTTCTCCAACCATAAGCACCACTATTTTATCTAACTATGAAACCATCTTCTTGGATGGGCTTGGAGTTAATCCAAGCTTTTAATAAATAGAAGTTGGTATTATAGTGGCCAAATGTCTAGAATCAATTAATCAATTGTGTATATTCTTACCAAATTATCTAATAGTTAACAAGAAAGGACTATATTATGGATTACTCTTTTATATGACATTCGCATAGGAGTTCCTTCTATTCAATAATATGAGCCAATTAATGAATAATGATGTTTGATTTTATATTTTTCATATCTTCAATAATGTTGTATCCCCCTTTGCTCTATTCTTCCTTATTCAGGGGATGATCATTCCCTTTTGGGGGAGGTGGATTATTATTAGCCTTTTGATTTAGGGTAATAGTCATATTATTTGGAGGAGTAGATGTAATGAAGGGCTGCTTGTTCCTCAAATTTTATTTTCTTCTCTAGAACTACTATAAAACATGTACCTCATCTGAATTATCCTCTAACACATTGCCATATTTGTTTGGGAAAGGAAACTCATGATTTTCAAAGACCATGGCTATGATTGAAAAACTAGTAGCATGGGGGAAATTTGGTGGATTATTTATTAAATCATACCTCCCAATTTATCTATGGAAGCTTTCAAATGTTGCACAAAACTCAACACAACCAATCTCACCCTGTTCAGAACCCAAAACCAATTGGTAAAGGCTATCACTATTATGTTTATCTTTGGAAACTTATTATCTTGTTGTTATTCTATATTATTTGTAAACTTATTGAAAGGACTATTATATCTTGGAAATCTAAAATTTTGATTATTATTATAACTAGTAACATTACCTATCTTCATCTGCATGCACAAGAAGTCATTAATTAACTTTTGAATCATCCTCTGTATATAATCCAATTTCACCTTAGTAAAATCTATACCCTAGGTAACTATATTAGGATGGGATTAAATGTTGACTCTGTCTGTTGATGACCATTCATTTATGAATGACTATTAAGAATTCATAGTTTTGATTTGATGTATGTTATGTCATATGAGGTAGTGTATACAACTAATTCTGGCTAAATGAAGGAACATTATGATTCACATGAGGCATTAGATTCAAAGATTGGAAAATAACATTGAGGTTTAAAATGTTTGGTATTTGAGGATTGATCTACCTGTCAATATTGATTACTTCTTCATAAGCTATTTCTAGAGTGTTAGCAATGATATCTATTTTTAGAAATACTATAGTAATTAGATCCAAGGCATTCTTGTACATTTAAAGTGATATAGCCTCTTATGGTTTATATGTAGTATTTAAAAGCATGGATTGACTCATTGGTATCCCTCTTCATATTGGTGAAATGTTGATATACCATACTTGGACTAGTAAACTATTGGAATTAGGAAAGAAAAATGTTTTAACATGAGTCCCATGATGTAATTGATTTTTATTACAAGTTGAGGAACCAATCATAAAAAATATCCTATAATGTGAATGGGAAGATAATGTATGAAACATCTTCATTTATGACATTCATCAACCTTAAATCAGATTTGAAAGACTTGATATGTTCATCTATCATTATTCCTCATAAGAGGGAGAAAGAAGGTACATTTTTCTCTAGATTCTTTGGAAAATTATGTACATCTCCTAGGATTATAATAGTAGACCTGACTAACTAAGGCTAAGCCATAGGATGATTAATGGGATGGGTGATTCTCACTAGGGAATGTGTCTTAACTTGGGGTATTATAGGAATGATTGGTACAGATATAGGACTTCAATGGATAAAAAAAGGTGAAACAAAAAGAATACCTTGGGATATAAACTTGGTTACTCTCTTGGTCATCTCTAGTAAAACTCAAATGTATAGGTAAACCTCTTATAGGGAAGGGCACACATTGGTTTTGGCCCTTCTTATAGTGTTATCTATCTATTGATGTACATTTTAAGCACACCATAGATAATAATGTAACCTATAACATTTTAAAATATCAATTGAGATAAACTTGACTCTAGGGCATGAGTTTTAGGTATGGGTTGAGCAACCATGTGGTCAAATAATAAGCTGAGCATGCAGGTTATTACTCGGGTGTGAGTGGATGAGTGAAACCTAAAATAAACTAAATCCTATTTGAGTTAGATTAATTAAAATTAAAGCTAGAGTGGGTAGTGTAGAATAGGAATGAAGAACAAGTTATTTCATGTGTTTAAGATATAAAACAAATGATAAATCATGAATAATTAGCATGTTAGGCATACTCCTTTGAGGGTCTTGGATTAATTGAATCAAGAAACTTAGACAAGAAAACATTAGCAATGCCTTACCTAAGTGACCCTCCTCCAAGATTGGCCCATTAATAATGTTTATGAGAGAACTTGGTGCTTTAAGTATTTGTCAATGTGGTAGCACAAGTATATCCATACATCCCTCCTTGCACCAATACCTTTAGTTATTGATTTGATCAACTTTGAAAGGATTGGTGAAACTCTCTAGAGATATTTTTGCATAGTTTTTCTACACCAAAAATAAATTGAAGGTTATGGCCATGGCCCATGTATTTATATCTTTTTCAAGATGAAGAAATTGATTTATGGCCCTCCATCTCAAGATCAAGATGGAGGGTTAAAATTCCATTAAATTTTGGAGGGACAAGCAATAAATATGGTCATCAATATTTGGAAGAATGAAGCATTAATAAATCATGGGTAGCTTTAATCCTGATATTTATCTCCATTAATGATTTGTGGATGACATTCTTATGATGATGTCATGGGTGACATCATGGTCCAAATATTTTAAATTATGAGTTTCTAGGAATATATATTCAATAAATTTCCATGGATTTCTCACTTAAGATTTTAATCTAATTTCATTTGCTTAATGATTTTACTTAGTATTTTTACAATTCTTAGAAATCAGTCACATTTATAATTAGAATGGTAAAAGAAGTCAATTTACTTAGTCATAATTTGATTAGAATTGAATTAGAAGAAGGTGTCAATTATGTACAAGGTAATACCATAATTAGGTTGGTATAATCATGAATTGGCTCATGCACATGATGTGTGTAGAAGAATTAGAGGATTTTAGTGGTCTAGAACATCATTTTAAATGGTTACAATTTGACTCAAAGTGAATTATGAGAAGATAACAATTCCATAAAATGCATTTCCCTAATCAGGGACACATAGAGATGAATTGGAACATGCACATGATGTGTGCAACCAAATTATAATGGATTTTATGATTTTGGTTTGGTTTGTGTATTATTGTAGAAATTCATTCAAATTTATAATCTTGGCATGATAGTGATAAGAATTAGATGTATACATTTTAACCCCATTTGAGAAGGTATGGTGAAATATTTGATCAAAGCAACAACTTTTCAAAGAATAAAAAGCTCACTTAAAATGATCATAATTAGAATAAAATTCATTACCAATTTATATTAAATTATACATGAGATATAGATAAATAGGGTTATGAAAAAAGCCCCAAATAGTGTTTTGGGTGACTCATGATGCTCCTTTGAGGGGAGAATGATTTTTTTTTTATAATTTTAATGGGTGGGCACTTGATTAGAATAAAGTAACATGTAATTCAGAAAAAGAGGCCAAAAAATATAATAATTAGAAGAAAAAGGCTTGAAAATAGATAAAGGAGGCTAAAAAGAGCCTCACATGAAGAACTAAGGAAACAATAAGTCCATGGGGGGATATTAGATCAAAATATGGTGATAGATGTGTATTTTTTTGCCATGATTATGTTATCTTACATGTTTATCATTTGTAGTTGTCCTTGTTATGCTATAATAACGTATGATAACATTAAGAGATGCACATCCTTAATTAACATATAGATTGCTGATTTATCTCTATTTTGGATTGATGGATGACTAGATACTAGAGATTAATTTAGGATATGCACATTTTAAATCAATATAGATCTAACCATGGATGTTAGGTAAATGAATGAATAACATGAATCAATACATACAGAATGAGATGCACATATTTAAGTAACAAAGAGAGTTATGCTTGTTTAAAGTGTTTGGCTCATGCATCCTGGTTAGGTAGCCAATATGTGGGATGGTGATTTTAGATGTGTGTGTTTGGTGCCACATTATTTTGTAAGATTGGATCACTTGGTGTTTAATATGGAAAATTAAATTATGCATCATAAGTATGAACAAATTATAATAACATTTAATTTCAAATTATGAATGGGTTGGTTCAAATGCAAATATTTACAACTCAAAATAATGACATAAATACCAAAAACCTAAGTTGAAAACATTTACATTTTAACATAAAACAAAAAGAAAGAACCACAATTAAATACAAAAGATAACCAAATCAAGAACAAGATATGAATTATCAAGACTTAAGTGGAAATAAGAATATATACAACATAAAATAAAAATAAAAATGATCTAAATATGTAAATAAATAAATCAAGCCCAAGTTAAGACAAGACTCACGTGGTTTTCAAAATTTATGTAAACACGACACTCAAAATAAAAAATGCACAAACCTATAAACAAAATGCATAAAACAAAATGCAATGAAGATAAAGAGACTCAATGTAAGCAATCAACAATTATGAATGTGTAGTAAATAAGGTGCTATACTTGGAGCATGAATAAGTTTATTGAAGTAGGGGGGAATGGAAAAATAAGAAAGGGGTGGTCAAGATTCCCCTAAATTATCTTGGAAAATGGGCATTACCTACATAGTCTAAAGGACCTCAAGCTGATGTAGTTTTCCCTGAAATTGGGATAAAATAAATGTGATGATAAGTAGAGAATAAATGATTAATTGAGGAAAAAATAAGAATGGGATTATAAAATTATGAGAGTGTATAGGTCCAAAATTACTTGTAAAATGGTGAAAGCATATAGGCATAGGGTATAATAACATGAAATAAGAGTGGTCGAGCTGACCCAAGATGCCCCACACATCCAAGTGTTGCCTGTATAGTCTGTGGAGACCTCAGGATGATGTAATTCTCCTAGAAAGGGGAGTATAATGAAATAACATAAATGATGAATAGAATAAAGGGGAAACCCACCCGCAAGACAACATAACTTTATAACTCTCATGGAGATTTTAAGCCCACCTTCTCTAACTAAGAATGATTTTGGTATTTTTTCTAGTGTTTTATAATGTTTTTAGGCTTTTTGGAATAAGGAAAATAATGTAATATGTTCAAATATACAATGAACCATTTAGTAAAGGAACCTAGTCCTTAGGTAGAGTATCAAACAATAACTAAACCAATTGCAACGATGCTCTTATGAACCAAAAACATAATCTTAAGCCTTAGGTAATACCACACAATATAAATAGGAATGAAATGACACACAATGGGAAATAATAAGAGTAGGATAAATTAGAATAAGCCTCAAGTTAAATCAAATAGGTGAAACCATATGTTAACATGCCTTGAGATACTGGCCCAAAAATGAAGTTACTGATACTAATGTTGATGCTAAATGTAAAGTTGATGTTAATTCTAATGCCAATCACTCAAAACTACCTCTAAAATATTCATTAAAAATGTTTGTATAGTTGTTGTCTTGTAATTAAGATAATGATTGATAATAGGATTAGAGTGGCCCAGAAAAATAGGTAACAGAAAACAGGAATGCTCCATTAGAAATAAAATATTTGTTCTAATAGAACTAGAGCTATCCAGGTAAAAAATAAGATGGTCTGGGTAATAATATAATGGTTTAGGTAATAATAAAATAGTTTAGGTAGGATATATAAATGGTCTAGATAGTATAATAATGATAATGATCTAGGTAATAATAGAATAATAGGTGCCCCCAATCAGGGTCCTTTATAGTTAATGGAACAAAATAAAAGTCAAATGTGGTAATGGTAACTTGAAAAATGGTGAGAGCATGGATTAGGATGCTCAAAAAAGTGAGAGTTTAGAAAAGGGGTGGCCAAGCCAACCTTAGTAATGGAGCATTGCCTACATAGTCCAAATGGACCTCAGGTTAATGTAGTTCCACCAATGGTGAGAATTAATACTAATCAACAATAAGTTGAAAATAGGAAAATTATAAAGGTATGAAATAACAACAAGGTAAGGTAAAGATTATGTTAAGTTATGATTCTATAGTTCCTAATAATTTGAAGATGCACATCCTAATTAACATATGATACAACCAAAATAGTCAATGACCTTGATCCCTATCCCACACCCAATTTAAATAGCTACTTTGGAAAGAACTTACTACTAATTTAGACTTTAATAACATTATTGTGACCTTTGTTGGTCATTGATTCTATTTCCTCCAAACCTTTAGATAAGACATATTCATATCTTTGATGAAAAAAAGTGTAGCTAGGAATGTTAAATAATGATAGGTATTGAATAAGAGGTCTGATTTTGCAAAAGAATATAGGTCTTGGATGAAGAAATGGATCATAATGGAATGTATAATGGTTGGGGAAAAAATAAATATCAGAATTTTTATTCACACACAATGTTGTTGATTCTAAATTAAACATAATTTTGGTTGTGGCAAGGATGAAGAGTTCTAAATATGCTCTCAATAAGACCACCAAAATTTTCTATTATTTGGGCCTGAGAGATGTCACAATCTGATTATGTTATAGATTTTTAGTTTTGCTAATATTATATTTAATAATGTCTTCATAAAGTAATGAAGAAATATTATGTTCATCTATTGGTGCCTCAAAGATGTTTTCACCAATAGAGTTTTCTTTCTTGTCCCATAGTGCCTCTAAGAAGGTTTCACTAAGGAACTTTGAGTTTTGAATTTGATTATCTTCTAGCAAATAAAATAAGGTTTCATTAGAATATGTCAAGTTTGGATATTTATTTTCCCTTAACACCTCTGAAAAGGTTTCAATATAAGATTGATATTATTTGTCTTGAATGTGGTCTTAGTCCCCCCAATTTTTTGCAAAAGGTATGTCTCCATATATGCAGTTTAATAATGTGTGATTTTGTCAATCCCAATCATCATTTATGGAAGGTGTAATGTCAATATAATGGCTAGGCTGATTATCAATAAAGGAATGTAGATGGTCAATGGAAGGGGAAAAGGTAGCACTATCCTCATATAGGCTACTAAGAAAACTTATGTATATGCTAAAGAAAATGTCCTCAATAATCATAAAAGGAACACAACTGTGTTTAACTAGATATTCAAAGAGCATGTAGTCAATGTCAAAACATACACTAATACATTCTAATTTTGAATTTTATTTTGACTCACATGACTCAAAATCCAATGTTGAGATTGAAGTTGATTCTACTTTTGATGCTAAATTTGATAGTGGTTCCAGAATGAAACCCAATTTGGATATTGGTTATGAAATAAAACTTGATGTTTATACAGATGTCAATGTTGATAACAATTTTTTTTCCAAAAGGAAACTTATTTATAATGTAAATGCATCTACTAAAATGGCTTATTGAATTATATTGTCCACAAGTACCTTATCCACTTTTCATTAAGAAAAGGAGGTTTTGGGATAAAGGGATTTTATAAAATGGGGAATGATTGAAAATGGGTGAATAATAATTTGTTGATATATAGATAATGACCTTTGGATGGGAAACTATTGGCTTTGCCATGGTGCTAAGCTTGGATTAGATATTGGATTAGGAGACATAAGATTATTAAGTAAAGTAACAACTAGAGAGGCCATTAGAGGAATCATGAGATGATTAGTGATGGGTTGACTACTCCATTATAATTGATAATTGATAGCATGGATATTTTGGGGTGGTTCTATAAGTTTCACCTTTAAAATTGATATTTCTTATTTTTGAACTAGGTTATGTAATCAGTCTATAAGAAAGTTAGGTGGGAGTTTGGCTCCCTCTACTATGAGCTAAATAAGTATGTCAGTCTTGTATTGTTCATATAGGGATTCATGTAAAGGGAATTTTAACACCATGGTTCAAAATGGTAGTAAAGATACCCCTAATAAAGGATATGTGTAAGGGGAGGATTTGATCTAGAGAAATTGGTCTAAGGTGGGTGGTATTGGTCTAGATAATATTGGCCCAAAGAGGATGGCACAAACTTGAAATGAGCCCTAAGAATGGGAGCATAGATCATAATGGGCCCAATGAGGGGTGGCATAGAAAAATAAAATGATCCCTAATAAGGGAAACACAAATTTGAAATGAGCCCAAAGAGGTGTGACATAAAAAATAAAAAGTCAGCCATAAGAATGGTGATGTAGGATTGAATTGAGCCCTAAGAAGTAACATAAAATTGAAATAAAACCTAAAAAGGGTGGCACAAAATTTAAATAGAACTCATAATAATTGGATTTGGTTTAGCAAGCCCTGATTTGGCATTGTTCCAATTGTATGGCTCCTAATAGGTATGTGGGTCCAAAAAATGAATTTTGGTTCAACATGGTTTAGTTTACAATAGGTATGTGGGTTTAAAAATGAACCTTGACTTGGCATGGTTATTCAAATGGACTTGGGGGAAAATGTGACCTAATGTGAAAAATTGATTCTAAACCAAATTTGGGTCTAAAATGGACCTAATTTGAATGGTTTTCAATTAGACAGTA
Organism: Torreya grandis; assembly: GCA_037957365.1. Lineage (NCBI taxonomy): Eukaryota > Viridiplantae > Streptophyta > Pinopsida > Cupressales > Taxaceae > Torreya > Torreya grandis. Next base: position 295,556 of record JARHVA010004764.1, on the reverse strand, counting down.
TAAAGTTTCCCAATGAGAAAGATTTTTTTGGACATTTGACCTTGGTTGGTCAAAATTAGAAAATTAGAAGATGGTAGAACAACATTGGAACTGAGAGTGTATGCTAACATAAGAAAACCTAAGTCTAAAATGTGTTGGTACCATATAAAAGGATAATGAGACTATGGCTGGTCTCAATCATCAAATTGAAAAAAGGTCAAATGGTCTAGAAACTCAGAGCATATGGAAAATGCAAGAAAATATAAGTTCAAACTTTAGAAGAAAATGGTTAGCATAACTGCACATAATAGAAAATAAATTTGAATGGTCTATGAACTTAGGGCACAAATTAATTCAAGAAAACTTAAGTTTGAAATCAAAAATAAAATGGGAAACCTAATGGTATCAAGTGAGATAAAGGCTATTGTTTTAAATGATAGACATAACATTGTGATAAATGGTCAAGTGTCAAATGGTAATGTGAACAATGTAACATCTCAATGTGTACATATATGTTAACATGTAAAATATGGGAACAAGAATCACACTTAGGTAAAGCTATAAAATCAAATCAAAATCCAATCCAAGTCACATGACCCAAACCTAAAGAGTAAAACACTCAAGCCTAAGTCACAGGCAAGACTCAAGTGAAAACTATTTGTCCTTAGATAAAACACTTAAAAATGGATTTTGAATTTGGTTTGAGAGGATTTAGGACCTATTTTATTTGTGTGACAAAGTTATTTTAGATTCACAATGAAAGTAAAGAATAAGAGACACCTATGTGCACACTCTTATGCTAAATGAACACAAGGTGTGCATAGTATTTACCAAAACTTCCACCAATATACCAATCTTAAAATCGGTTAATTATTAAACCAAAAATAAAGAGTGTATGTAGGTAGAATTTTTTAATCCCCCTATGTATCTCACTAATTGATACGTGGAAAGGAACTTAGACCATTGAAGCAACTCAAAATTTGGTCAAATAATCTATGAAAAGTAGGGTTAATTATCTAAAACTTTTCAATTGGCTTATCAAGATGGTCCATAAGTGCTTATAAACACTTGGGTACAACAATATGTGTTAATGGATAAAAAATGCCTAACTTGTTATGTAAGGGTATTGTCCCTTACATAATGTCTTTAGCTATGTAATGCTTAGTGAATTCTAATGTCTATACTATCATTTGACCTAAGTCATCTTCTATCTAGTTAGGCTAACCACTCAACCACTATCCCATCTATTTATTACACTCAATTTATATAATCCATTGGATAAATGGGGTTGAATTTTTTTTGGAAGATGAAACCCTAGATCAATATCCACCTAAAGAACCTATGAGGAGATGATGAACTCCCACTCATAATCCAAAAATAAAAATAAAGGAAGAACAAGGTCATTTCAGAGTTAACCAAGTCCTTAGGAACAAGATGAGAGCATACATGAATTTTTTTTGGGTTTGAATCAATAAAATAAGTAAAAAAATGCATTTTTGGTCACCCAAGTTTCGTAAAGGGGATATGGGGAGAGCATACGTCCAAAAATTTTCTAAAATGAAACTAACCAAGTGTTTTTTTTAATAAAAAGGGGTAAAAGTAATAGTAATAAGAAAAGAGCATTATAAGAAGAACAGGGGGCAGAAACCCCCAGAAGAAAGCAGCATAAACTAAAAAATTAGGCACATGCCCAACTAGATAATATGAACCTCCCTATCAGCCTCTAGAATTCTTTCCAAATCAAAACGTAACGTCGGGGAGAGAGACCCCCAATCCTCAATGTTTCCACCATCCAAATGGTTAGACACCTATTTAGCCAAAAAATCTGTTGCCCTATTACATTCTCACAGAATATGAGCAAAAGTAATGCTATCCATAAGCGAGTAAATCCACAAAATCTATTACAAAATCTGAGATAGTTGCCAATTGATGTCCACCACTTTCCTCTTAATGAGCAGGTTAATCAAGACTTGAGAGTCTGATTCACAGATAATCCTATGCCAACCTAACACCTGGGCCTTCTCAAGGGCATAAAGAATGGCCTGACCTTCCATCATGTTAATGGTTTATAGCCCCTCAAGAACCACAAAGAGAAAAATCACCGTACCTTCAAAATCCCTTCCTATCCCTCTAGTACCTGTGGGTCCTAGATTACCTCTAAAGGAACCATCTGTATTGATCTTGAGAATCCCACTAGGGGGAGTTACCACTGACCAGTCTTGAGAATCTACTCTTTGACCTGCTTGTTCTTCCTGACACACGTAGACTTACTAGTTAACTATTGGAATCCAAGTCGTACCACCACTTGAGCATCCTATTTGGTCAAAGGAAGGTAGATCATGCCTTTGCTTGGATGGTTTCCTAGATCATCCCCACCACTTTTTGCCATAATTGCTGCACCATGACCCTCACCCCCCAAAAAATTTGCCTATTTCTCTCAAGCCAAATTTGCCATAACAAAAAAATGGGGCCACCCAGCCATATGTCCTACTAGAAGGGCATCCTTGAGGGGGGTTCTCCCAATCCATTCCAAAAATTGACCACAAATTAAGCATGAAGACATGGGCACTACCAAACATCCCACCAATAATGCCAGAGTTGTAAGGCAAAGGGGCATCACAAAAAAAGGTGTGTTAAATCCTCCTCAGCCACTCTACACATAACAGATACTGAAGGGCCTTAGAAACCTCTCTTCTAGAGATTGTCCCAACTCAAGCACCTATTCCAAGCCATCATCCAAGAAAAACAATTACATTTAGGCCATGTGAATTTATTCTAGACCTGTCTCCACCAATGCACTTCCCCCTTGCCCAATCTCTGAAGAAGTAAAGCCTGATATCTAGATGAAACTGTGTAAGCTCCCTTGGGATTGGGAGACCAAGCTAGTTCATCCTCCTCCTAAAGAGGACTATAACAACACCTAGAAAGGATGCTCAATAACTCCTCATTCTCTTCCTACATCCCATTAATAGGCCAAGTTTTGGGAGCTTTCCAGTGAGCTACCTCCACCCATCTTTGTGTAATGTAAACTTTGAAGTCACTCACCCGAGACCAGCTAGCATCAAGGAATCTCTGACAAAGGTTCAACAAATTTGGAAATTAAGAAATGATGGGAGGATAACCATCCCAAGAGTCAGACCAAAAGAGAGACTTAGATCCCTATTTACAAATCCAGAATAAGCCATTTTTGATGAGAGCAACCCCTTTTTTAAGAGTATCCCATATTGCCAAACCTTTCCCAATAAGTGGATAGCGAGGAATGTCCCTCTGAATGGTTCTAGAGTAGTAATTTTGTGAGAGAATTTTGGCCCAGGCTTTGTCTTGTTCAGTGCACCATCACCAATAAAGTTTGGCCACCAAAGCAATACCATTTAAGTCCATCTACCTCAGACTGAGGCTGCCATATTATTTGGGGCTATAGATAATCTCCCATCTAATAAGGCTCCATTTAGTGGAGGTCAGACTACCAGCCCATACGAATTGTCTAGTAACCAAATCAAACTCCTTAACGAATCCCATCAAGGTAACCTGGAGCATACACCTATAAATGGGTAAAGCCTGCACCATAGATTGGATAAGTTGAACCCAACCCATAAAGGATAACCACCTGTGTGTCCAATGATTCACTTTCACGTGAAATTTCTCCAAAATAGTCTGCCAAGATTCTTTGTATGTATGGCCAGCCAAGATAGGGATACACAAGTAAATCAAAGGGGGAGTCCCAATCTAAAAATGTAGAATCCTCGTGATCCACTACTGAAAAGGGCCCAGAGTATTAAAGAAGAAGATGGATGACTTATCTTCATTGACCTTTTGTCCTGAGGCCATTAGATAAACATCTAACACCTTGCATAAATTAGCAACTTTAATCATTGTGGCCATGCCCATAAGGTTAGTGTCATCAACAAATTGTAGGTGTGATTGCACCAGTAATTCCCCTCCCCATCACCATCCTTGGATATGTCCTTCCTCTCTGTTCTTGTTGATCAACCTCCCCAAACCTTTAGCAAGGAGAAGAAAAAGGTACAGAGACAGAGGATCACCTTTTTTCAGCCCTCTTATAGCACCAAAAATCTCTGTGTGTTCTCCATTGATAAGCACTGAGAAGGAAGCCAAGGAAATGCAGCTCATGACCCATTGAGTCCATTCATCCACATATCCAAAATCATGAAGAACCTTCTACAGGAATGACCATCTGACACTATCAAAGGCTTTGGCCATGTCCAATTTAATGAACATCGCCTTATCTTTTAAGCTGGGCATGGAGTGAATGGACTCAATAGCAATGACAATATCATCCAAGATTTACCTGCCTTCCACAAAACCACTCTGCTCTTCTGAGATCACAACATTTAGCCCTCTTTTTAATGTATCTGCAATGATTTTATTTATAATTTTGTAAACCACATTACAAAGGGATATAGGGCAGAATTGACTTAGCCTATCAACACCTTCACATTTGGGTATGAGAGAAAGATAGGTCACATTTGTAGCCTTAAGCATTTTTTTATTCCGCTGAGATTCTTGGACAACAGCTAAAAGGTCAAGTTTGATGATATCCCAAAATTCTTGGTAGAATTCAGCTAAGAAGCCATTAGGTTCAGTCGCTTTCCCTTTTTTCATCTAAACAATGGTTTCCTCAAGCTCTCCAAGTGTGATTGGTTTCATTAAGTTTTCATTCATTTCACGCATCACCAATGATAGAATACAGAAGAGAACCTAAGCTTCTTCTGGTGATTCCCCATTAGCATCTTCCCTAAAGAAAGTAGAGAAATACTGCACTACCTCCTCTAAAATTACTGAAAAAGAGTTAAGGTGCTCACCTCTTTCATTGACCAGGGCTGAAATAGAATTGCTATGTCTCTTGGCTTTGGATGAATTGAAGAAAAAGGATGTATTTTTGTCCCCCTCATGGAGCCATTCAATCTAAGCTTTTTACTTCCAAAAAATTTCCTCTTGTAGCTCACATTCCTCCAGGTCTTTCATAGCTTGTGTTTCTTCTTGCAGTAAGTCTTCAGTCAGTCCTTCTTCCCTTATTATCCTCGTGATACCATCGAGCTTGGTTTGTACAACAGCCTTAGCATGGAAAATGTTCCCAAAACTTTGGTGATTCCACTGCTTGAACTTATACTTCACACATTTCAATGTTTTAGCAAAAATGTACATCACCATACCATGGGTAGGCTTACCCTAATGCCACCAATTGGCAACACACTCATGTAGAGATTGATCCCACAGCCACATGAGCTAAAATCTGAAGGAAGGAGAGCGCGGGTGATACTATGAAACACTATTAAGCTTGATGGGCCAATGGTCTGATCTTCTCTAGTCCAAAATTTTAGACCTCGTAGACCACATACCTCCAACCCAAAAAGCTGAGACCAAAAAATGGTCAAGTCTCTCAGCAACACAATGTTTCCCACTCCTATGGTTGTTCCAAGTAAACTATCCATTATTGGGCCTGATGTCAACTAAATTCAAAGTTTCAATGTAGTTGCACATTAGTAAAGTAGATGGGTCTAGCCTTGATGTGCCACCACTCTTTTTAGTCAAATCAAGAATAGCATTAAAATCACCTACCATTATCCAGGGGTGGAAGGGGGCAAGGCTACCGATAAAACTTATATGGCCCCATAAGGAGTTTTTACCCCACCAATCATTGGGAGCATATATATTGGAGAAGAGAACGACTTCCCCCATCTCAAAGCTAGAAGCAATCATAGTCATGGAGTACTTAAAAGTCAGCTAACCTATGAGGTCAATCTTTCATGGGTTCCACAGACAAGCTAGTCCTCATAAGTATCTAGTAGCACCAATGCATTGACATTCTCCTTGCCACCACAACTTGGGCACAAGTCTAGACATGTCTTCAACTGAAAGCTTAGTCTCCTGCAAGAAAAGGACATCTGGCCTATGACTTTTAATCAAGTTATGAACATCATTTTGTTTGGGGCTATTGTTCAAACCCCTTACATTTCAAGATATTATAATCATTTTAGAGAGCTCAAAAAGTGTGCATCTAGAGTCTTTACTGACCCCGACTCCACCAAAGTCTCTCCCATTAGCTTGATCTTTTCTTGGTCCTTTTTTCTACCAAGCTTGCTAGATTTCTCTCCTCCTCCTTTCTTAAGGTTTTTTTACAAAAGTCCAAGACGAGGAAAATATTTACTGCTTCTTGCTACCCCTGGGTCCCCAATTTTCTTGGTAAGGGGCATATTTCCATCTTCTTTAAGGGGAACAACTAAGGAAGTCATTCCTTTTAAAATTATCAGCTACTGGTCCATATCCATATGACAATCTCCAACATCCTATGTTTTAGTTAAAGCCCCTGAAGCATCAATCTCTTGAGCTAGTCCCTCAATCCCTTGGTCTAAAATTGTCAACCTGGGATTCACCTCCTATTGATTAAGGTCATCCAATATTTCAAATCTATTGAGTGAGTCATCTAATTGTCTTTCCTTCAATCCCCATTTTTGGCCTCTATTTTTATATCGGCCTTTAACCAGCATAAAACCATCAGTTTCAGGCATCTCACTTGGAATCAAACCCCTTTCCTTGTTAGTGCCAGAAGGAGTGTGATTAGATTGAGCTAGCTGAGGTGTAATGGATTTTGAGGTGGGACACCATCACTGCAAATGCCCATAAGCATGACATAGATGACAACAAAAAGGGAGGGTTTCATAATCTAGCTATTATACCCATGAAAAAGGGCCTGCACTCATTTCAACAACATCTAGTAATGGCTTACTAAGATCAATTTTGACACAAATGCGGGAATAAGTCATTACCTTTTTCCCTAGGAGTGAAATTGAAGAACCTACTAGCCTTCCCAGCAAGGATGCAAGCAATTGGAGAGTGTCTTCTCGGCAGCATTCCACCAAAAAGTGGGGTAGACGCACCCACATTGGGACATGGTTTGGTAGTTCCTTTGAAGGTATGAAACTAACATGCCAGTGCTTGATAAATAGTCCCACTTGATTATGGAAGTAAGGACCTCCAGTAAAAACTCATTAATAATTTGTTATACAGGTAAAAGTGACCATGAAATAGCTATTAGCTAGTAATGTAATATCCATATCTCCTTTCGGTGCCCATGTCCTCTGAGCCCATGCTTCTAGGAATAATAGTGATGTCCTAAGCCCTAGAAACTTATAGTACAGGGAGTGATTGGAATAGTATTCAATGTCTTCAGCAATCATTTCCATTGGTATAACTAGCTTGGGCCTCTCCTTGCATCTTTCCAAACAGCCGTTGACTTTGGGGATACACATACTTAGTTGCTCAAGAGTAGAAAAAGAATGTAAACCTTGTAAAAATGGAGCCTTCCCACTACTGTGCACTCCCTAGGATGCCTGCTACAGTCTAATCACTTCCATGTAGCTGTACCTTGCTTTTTGCCTTGTCGCACCCTACCTTGTCATGTCCTCCTGCTCACCTTCATCCATCACACCAAAAAATGGTATCATTTTAAACTAACTAGCTGTTTTGAAAAAGTGAATAAAAAAAATAAAATTGGTCTTAGGAGCTCTAAGTCTAAATGTGATTTTTATTTTTAAACACTTATAGAAATGTGATTGAAATTTGGCTTTTGTTTAGAACTTTGAAATGACAAAAGAGAAAGTTCTTTGCATAAGTTTTTAAAGCACCAAAAGATAATGTGAAATGGTTTCATTAACATGTTAAGATAGTCTTTTACTTAATTCCATGCAAGAGTAATTAGAAGATTGATTTGTACTTGATTAGATAATAAAGACTACCTAAAAAAGAACTCAAAACCATGAAAAAATCCCTCTAGAATGATTTCACAATTACATAGTCAAGTGTAGACTATGAAATTATAGGTTAATAAAAAACATAGAAAAACACAAAGCACAAAAAGCTTACATGAATGATTTCATGGTTTTTGAATGATTTTGCAAGTCACCTCACCAATTTTACTTCTCAATTAGATTATTTCATAATTATATAAGGTGATTTCATGATGTATGCTCTGATTTCATGATTTACAAAAAACCTATAGATGACAAAGAAATAAAGTATAATGATTTCATGATTTTTTGGCATGCTTTCATAGTTTTATGGCATGATTTTATAGTTTATTGATGATTTTTTAATCACAAATTCATATAATTTCATAGTTACTTATTTAAATTTCATAAATTCTAGAAAACCTAAAAAATAAAATATCAAATAGAATAGAACAATTTCATAAATAAAGATAGTAATTTCATAGTTAATCTTTTCAAATTCATAGTTTTGTAAAAAATAGAAAAATGCTAAAACTTGTAGAATGAATTCATAGTTACCATTGTTGATTTCATAAATAAAATCTTTGAATTCATAAATACGTAGTAGAAGTCTAAAATCAAGATGATTTTATGGTTTCGTGAGGTGATTTAATTATTTTTTATAATGATTTCACATGAGTTTCTTCCAAATCCATTATTTTTTGAACCAACCGCGGAGAGGGAAGAGGGAAGAGGGAGCACAGCCGCAGATATGGCTGCACTGAAACCCTTACCTCCATGGCCATGGTTTTTGGAGACTAGGTCCCAGAGCTAATGGGTTCCTTGGTGCTGAGCGCAGTGCGACAATGAGTTTATTTTATTGCGTGAAAGGGGAAATTTTTTCCCTGTTTGGACTGTCAAACCAGTGTGTGGCGTGGTATTGGCTGTTGTGTTACTCGACCAGTGAGCTTAGAGATGGTTTGGCCATAGGGAGGGCCTTGAATGGATCCTCGTGGCGGTAGATGATGTGTTAATAGCAGATCTGGAGGGGCTCTATTTTTTCTATAACCCCAGGGGCTAGACTGAAGATGTGTTTTTTAGGGGTGGTTTCCAGATCTGGGTTTTCACCATAGCCTTTCGTCTGTGGGGTCATAGCTTGTGTAGAAGTGCTTCAAGACATCTTTCGATGAAACTTTGATTGCCAAGGCGGTGTTGCCTCTGTGTTTTATAGAGGGGGAGAATGGGTTGATGATCGGATGGACGTTTGGGGCGATGGCAGTGCTGGTTCTGGGGTTTATTTGGTTGGGGATGGGGTCTAAAGGCAGACGTTAATGTGGCTCCCAAATACCCCTCCTTGTGTTAATGTGGTTCTAAAATGTGTAGATCTATTATTGTGTGGATTTTTTAAGGTTACAGGTCCTTGTAAAACCTGGGTTCCTAATTCAGGTCATAGAACTTGGTTTTATTATTTAGGTTTCAGGTCCTTGAAAAACCTGGGGAGCTTTGTCTGGTTTATCTTGAGGGTTTCAGGTCCATGTAAAACCTAGTTTTTTTATTGTTGTTCAGTGGGTTTTCCTATCCAGGTGGTTTTTATTGCTTTATTTTTTTGATTTGTAAAGGGTTTTGGGGCCCCTTCAAAACCTGCTTTTACCTTAATCTAAAACTAATAGTTTTGCAATTTTATAGTCAACAAATTAAGAATGAAAATCTTCAATTTTTAGCTAATTTTAACAAAAGTTAGCAATAAAAATTGACAAAAAAAGATGATAAAAAGTAATTGGAATAATTTTATGGGTTGTGATCCCACTGGGCATGCCAAAATGTAGAATATGATTTTGGAGAAAGTTGGTTCATGCAATTAAGAAATAAAACATATGATAAATCATATATAAATAGCGTGCTAGGCCTACTCCCTCAAGGGGTGTGGATCATTAGAGTCAAGAAACTTAGACAAGAAAACATTGACAATGCCATCCCCAAGTGGCCCTCCACCAAGATCAGTCCATTTATTGCATTTGTACCTAGATTTAGTGCTTTATGTATTTGTCAATGCAGTAGCACAAGCATATCCATACATCTCTCCTTACACTAATGGATTTGGCTTTTGATTTGATCAACTTTGAAAGGATGAGTGAATCCATCTAGAGATATTTTTGCATAGTTTTTATACACCAAAAATAGATTGAAAGTTATGTCCATGGCCCATGTATTTTTATCCTTTTCAAGATGAATAAATTGATTGATGGTCCTCCATCTCAAGATCAAGATGGAGGGTCACAAATTCATTCATTTTATTAGGGACAAGAAATACATATGGTCATCAATATTTGGAATAATGGAGCATTAATAAGGCATGGGTAGCCTTAGTCCTTATATTTATCTCCATTAATGCTTAGTGGATGATACCCCTATGATGGTGTCATGGTGACATCATGGTCTAAATATTTTGAATTATGAATTTTCAATAACTTTCCTTAGATTTATCACTTAAGCTTTTAATTATTTTTTCTTTGCTTAATGGTTTTGCTTAATCTTTTTGAAATTATTGGAAATTGGTTGCTTGTTTAATTAGAATGGCCAAAAATATCAATTTACTTAGTCTTAATTTGACTGGAGTTGAATTAGAGGAAGTTTTCAATTACGTATAGGGTAATACCAAAATTAGGGTAGTATAGACATGAATTATCACATGCACATGATGTGTGAAGATGAATTAGAGGATTTTAGTGGTCTAGAAGGTCATTTTTCTTGGTCATAGTTTGACTCAAAGTGAATTAGGAGAAGATAATAATTCCATAAAATACATTGCCCTAGTTAGGGATACATGGATGTGAATAGACACATGCACATGGCATGTGCAACCAAATTATATCATTTTGGTGATTAAGATTTATTTTTTGTGCTATTGAAAAAATTCATTAAAACTTGTAATATTGGCATGATAGTGATAAGAATTGGATGACTATAGTTAGATCTCAAAAAAAATTGTAAAAGGGGGAAAGGTAGAGTAGAAAATAAGGATATGTGATCTCAAGCAGGATTAATTCTAGGATAGTCTCTTTGTGGACAAGTGTCTTAAAACCAATTATTGATAATAAAAACTATTGATTACACACATACAAATGTATTAAGGTATTTTGAGGAAAAATTATATAGTAAACTCTAAGATCTCAGCTAAAGGTTCCTCATATTTAGAGTAGCTATTGTATAACCTTATTCATAAGATTATACATTAGATCAGAGAGGTATCTAAGATAACTATTGCTCACTCCTATAAAAGCAATATCATGGAAAACACTTCTACACACTTAGAGAAATGAAATAGTCAACCTAGTTACATAATATAAATGATGTATGATAATCATCCAATAACTATTGCATATATTATATCAAAATACACTACTAATAACAAAAAGGAATTCTAGGTAGCATTTGCACACTTTGAATTAATAAATTAGCCAACCAAGAAAATAAACAACTATTTACATAGAATTAGAATAGAAAAACATCAACAAATTTATATGACAATCAAAAGAGATTTCTTCTTGTATTGATAAAAAAAATCAAGCTCTTGACACTAACAAGATACAAATATATATATATATATATATATATATATATATATATATATATATATATATATATATATATATATTTAGGGAGGGGTGATATCATCCTCCAAATCAATGCAAAATTCTAAAATTACATGATAGTAATTATAATGAGAGTTCTAATTGATGTAAATTTTGCATGTATAATTAAAGTTGGTAAAAAATATGTCTTCAAAATAAGTCTTATTCTTACAAAACAATGCAATGTGTGCATGTTTATAAAATTCTTTAGTCAACTATTACATGCTTTAGTTTAATTTTCTAATTTACATGTAAATTACATATAAAATCAACCAAATAAAACTAATTTTTACTCAAATTTTGGGCCTACATGGTTGAACTTGTAGTTGTTAAAGGGATTAAACTAGATGGTGGAGTTAAATTCGATGCTCTAGACATAGCCTATTTATTTACTTATAGGTCTTGATAATGATTATATCTGAAACTATGATATAATATAATTACATCCATTTTCAGAAGAGATGGCCTATGTACTCTGTGAATTGAACCAATAAGCATGCATGCTCATCCTTCATGGATCTAAACTCCATTCAAATTTTTTTTACTTTAATAACTTTATTCCCAACAAATCCTAAGCTGTTGCGGCACCCTATTCAAGTAAAAAATGGAAAAAAACCTAAGCCACAGTGGTGCCTTGCTTAGGGAAAATGGGCTCAAAGAGGGGGCTTGCATTTGCGCGGCCCCCTTAAACCCTACCTATTCTGTGTGGCTCACTGTAATGTGAGATCTATTATTATGTGGAACTTTATTTTTGCTTTTGATTTCCATATTGTGGATGGAACTTGGGCTAGATTTCTAGCCTGAGTTGGACTGCCATTCTGATCTAGTTTGCGAAGGAAATAGTGAATGAATGAGGGGAACCCTTGCAGGGGAGCCACACAGGGTGCTCATGGAGGCCACCACAAGGAGCAGGGCCAAGATCTGGCTGAGTTTCACATGCATCTCATCATCGAATGCCATGGGGAGCAACATAGGGTGCTCATGGAGGCTGCCACGGCTATTGACAATAATGTGAATGTAAAGGTCGAGGCTGTTGTTGCTTAATCCCTGTGGGGTCACCTAATCTCATGAAGACACTGATTAAGGATACCAGGGTTATGGGCAATACATTTTTAGGGTTTGAGGGTGTGGTGGAGCATGGCCTTTTTCTTGATATGGCTATGACTGTCATTATTGCTAGATCTGATGGTGTCTCCATCAAATCAAAGTGATAGAGAAACCAAAGGTATTTTGTGGATCTTTAATGTCATGGAAAATGCTTGTGTGTCATTATTGTAATGGCAATCTACATTGTTGGTTAGGGCATAATGCTAAAGATAAATATTTTTTAGCATTCTTTTCCCTATGCTATAAGCTTAGGTTGTAAAACCTAGTTTTGATGAGGTTTCAGGTCCTTGTAAAACCTGGGTACTTTTATTGGACTATGTTTGTGGTTTCAGGTCCCTGTAAAACCTAATGTTGATACTGTTCTTTAGTAGGTTTTAGGAATGATTTTCATAGTGGTTGTTAATGCTTTATCTTTCATGATTCTGTTAAAGGGTTTTAAGGTCCCTTCAAAACCTTCTTTTACCTTAATCTAAACTTTATTCCCAACAAATCCTAGTTCTTGTTCAATCTCCTCCAACATACACTATTTAAGACTTTATTTAAAATTAATAGATTCTTGCTAGAGTAATTAGATAAAATTGGCCCTAATTATTAGTTCCCCTAAGGGGTCTTTAGACTACTATAAATTTAGTTCATCTAGAATTTTCAAGACCTACTTTTCATGTTCTACTAGCTTTGGAATTAAGGCTTGCACACTTAACACCCAATCTCAGGCTTCATATGTCTTGATGGCCACGAAATTAAGAGAATTAGATGATTCAAGGGGTGTCATTAAATACAAATGGCTAAAAGCCTTATTGGTTGTGTATAATACTAGGAAATTTAATTTATTCTCATCATCTTTTAAAGAATTAAACAATTTAGATGTTTCAACAATATGGGGAGATAATTTGGTTCTTATTAAATTTATATAATTGAGGATATTAGACAACTTGACATCTAAATTTTGAATGTCACTCTTAATTTCCCCAAGAACATGTATAATCTGATGTTGCTCTCACACCTAATTTAGATCTTGATCTATCTCTTTCCTAACTTGTTCAATACTTATATGGAGTTCGATCAAAGCCTCTGTATGAGTCGCAAGATAAACCTTAAAATATTCATTGTATGGAGACTATCCAAGTCTCTTGTTATTTATCTTAGATAAAGAGAAAAACATCTGGTCTTTCCTCTAAAACCAAGCCTCTACTAGATTCATCTTCTATTTTTCTATTTTTGACCCTCTTAATAGTTCCTATTGATTTATCAAAAATAAATCTCATAGTGGGAAGCTCTATTATCATCAAATTGGGTATTTGTGCATCTTATGCTTCTAAGTTTTCAATCCACTATAAAATTATCAATTATTTAGGGTCAACTAGTTGAGTGTCCTTAATAATGATTTCTATTAAAGAAATCCCTTGAAGATTTCATTAATACCTCTACATGTAGTGGGTATAGTAAGGATGGAAAGATGATCTTCTACTATTCCACATTACCAAACTGAGTCTTGGTGTGCATAATATATGTAGGTTTATTTCTTCTAGTTCTTATATATGAAATAATAGAAGTATCCTAGTCACTAATAGATGAAGGTATTGGAAAACCTAATTAAGTAGAGTAAAAATGTAATTGAACACTTACAAGGGCTCCCATAGTTTTCTTAAAATAAACCTTTTTAAACTTACGAATAGTAGGGACAATGGTAACTAGAGTAGTTTCAAGAGAAGTATAGGTAAGATGGATTGAGGAAATAATTAGGGCTATAAAAATAATGGAAACTGAAGAAATAATAGGACTAATAGGAACAATGGGAAAAATGGAAAACATAGGGACTGTAGTAACCATATAACTTAAATAAACATTAGAACCCAAAACAAGTAAACTATTAGTGGCCATAGTAATGGTGACCTCACCTAATTTGTCAATATCTATTGGTTTTTTTCCTTTGATTCCTTAAAGACTTAAGATTTTATCCCTTTTTAGTTCTTCATCCTCATCTTCATATTTAGGGTGGTCAATAAAATGAGTTTGCCCCTCTTTTATTCTTACCATTTCTCTTTAGTCAAAAACCTTCTCTTATGATGATTCTCCCATAATTGAACTTACAAAGGATTCCAATTATTGGAGATGGTCCTTGGGAGTTATTGATTTTCTCTTGTATCAAATTGTAGCCTTTTTATCCATGGGAGGAGTCTACACACTCTCAAAAATAGGAATAGAGGAATTAATAAGAAGAACCAAATACTTAGAGTTAGTAGAATCAATGAAACTCAGTTCTTCTACTCTTCCCAAATAACTTGTAGCAACAAGGATTTCCTACACCTCTTGATCTTATTATTGATTAAGAACCATCATTACAATTGGTGTTGAAGTTTGGGATGGCACTCCTTATAAAAAAATTAAAATAAAAGTGGCTTCTTCCACACCATGATCCTACTTAACATCCATCATCATAATGGGTGGTGGTTGGGATGAATTTCCTTGGTCCAAGGGTTATTGGGGAGGTTGAGAGGTCTAATAATCTATTATAACCCATCCACCTAGAGGTGGAAGCCTAGTGTGTACCTATTCAATTATGATTGATGTATCCCTTAAATGATCCTTTGTTAATCCAACCATTTATGCCCTATCTAGGACATTAACATCATCATTTGAATTTAAGAAAATAAAACCATTCTCATTGGTTTGTGATGGTAGGGAATGCCTAGGCCTAAGATATGATTTTGAATGAGGCCATGGGGATCCTAATCCATTTTTTAAAGGACACCAATAAGTAGAATTATTTGATTTTAATAAATTTCCCAAAGTACTTCCTATTAGTGTAACACATCCAACCAATCATTATAAAAGACCCATGAAACATGATCTTATGTTTATTCTTCATATATTCATCAATACTCCACCATAGCTGATAAGTTATTTCTTGTTCAACAATTTTATCTAGGATATTATTAGGGAGACACAAAGGGATAACCTTACTTCCCACCACCATGATTATAATATAGTATAGATATAACCAATAATCCCCCTATCCATAATTTTCATGATGTTTTTTGATAATCAGTCTAGGGGTTCCTTGTGATTTTCCATCCAAACTTGTGGATAAACATTCTTGAGAATTTTGAAGATATTATTCATATACAAATAGATGTGAAGGAAAGAAAAGAAGTCACATACCAAGTTCTTGATATAGTTTGGGGATGGGCTCTAGAGTGATCCATTGTGAAATTAAATGATGACCATGACTACATCCACTAGATAAGACATCATGTATAAATGGCCACCCATGGGTCTTTTGTCCTTATTGAACATTTGATCTTGAAACCTAGCAATGATTATTTCTCCTAGGGAAAAATTTAGTTCTAAGGTCATCAATAAATCTAATGATGACACCCATTCTAGTTGGAGGAAGTGGATGTTAGCAAAACCATATAATCTATTCAATAGGGCCATTCCAATACATATTCCCATCCTAAATTTGGTGATTGGCATGGTTCCTTGGCCTTGATGGTGATTGTTTACACAAGAGAAATCCATTTCCATAATACATTTTCTATTATGTTCATCTTTTTCCATAATTCAACTCTATGTCTATAAAATGTGGCATCTATGGTGGGTAATCACAGGTATCTCTACAAAGCATCCCATGAGATGTAGGTGACAACTATATTTTGTTTTATGTGGTGAAAAAATCCACCAATCATCTTCCTTGTGAATAAAAATTCCCAAATTAGGTTGATGCAGGGCCTCACTTTAGACTTGGTTTTTATAAAATATATTTTTTGGCACTTCAGTGGTATTAAGTCAACTGCTAGCTACCTTTGATCAGTTTTCAAATTTTCCTCATGTGAATGGGAATCTACATTCTCTATTTCATCCCACAGAGATATGTAATTAGTAAATTCATCATTGAACACTGTTGTGTAAAATATAATGTATGTATATTCCATAGAATCCTTGATATAAAAATTAGAAGGTGGAAATATTCCCCTGAATGCCTTAGATGATGACGCCATTATTTATCTATTCCACTCAAGTAATTCTCATCTTCAATTAAATTGTTTTATCTCTTACTAGAATTAATTCAAAACTAAACATAAATATATAAAGATTCAAGTTATATTTGGAATGCAAATCTGATCAAGATTTTTAGTAATTAATATGCATGATGTCTCTTCAAAGTTCACTCATATATATTTGAGTATGACTTTAATCCTAGTTCATGCACGATTAATGTCTAATGTCTCCAACCTTATTTTACTCATCTAATTGAAAATTTTCAACTCACTTTAGTGGGTATGCCATGTAGAATTTATAAATGTTATAAGGAATGCCATGTTTTTACTTTATAAAAGTGTCACCATGTCATTAATTTTGTAAAAAATTAGTTATGCCATGTGGCATGCCTTCAAAAGTTAGGCGTTGGAAATTTTGTTGAAACTAGACTAGCCAAATCTCATGATGCCTTATATGCATGAAACATAAAGACAAAAAATTCAAATAAAAAATCTCATGAATAAAATTTCCATATAAAAGTTGGAAGCAAAAGTTTTTAACAAAAGTTGTGAACTAGAAGCTCAGAGATGCCACAGACAAAATTTACAATAAATAAATATCAAGTTGTAAAAAAGTTTCAACAAACACAAGTTCTAACAAACATAAGTTATGACAAATAGAAGTCCCAATGAACACTTCTAATGAAGACAATGTATGTGAATAAATAAAATTCCAAAGACAAAAGTTTTGAAGTACCAAAAAAATCATGAAATTCACAACTTGCAAAGTGAAAAATACTCAAATTCTATAAGTTTAGGATTTTAGTTTTGCAATTCATGTGCATATTAAAAAAAAACTACATATATGCAAAATTTTTGAAGATCAAAATAGGTTAGTCCAAATAAATCCTACAATCAAAACATGGGTAACTGGGGAAGGCCCATTGTGTTTATATTGAATAACATTCTTAACAAAAATCATCCACATAAGGAATAAGAACATTTAAATCTTTGATCCTAGGTAGGTGCACATATGAATACCAATGAAAAAATATTTTAAAAATATACCTAGGCCTTTCAGACTATATTGGGTATTCATAATGTGAATGGGGGTGTGTTGACTACATGTACGATGTTAAGAAAAGTTAACTTCACTTGGAATCTAGGTGAACATTATAATGTGAATATTATATGAGATAATTATTCACAATAAGATATTTAGTTGTTAGGTAGTTAACCTTATTTGGTAAGTTGAATATATACTCATGTAAATAGGTTTTTTATGGTTAGTGGTATTGTTGAGAGTTACAACAATACTATGTAAATAAGTTTGTGAGTATTCATAGGGATATGAAGAGATATTGGTGGAGATATGGGCTCCATGATTATATAAATGAATTTCATATAAATACAAAATGAGTATGTAATAGGATAAATTATAATATTATTGTGTTTTTTGTATTAATCAACTATATGATTATTTGAATGCATTAAATCCTTACATAAAGATCTAACAAATACTATTAGTGGTATTAGAGCATAATGGGATTATGAGAACTTGTGAGGGGAAAACTCACTCTTTATTCCAATTACCCCTATATATGGAGACCATGTTTTTGAAAATGAGAGTTTATGTTAGATTTAATTTAATTTTTTAAGCATAATATATATATTTTTGGTTGAGTTGATATCATCATTATTAGACATTCTCAGTTTTATTTCATTTGGAAGCATGAACAATACTCAAGACTTAATCACCCATGACTTTAGACACTAAAATAATTTACCTATTTAAGTGCATCATTGACTTTTACTTGTGATAGTTTTTCAATGATGAATGCAACCAAGGAATATAAGTTTTTTATTGATCATGGCATCACATCATTATCATTCTATGTGTTTAGAAAATTCTTGAATATGATCAAAATTTGATCTTATTTGAGTATTTATGTTTGTACATTGGGTAATATTGTATCAGGATTTGTGACCATCTAGACATATTCATATTGATTTTACATTATATTTTGATAGCATTATGTAGTTCTATAGCTCTATAGTCTCATATATGCCTTATGTGCCTAATATAGCTGATTGTCAAAGGCTCTCAAATCCTCTGATATACATAATGATTACATGACATTCTAGATAGATCATTTTATCTATCTCCATCTTAAAACATTTTGGCTATTTTACTATGGAATGAATGTATTCATTGACCTTAGTGTCCTTTCATATCAACTTCCAAATTGTAGAGCTATCTCATCTATCCTGCCACATTCTGTCATTCCATGACTATTATAAGCCCCTTCTCCATGATCTAGTGATAGGATACATGCCTCAACTTCTATAAAATAGTTTTTCAAGTAGTTTTAAATATGACAAGTTATATTTCACTTGAATTGGTTTCCTCAGGTTCTATCTATGTTTGATCTAAATTAAAAAATATCTTCACCACTAGTTGGAGGATCATTTTTTTATCTTGTATTATTTTTGATCTGTCCTGCAACACCACCCAAATCCCCTTTTGACTTGAGCCTACCAAACCATGTGCATTTTATTACTGGTCACCAATGTTAAACTATATTATTTTCATCGAAAATAAATGAGGTTATTAGTTTTTGGTCATAGTTTTTCATTTTTTAATATCGGGCATTTACTTTATTTTTTTGGTTTTAATTCTAGATTATTGATTTATGTTATGGTCCACAAAGGTTATAATTTAGTGCCCTACATTTAATTAAATGTTAGAGGATCAAATCTCAAGTCTAAAGTAGTATTTGGTTTAATATTTTTATGGTGTTTTAAAGACATTTCAATAGTCTATTTTATGGTCTTATATGTCAATATAAAGAGTCAAAATAAAAAATGAGTTTAGATTTCATTTTCATAAAGTGTCATTGAGACTAAATCAAAGTACGTCATCAAATTAAATAAAAAAGGCATCAATGTATTTTGAATATAAATTGACATCTAAGTTGTTTCACATTATGGGGAAAAGTTATAAAAATAAATCCAATGTGGAAACTATTAAGCCTCAAATGTAAATGTGTTGAGTAAACAATGATAAGAAGGTTGGAGGAGTTAAGGGAATGAGGATTTATATGCCTCTCATTAGACACTAATGATGAGGTGATTCTATTATAGTGGCACATTTATTTTATATTAAATACTTATTTATATTTTCTATTTTCTCACACTACATAAAAAAAGGTATTTAAGAGATGTAGAGGTGAAGGTTGAATAGATGGTTAATGCTTGTGGTTCCCATTCTGACTAGGTTGATTTGTTTCCAATAGTGAATGGTTGATGACATATGGTTCTTGTTTAGATTTCCCACACTATTTTAGTAGATGTGTTCCCAATAGTGAATGGTTGATTAGAGTTTGTTGTGTTCCCTCTCTAATTTCATTAAGTCATATAATACACAAATTAACATGTAAGTAATAATGGAAAGAATGTTAGGAAATTTTATCCTCACATGGAACTTGTGTAAGAATTTTAATGTGAATATTATATGAGTTAATTATTCACAATAAGATATTTAGTTTTTGGGTAGTTAGGCTTAGTTGGTAAGTTGAATATATTATCACATAAATATGTTTTTTATGTTAGTGGTATTGTTGAGAGTTACAACAATACTACGTAAATAGGTTTGTGAGTATTCATAGGGATATAAAGAGATATTGATGGAGATATGAGCTCCATGATTATAGGAATGACTTTCCTATAAATATGTAATGTCTCAAATGAATATATAATAGGACAAATTACAATATTAATGTGTTCTTTGTATGATTCATCTCTATAATTATCTGAATGCATTAAATCCTTACATAAATATCTATAAAATACTATCATTCGAGATGGTTAAAAGTGATAAAAAGGGCCCTAAGATAGGTATAGATCTAAGTGTGTAAAAGAGTGGTCATAAGTGCATGATTTTAACTTAAATGCTAATTTTATGTGCCTACATAAAGTAGTTTTATGCATTTAAAAAATACACAATTTTAAATCCACAAAAATTTTCATTAGAAGAAGATTAGATTGATTAAGTAGGATAAATAAAAATTTAAAAGAATAGTGGATTTTTGTAATGTTATTTTGCCAATAAAATATTAATTTAATTATTCTATAATAACACTTGTTGTTTAACCCTAATTTAGATGTGGAATCCTTCTTTGATAGATATGGTTAATAATATATAAATTAAAATTCACAAAGGTGATGATCAAATCTACAACAAGATAATTGGGTACAAAAATCCTATATAAACATATACTAAATTTATTAAGCTAAGATAAGATAAAAATAGTAAGTATAACTATGTTAAATATATAAATGTCAAATACGTAATGTACTTAGCTTGTTCTGATGGTAATGTAGTTTTGGATTAAAAATGAGTAAAAAATAGACTAGAAGAAGATTCTAGAACAATCATCAAATTTTTATTTATATGCTTCTAGATGTATGGACACTAATGTCAACATGACATGGTTGTGTTGACACAAATATCTAAACTTGACATAAGTGTCCTAAACAAAATACCTACTATAAAATGATTTGACCACCTAGATGATTCTAATTTTGAATTCACCTTCATTTTGGTATAATTAGATCTAGGTCATGGGCTATCCTCCACATGAATTTTCAAAACCCTAGTTCTTAATCTTCATAATGACCTTGGAAAAAAATAGGTTAGTGGGCATAGGGTGTCGAGATGACCCCAAAGACCCCTTTATCAATTATCATTTCCTATATAGATAATACTCTAAAGAGAGCCTTAGATTGATGTATTTCTCTCCTAAGTGTTGGATTTAATGTAAATCATGCAATATGTATAAAACAAGTATAGCAGTGACCTAGCTTGTAACTTGGAAAATATAGCTCTCAGGTCGGTCCTTCAGTACTTTAGACATGCAGATGTGATGGCCCTATGATTGATATGAAAATAGAAAAAATAGGGAATCTTTTCTCACTTGTGTTTTTTTTTAATGCCTTTTGTAAATTACCTAGTGGGTAGGTAAGAAGTTTCTAGGTGTGGAATCAAATAAGGTTGATATTTTATTTATATAAATCCCTTTGGAAAAGTATATTGCATTAAAAAACTTAGAACAACCATTAGGATAAATTTTATTTGTAAATTAGATGACTTTAGGGCGTTAGACACTAGCATCAACACAGGTATATCCTAGACACTAGTGTCTAAGGAGTAGGAAATTAGCTACATATTTAGAACTTGTAGAGGTGTAATTGGAAGATAAGTAGGTTTTAATCATTCTAGATAATATATAAGGTCTGGGTCATCAACATAATACTAGTTGGATAAGAGATAGGCCAAGGGGTACAAGATAAAGTGGAAATAAGACTTTAAAAAGTGGGGAAGGTACAAAATTGATAGGAATAGCTAAGGTCTAAGCTTTCCAAGTGTAAATTACTAAGGTGTTATATAATACATAACATAGTGTCTACATTTTCCCTCCATTTAATCTAGTAATGTAATTATTGGTTTAAAGAAAATGAATGCATACTTGGGTGTGTATAACACACCTTGCATTTGATTGAGTCCAACTTGAGTGTTTTTTTTATGAATAAGATACAAATAATACCATGTTATAATACATAATTAATGCATATAATCTGAAATTGAAAGTATTTAAAAATAATGAAATTGAAAGATCAAGGTTTAGGAGTACACGTGTATTGATGTAACTACATTGCCTATTGGCAAGTTGATTTGAAATATGCATCATTATAAGGATATAAAATTGATATTAGTAAATATATATATATAAATATAGAAATTTTATATATCTAAGGAGATATAGAGAGAGATATTGGAAGGCATATGCCCCCAACCTTGGAGAAAAAGTGTGTTGTCACTTGATAGTTGAGATTAGCTCGATCATGCAACCTAATCATATTTATAACTTGGTGAGCATGAGTGAATAAATTAAAATCATACTATAAAATTGGTAATTCTAGATGATACAATCAATTCTACCTAAAAACTTGACAAGATTGATTGATTTAATCACCTCAACCATACCAAAAGTGAAACAACTACTATAGTAGATTGGCTCAATAAAGTTTGTAAATGTATATCTTGGGTATCAATGTATAAAAGTAATCTCAATGGGTGATGATAGTACATGAGATTGTTTTAAATCTAAAATTTATTTAGATTTTGAAATATTAGGTACACATTTCATAGCATATGCACCTTAGATATGTCTCATGCTAAAACTATGCATAATAATGGTACTAATGTATACAATTCTACCACAACTGTGAATATGAATCTTATACTTGTGTGAATTGGCCAATTTGGAAACTATGTAAGTGTGGAGAGAATCATTCCAAATCATGCCCTCAATATATATGGAGAAATCTGAAATAAGTGCCAATGTGGAGGGCATGTTTCCAAAACATGCCCCTACTATAATCTGGGTGTGTTTAATACTAAATAAGTGTGGATAACATGATTCTAAATCATGCCCCCACTAAATATGAATCACTAATGTGTGGAAGACATGAATATATTACATTACCCCACTAAATATAAAAATTTTAATGTGTGGAAGACATGCCTATATGACATGCCCCCACTAAATCTAAAAGCTGATATAAGTACCAAATACTAAATGAGTGTGGAGAACATGCTTCCTAAGCATGCCCTCACTAGATCTGAAAACTATGAAAAATGTGGAGAACATGCATATCCCCCATTTTAAGGTGAGGTAATAATAAAAACCAATATTTACCTCACCTTAAAAGGATAAGTCAATTGTATAATTTGTGAATGTAACCATGTATCATATAGGACATGTCTAGGTAGATATAACATTGAAGTGCATAAAAAAGTGTGATCACATGAAGGTATACGATACATGATAATGATCATGGAAACATATATATATATATATATATATATATATATATATATATATATGTATATATATATATTAATAGTACAAGATAAATAATAAAACAAATCAAACACACGAGCACTCAAAAGTAAGTCAAAAGGCAATGGTCCAAGGAGACCATAAATAAGGGGCATATTCAAGTACCACACAATCAAAGGGACATGACTTAGTATACTTTACATAAAAGTAAGGATGACGTATTGACATGTCCATATAATAATCAATGACATATTCAAATATTAAATAATTCACACATAAACACTAGGGCTGTAAACAAAGAAACATATTCAAATGCTCGAATAAAAAAGACAATATTAAGGAAAGACACTCAAGGAAGTGCATAAAGGAAATTATAAACAAAAAACATAGACATGTCATATTATCCCATGGATTAAATATGTTAAAAAAAATGTTAAGTGCATAGAATATCAAGTACCCTATGTAAGATATAATCATGGATAAAGGCATGTGTAATTACATATAGAATCTCAAAACATGATAATGTAGAGTGATTATAAAATGATATAACATGGAAGTATTGTGATCCTATAGGTGGATGGCCCCAATGTCCATATGATGTAAATAGAGTAAAGGAACAACATTCAAAATAGGTATAAATCATGTATTTATGTATGTATTACACTCAAGTAGAAGTGAAACACACATGTGTATGTGGGAGTAATTAATATGCCATCCATCAACATGGAACTAACACATAGATTCTAAAGAGCCAATAAAACATGTATGTAGAAAATGTTTTTGTATTTTTGAATGTTTTAGTTTTTTTGGAATGTGACAGGGAAAGGCAATCATGTGATCCCATCAAAAAGATGGTCATAGACATCTCCCCATTATGAACCTAGTGTAATAATATAGTGACATTGTTGAGGAACATGTATAGGTGTAATATATATCAAAATAGTGTTTGTGATCCTCTATGTATGTAAAATAAGACGATGTGGTCTTGGATAGATAGTAGGATCAAGAGTTCATGAAACCCATGATTGAGTGATATTTGGTTTATTTGGAATAGTAGTAATGGGAACATATGTAGGTGATGTAGATATTTTAACATGGTGTGTAATAGAATATGGGGATTATGTGGAATCCAATAAATGTCTCTCATGTAATGGCCTCTCAAGTATTGGCCACCTAGTAAAGGGGATTCCCTATTCTTTACCCTTTTATGATGGATTAACCTTAGTAGGTTTAATAATTATCTACCTGGGTATACGTTTTTATTTTTTAATAGGATGATCATATGGTATTTCAAAAACTATAATTACCTAATTGTCATGAATTTATTTAACATAACCTTGAAATGTAGAAGGTACTACTCAAAGTGTATGAATTGAAGGTCTTTTTAATAACATATAAAATATGCCCATGGAATGAATGAATGAAAAGGTATCATAATAATTATTAGAGGAATTATTTGTGTTAGACCTATTAGAGGACTCTAAAATGTGGAAAATGTTGTCTTAAGGTCTTGCTTAAGTCTTGGTTAACCTTGTTAGGTCTCACTCCATGTATAAAAGCATTCAATTCAGGATAATCCAATACCTTGTCAAAATTTTAATTATCTCATATCAAGGTTATAAACAAAGAAAAATGGTCCTAAAATGTGACCTCTAATGGATAAAGAGGTCAAAAATATTATTATGAGGCATAATGAAATCATGAACACATCAAAAGTCCTCAAGAAATGTATTTGAGGATATAAAGGTCTAAATGTTGTATAGGATGTCATTAAAGTCATTTTTAATAAATTAGGCCTCATTAATGCCTCAAAAAATATCATTATAATATTTTTTAACTCCATAATCCATCTAATCCATATAAATAAGTCAAAATTGTGTTAAAGATAATTATTTCCCTCCATTTTGCTCTTTGGTGGCTTTCATACCTTTTCAATGCAGGTGAGTGAACTTAAACACATATAAACCATTTCATCCAAGCATGGTTATGGAGATTAAATGCCTTAAAATATGTTTTTTAGGTTCCCTCAATGCAAAGGATATCCATTCATGGATAAAAATGATAGGTTTCAGGCAAGGATCAAAGACGAACAAGCTTCCATGAGGTTAAAGTCTAAGAAGGTTGCAAGATTTAATCAAGAAGGCACATGATTGTAGAGTTTTTTGAAGTTTCCTGCATTAAAATTAGATTAAATAACATTATTAAAATATTTAATATGTGTATCATCCTCTTTAGTGGCTGTTCTAGGCATAAAGAGGTAACAAAGCCTCCAAACTTGAATATTTTCAAGAAAATACATGGTTTTATGAGGCCTATTCAAGAATTATAGAGATTTAAAATCTTATTTAGGCATAACTTAATGTCACATGAGGCTATTTACATCATTTACATGCTATCACAAGTCTTCAATAAGGAAAATGGTGTTCTCAAACCTTAAAACAAGCTATAATTGACCTCCAATCAACTTCATAAACACAAAGGATATTTTTTAGGACATGGCATATTTACTAAGGAATTGCATGGAATAGTTTAGTCATTGGAGAGTAAGGATGGGGTATTTAAGAAACATTTATAAGTTTGTATAAGTAGTGATAAAAGGAAAGAGATATGAATCATTGTTAAGAAGTCAAAATAGTCTAAAAATGAACTCAATAGATGCATGATTTTTGAATTGATCTTGTTTGTTTAGATGCATAAAAAAGTATGGATATTTAGAGGAGGTTTGGATACATGTTTATCACCATATAAATTAAAATAAACTAACTGATAATATTTGGAACATGTAGATCCATAAAAAACATCACAAGAAGTATTGAAACCCTTTTAAACCCTATGAACTCGTGGATCCAATTTTTAATGTTTGAAACATGATTAGGTGAAGTAGATGAAGTAATAAAGGGTATTAAATCAATATAAATGTACCTTAGGTTCCATATAAGAATATTTTAATCCATTTGGACCATATTTAGGGTTTTAAGGGTATTTCAAGTATGAGAGACACATAGGCCTACACATTGAAAAAGGGGGTTTGCAATGTGTTTTAGGTGTTCTCACTTGAGAGTAAAATACACTTAAGCAAGAAAAGTTACTCCCATTTACCTTCCAAGATCATTCAATCACATGTTTCATGTCCTTAAGAACCCAACTAACAAGGTTTTTAAGAGGTGTTTCAGGCTTAGAGATACCAACAAGTTTGCAGATAGAAGGAAGGGTTATTGACATGTTTTGAGTTATTTCCCACTTGAGAGAAGGTTCATAAATATATTATATAACCTATAATACATCAAATAATCTCAAAAATAAGCTATAATATTTGGGGGTAGTGATCAAGAGGGTTCCAAGAGGGTCTTAAGCTAAAAATGGCCTCTACAGGCCTACAAGCTCAGAAATGAAGTTTAATGCATTTTAGGATGTCTCTCTTGATGAATGTAACCTAAAGTGAGCCAAAAAAATATTATATAAATTAAATATCATCTAGACATAGATGCATACCTAAAATAACTCAAGTTATATGGTTTGAATAGGTTTCAAGTGAAGGAATACACACAGACTTGTAAGCATAATTATGAGGCTTTCAATGAGTTTTTAGGTGTTTCTCTCTCAAATCAGGGTCATAATAAAAATACATAACTCTAATATCATTTATAAAAGAGTTTTTTAGGCCTATAATATCCATTGGATATCATTCTTGAGGAGGTTTTGAGATGATAACATGACCTTTAATATGTCTACAAACCAATTTTAAAGAGGGATCTCAAGTCATCAAGTCTATAGGCTTCTTTAAGGATTTGTAAGACATGTATCATGGTATCTTGAGCAAGTTTTCTAGCCATTAATGTGAAAAAAACTAATTCTTAAAAGGAAAAGAGCAAGATTTCTATGACTATACATACCTATAAACATCTTAATGGGCCCTATATTCAAACCAAACAAATGAAGAATGCATTGTTCATGAATTATAATAAGTCTAAACTTGAGAGTTTCCTGATATTTCAATGGAGGCAAGACATATGAGTATGATAAATCCATGTGTCATAAGTAAGAAGAAGGAAGTTGTAGGCATGGAAGCCAAAACTAGAAGCAAGTTCCCAATGAGAATAGAAAGTCTTCATGGTCTTGATCTTCCATCACCTCAAGTGGATTTCCATGATAAATATCATGGTATTATACAAGACATAATAGGGGTAGTAGGGTTTCAATTATAGGAGCATCATACATAAGCTTCAAGTATATGTTTACAACTTATTATTGTAGGCTTATAGCTAACTTGTAGGGTTAATCAAAAGCCTACATAGCCTTCCTAGTTTGTGAAAATTCCTTGGATCTTGTGTGAGACATGTGAGGATTCCATAGATTCAACCCTTAATAATTTAAGCATAAATAAATTGTGACAAGTTTTGGATAGGCCTTTAATATCCTTCAAGAACTAACTATTCTATATGTCTGACAATGGAAGATTTTAAGCTCAAAAGGACATGTAGCTGAATTTCAAGGTTTGTGAAGGACTCACAATACTTTCAAACTTATTCAAAAGGATTTCCATAAGCCCTCAAAGGGTCTAACAACTTCTTGGGGTATGTCATGGGATTATTTAAGATCATAGTGTTAAGGATGAGTGTTTGAACAAAGAAAAAGCTCTCAAGCAACATTATGTCTATAACTTAATAGATATTCAAGGTATCTAAGCCTTGATGACCTTGATAGAGGTTGTTACTTATGCCAAAAAACATCAATGTAAAGTTTCAATTATTTTTTAAGAGTTGATAAGCCATGTAATATATCCTATGGCCTCAAAACCTTTTAAAAAAAAAAACTTAAGAAACAAGGTATGAAGCAAGGAGGTTTTATTGTTTTCATAAGAGAATAACATAAAGTGAAATGATGTTAAAGGTCCTCAAGTGTTGATGAAAGAGGATTCAAGGAGATTTATGATGTTGTAAATATGTGAGATCATGATCAAGAGTTTGAAGCAAAATATTGGTAGGGTTTAATGCTTGACTTAAACTCCATTCCCATCCATAATAACTTGATCAAAGTTTTTTATTATTACAAGAAGAGAAAGGGTTTTAAACCCTTAAAACCCAACCTATAGTTATGCAAGGTACTTTGGTATTCAATGTTTACCAAATGGGCTTCATGTACAATATAATGAGGTTTAGGGAGTTATATATCAATGTTTCAAGTCTATGCAAAGAAAGGGGGTGATGGTTCTAGTTTCAAGGGGTCATAATGCTTCTTAAGAACCTATTTATCCTTTTATATATTATGACAGTGATCTAAAGTGTTAAGATGACTATGATTATGTTGTGGCCTCAAGGCTATAAGTAGATTATAGGTAATATATACTAGCTTATCATGAACAATATACAAGGTATGAAACTTTAAGTTGTGTCCCTATAAGCTTACATACAAATCAATAATTCTATGAAATAGTTCATTAGTTTGTATAGTATCTTGAGGAGGTCTGAGCTAACTTGCAAACCTCATTATGAAGGCCTAGGATTTAAAATATAGTAGGCAAGGTTAAGTGAGTTTAAAAGTCTCTTAGTGAGACGGGAAACCACTTGTATACCTAATTGGTAAGTGGAGATATTCAAGAATCGTATTTTATAAGAAGAGGATAGAGTTAATAGAGTTATGAAGTTACATTAGGTTTTCAAGAACCTCTTAAAGTTTGAAGGCTCTTCAAAGACAATAATATTGTGATATGTAAATATCAACTCAATAACTTGTCACGAAAGATCTCAAGATGTAAGCTTGCAACCTATTTTTTAAGGCATATGTAGCATACGACAAGGCTCTACATATAGGAATTAATTTTTTTTCAAGAAAATCTATATGCGAAGAGATATATGAAAACAAGAAGCTTTTTAAAAGTTGCCAAGAGAATGAAAGGACAAAATGAGATTGTCAAACATATAGTTGTAGGTTTTTTGATCTCTTCAAGGACTCAGATAAGCAAATAGGATGGTGGTCCAAGTTTCCAAGCTCTCTAAGAGAAATTATAATAAAATCTAAGGTTGATTTCAAACACTTCAAGTTATATCATGTCTTAAGCATGGGAGGTACTTTAAATGGGCCTCCAAGCATCAAGTCAAGCCTTCATGACTCCAAATGTATTAAGTGGTTATAAAGAAAATGAATGAGATATGGAGACAATCATAAAATTGATCTCATAAACATGTAACTCATACATGAAGTGATCTTCAAAGTAAGTCAAGTATGCAACATACTTTGACATGTATGAGTGAAGAGAGGTGATTTAGAGAAATAAATGCAACAAATTTCAAGTGGACCATCCCTATAGGATCATAATCACCATCTCAAGCACTCAATAAGACAAAAATAGAAAATAATTAAGCCTTATCCTCTATTACTATGCTAATTTCCATGAGGAGATCATCAATATGGCAGGCTAGTGCATTGAAGAGGGTCTAATGGCCTTATTTTCTACTTGTATTCTCTCTTAAATAGGCTGAATCATGTTGTAATAGTTTTATTTATACTAGTTACTCATAATTTCCTCCTCTCTCTTGTATCTTATTCTTATAAATTTGGCCAGAAATGGCTCACTTTGTATCCCACCTCGTGGATATGACAAGACTCTTCTCATTTGAGGACTTGCAATGTTAGCTCAAGCCTTTAATAATTAATAAAACACTGAATTTGCCTCTCTTTCCTTGTCATTTTACTATGAATTATATAAATTCAATTTCATACTATGGTATTTAGTCTCTTTTGATTAGTTTAAAGTTAATTATATATGGTCATTAGTATCTTTGGCTCATTTTTAAGGAAATTATAAACAACTCATTCCTTATGCAGGTTGATCCTTTCATTCTACCTCTATTATAATAGGTCTATTAGAGTGTACAACTAATATTATTCTTGTGGAGGTTCTTATTATGATGTAAGAGTAGGTGGAGGAGACATCAAATCTTAGTGCATGTTTCATGATAAAAGGCATAGTTGTAGCTTAGATTAGGCCTTATTAGTGTAGGTTAGAGGGATGTAACTTGATATTAGATCAAGTAAATCATCATTTGAGAAGGACATGTCTTTCTAAAAATATTTAACCATGATATAGGTCACCCATAACCTATGGGTATTTCATTATGTCACTTGAAGCAGGTCCCAGGACCTAGCAGGGTGCACTTCAAGTTGACAATAGATAGTAACCACATGTGTGAGACTGACCTATACAGGTAGGTCAATCTCAACAAGAACCTTATAGGAATTCCCATTAAATAATATAACTAATATAGTATAAACATGAAAATAGTGATGATTATGACCTAAGTGTGTAAGTAATGTCATGGTACACACATTCTCTTTTGTATCATTATCAATTAGTTTATCAAGGTATGCTTGAACTAATAAAGAATGAATATCAAATTCATCATCCTTAATCTCACTATCATTGAGAGTAATAAAAGGTATATGAACCATAGGATGTATATTTCATGTATAAGTACTAATAATCCCATCTAATTGGTGCCACTAATGTGATGTAATAGGATGTACATTATATGCCATTTGAATTTCTTGTTCCTTCTTAGAATGGTGTTGTAAAATATTGTTAATTATTTTTTGTTTGTGGTGATCACTAGGTTATGAATGTAATTCCTTGGGAGGATCATCAAATGTAATATTTTGGTTACCAATAAGGTCTTGGATCTTTACTTCAAGGTAAAAAAATATATTTTTAGAATATCCTAGTCACTGGTGATAATCATAATAAGCATTCACATCATATACTTTGGGTAGAGGTATATTTAAATCAAAATATATAATATGAGGGAGAGATATAAATTTATGCTCTAATAACCATGTGAGTAGTGAGGTGTGATACTCAAGTAAGCATGTAAATTGTCTCTTTAGTATCTTAGATAGGACAAGCTAATTAGGCTATTGTGAAACTATGTTAACCTTATAACTTTGTTTGATTGTAAATTTGGGACTAGATGTAGCTAGTGTATTTGATACATACCTGAGCTTATTCAATGAAATAATATTCATTTCACTATCCCGTACAACATGGCATAAAACATCAAAATATTTAAACTTATTGAAAATAATGGACTCATGTAAAGGAGCAATCAAACTTTGATTGAATATGTCTTGTAACTCCTTATCAGCCATAATATTGGTAATTTTATCTAGCATTTTATTGTACCTTAAGACATATTCATTGTAAGGTTCATTTTTTCCTTGTTTGATTTTTACAATTTGAGCATAGGAAACCTTTTTAGAAATATTAATGGAAAAGTGTGATAAAAACTAATGTATACGAGGTTTGAATGATCTCATGAATTGGAGAGGTAAATCATAAAACCACCTTAAATCACAGTCTTTGAGTCTTCTTATAAATAATTTGGTTAAAATTTTATCATTGGATGCATAGTCAAATCATGCCACATAAAAGGTTTGAAGATATTGTTTTGGATTACCCTTGCCATCATAAAATGTAATTTTAGGTGCAACAAAATGAATTAGCAAAGGGAGAAAATTTATATAAAGTGAAAGAGGGTTATGTAACACATATTGGGAATCAATAACATGAGGCAACTTTAAATCATTTTGTTCAATGTTTGTAACCTTGTTCTCTAAGGTATTTATAAATTGAAGGAATGTTTTAACTGTAGACCCATTGGGATTAAGATAAGCAAGCTGAGTAATCACCAAAGAGGATATAAACATGGGTTGAGTAGTAATAGGCATTGAAATCAGTATTTGAGTTGAAACAATTGGTAATTCCATGGTAGATGTATCAGTAGTGGTTTTAGGAAATAAAGGTTGGAAGACATATTGTATGCCTCCATTAGATGTAGGTGGATTGATAAGTATGGAATTATTTATAGTACCCTCTAAAGACTTACCATAATTAGGTGAAGAATCCTTAGTTTTATCATGTTTATTTATTTCATCTCTTATAACATATAAAAATACATCCATTAAGCTCTTTTTATTATTGAGAAGAGTAATCAATGATTATTTATCTTCTATTTGGAATTAGGTTTTTAAACTAACATTTTCCATTACTTCATAATTTTTAAAAAAAATTTGTAATAAAGTACAAAAATCAATAAAAATTAAAAAACCCTAATTTTCCTAGGGTTTGATGTTCAAAGATTAGGTTCACCAAATATCTAACCCTAAATTAGATTTAGAATCCTTCTTGGGTAGATAGGGTTAACAATATAGAAATGACAATGTACAAGGGTGATGATCTAATCTACAATAGGATAATTGGGTACTAAACTCAGATATAAACATATACTAAATTTATTAAACTAAGATAAGATAAAAATAGTGATTTTAACTATGTTAAATATATAAAGGATAGAGAAGTAATGTACTTAGCTTGTTCTCATGCTAATGCATTTCTAGATCTAGAATAGGTAAAAAGGAAACTAGAAGAAGATTATAAAATAATAATCATATTCTAATTTAGATACCTATGGATCCATAGACACTAACATCAGTTTAGGATAGTTGTGTTGATGTTACTATCTAAACTGGACACAAGTTTCCTATACATAATACCAACTAAAAAAGGATGTGACCACCAAGATGCTTTTGGGTTTGACTTCACCTTCATTTTGGTGTATTTAGATTTAGGTCATAGACTATTGCTCCTCATGAATTTGTAAAACCCTAGTTCTTCATAGTGACCTTGGGGTAATGGGCACATGATGTCAAGCTGACCCTAAAGATCCATTTATCAATGAGTGCTACCTACATAGCCAATACTATGAAGAGTGCCTCAGACTAATGTAGTTATTCCCTATGTGTTAGATTGTGTGTGAATCATGTAATATGTGAAAATTAAGTAAAATAGTGACTTAGATTATAACTTGGAAAATATATCTATTGGGTTAATCCTTCAATAATTCAAACTTGTAGAGATGTTGTTCCTACGATTGATATGAAAATAAGAGAAAATAGGGAATCTTTGCTCACTTGAGTGCTTGATTGACTGCCTTTTTTAAGTTGTTTGGTGAGTAGTTAATAATTTTTTAGGTGTAAAATTAATGAGAGTTGATCTTGTATTTATATCAATACCTTTGGAGAAGTATCTCACATTAAAGTTGAAATAACCCCAATTTTTTTTGGAATTGTATATCAGAGTATGCTTTTGGATGCATTCTAGACCCAAACCTCACTTACTAAAGCAAATGATTCTCACTTAGTGTAATCAGGTACACATAACAAAAAAATCTAGACATAAAACACCCTACAACATCATTGGCCTAAATAAGTTGATGATATGGGAACATATATAACATTGACCTAATTTCCAATCAAGTAAAGTATCCAATGATTTAAACATACATACATACATACCAACTATCAATTTGAGCATGTGTGTATTAGGTTAAGTCTCTTTAGGCATCCAACATAAACTATCATTTATATAATATATATTACAATCATTATGGAAATGAAAATCAAATCATTGTAAGCAAATATCCAAGTGCTATCGGCCAAGGTTGTCACTTCCTTATGGCCTAAAGGTCACTACACTATTTTCCACACACTCCTTTTTAAGTTCACACACATTAAATTTATAAGTATGATTGATGTAATATAAATAAATGGATGAATATATAATCATGATTTATTTCATCATCTAACAGATAATGATATAGTGGTAGCCAATCCTTAAATTGATGTAAATGATTATATATTGGAAAATAGCTAATGCAATATAATTAACAAGGGAAATCAATACAACTAAGGTACATTGTAGCCAATGTATATTATCATAACATAGATTATTCAAAGCCCCTTATTTTAAGTAAAAGAAGCATATCTAGCCAAGTCAACTTACACACTACTTAAGTAATTCCAACCATGCACATAATCAGAAATTTATTATGTATGATATAAATTTTACAACATTGACCTTTCCTATACTCAAAGAATTCATTTTTGAAGTAATTCAACTTCATACAATATCATTTAAAGTACATTCTAACATGGTTGGATAATGTATTTCTCATAAAAAAAGTAAAAAATATCTATGTACACAACCAATTTATGATTATATCCAAACATAGTAGAATAGTATATTTGTCATATGCACCATTGTAATTTATTCATATATACAATAGGTTTAACATGAACCAATTTATAACATATATAAACATCAAAGTATACAATGGTTAATTACACATACCAAAATTCACACCAACATCCATGTCTACTCATCAAAAAAATTCCAACCAAAAAGAGAATAAAAATATGCATCTTTAACCCATAAGAGTGATATTCACATATAACAATCAACCATATTCAGGTATATAAGATTCTATAAAAATGGAATGCATCACTTAACAATACCATTATTCAATACCAATAGTTTAAAGTTATTTCCTTCAACCATAATTAACAATTCATTCTAACACTTATATAAACTTACTTTCATAATAGCCAATCTTAAACATAAAATAAACTCAGAATTATACTTATTTTTAGAAATGTGATTAGCTAAACTTTAAGAGATAATAACCAATCAATATATTAATTAATTAATAATAATATACATACCTGTGTATACAGTCTCACAAGTCTCAAGTATGCAAGTAGGATTTTCTTTACACTATCCATATATACATGGCAATTAAATTTTATGAATTGGATTGTATACATTATATATAAGCTAAAACATACAAAGGTCTCCATATTCCATACACAATTTAAAAACCAACTAAAGAATAACTATACCTAATCATAGTATCATAAGAGTAACTCCAACATACATAAAATAACCATAAAAAAAATATATGTACCCAAAGGAATTAGTTAGATAAATCTTCAACCATGATCATTTACAAATTAAGATTTAAACCTATCAACAATTTAGGTCAACATACTCAAGTATGCTTAAGACACCAACTAGGTAATATATTTTTCTACACAATTCTTTACTCAATTTACCATGATTATACATATCGAGAGAAGATATGTAAAAGTTTCATAAGGTTGCATAAGAAGTAACTGCCACACTAAAGTGTGCATAAAAATCATCTACCATCCCTTACCATAATAATGATAACAATGCAACACACTACTATAGTATTAGAAATGATGATCAACTATCAATCCATGATAAAAACCCAAGTACAACTAAGTTATTGAATTCATAACTATAAATAAACCCCAACATTTTACCTCGTAATAAGCATGATAAACTTGTAATTCTTATCCCTAGAGGATTCCTATCTAATCATAGGTTTAGCATGCTAAATACCACATGTAACCAAACCAATATCAAAATAAAGTAATTACAACTATATTCACTAGTCATGCTATATAAGAGCAATATAATGACTATGTTAATAAAGAGATAAACAAAATGTAACAAACATTACACATTACATCATATCTATCCATGATGTCATTTAAAAATGGAGCAATAGAAAATCAAAGCAAGAAAACCCTCCTAACCAGCCCTATGATCCCAACCATAAGTGGCCTTTACCACCCCAACCATCATCTAGATGGTGGTTTCAACAACTAAGGTCAAGGAGGGAGTTTTGATCAAGTTAGATTCCAAACCATTGGACATCTCAACATAATAACATAACACAAATGAAAGAAAAAAATCATCATTTTTAGGCAAGATGGAAATAACCAACCCATCATTGATATAAATCAGAAGTGGGGATAACTAATTTTAGGCTACCAAAGGATATAGTAAAGGATTAAATAATTAATCATTTCTTATAGATTCTAAAATAACCAGCTTGGATCCCTTCCAAGTATGTGGTTAGTCCAAGTTGTCTCAATTGTAAATTTATAACCCATGTATACAAGTTATGAGCTAATGCTTCATTATTCAAGTCTGGTTTGGGAATGGTGACCCAATAAGAATATACTTCAAGTAATCAAAAATAAAAATCACAACATATAACTCAATTATTATACACCATAAAGTCACAAACAAATAATCATAATAAATAGTTAAGCCATTAAACATTAATAACATTCAATAATTATAGAAGATATTTATCAATACACAATCATTTATAATTCAGAACCAATCCAACAATTCAAATAGTTCATAAAAGGTAGCAGTAATTCCAACAAACATTCAATAATGAACCAATTTTGAGCCAATAACTGATATAAGGGGTTAAGGGGATCATCATGAGGTCTCATGACCTCATATGATCCTTGAATATTAAAATCGGGTCAACATAAGTTATCAAAACAACAGACCTTTCAAATGGTTTTAATTAAAAAATGAAAATGCTCATTATAAAAAGATGATTCCAATAGGGATTCATCTAATTCCCATGGTTCATCAATACATAAGCATACAAAATTCTTATTAAATCCATAATAAACTTTGATTATTCTAATTAACACATAAAAGGTTCCAATCAAAAACACACATTGATAATTTTAACCAAATTAATTTATGTAAGGAAGCAAAATAATCAATTCAAATAGAGGAATAAGCCAGACAAACTTGTCTATGCCATAATGGTTCATCATTAACTTAAATATACATGTATCTTTTACATGGCTACAATATCTTCAAATTCCATTTTGTGCTATTTAATGCACTGGTGTGGCCAGTTCAAAATGAAATCCCATTCAGAGAATAATATCATCTAAGGACTAGAACATGTTATACAAGATACACATAGCTAGTTCAAGGTAAAATTCATAGCCAAAATGTAGTTCTAAGAGGACATATAAAACAACATATAAAACATAGTCTTTAAAATTTGAAGGATCCCAATCTATTATTTAATCCAAATAATATATATAACCAACATAAAAATCTACCCACAACTTCAATATAACCCAGGTTGATTTAATTTAATTCTAAAAATTATATTAAAAAATAAACATTTTGCCTCACATATTTAATAGAAACCCAAATTTTTTCTATAATTTTAACTTATGAATCAAACCTATATGTATTCATCTAATGAAAATAGGGTACGATGACCCAAGAGCATATGTGCAAGTTGAATAAACTCAAGAAAGAACACAATGACTTGAAATCACTGAAATCAAAGTGTAAGGTTTAAATAAATCAAATACATCATTTTTTAATGAAAGAAAATAACAAATGCATCCATCTAAATGCCCATTGTATTCCACATAAAGAGAAAATTCAATGATTTACATACACATAGTCAGATATATGCAGCAACAGGTTCAACAACATGAGGTCATGGCATATACATAATGAAATTGAAAGGAATACACATCCCATCAAACAATAGGGCATTCTTAGGCTAAGATCATAACCCAAATCAATATGTGTGAAAACCAAATAGTAAAATCAATCCTCCTTTTGCAAGTTTATTTTCAAAAGAGGAATATCAAAATTATATGGACTTTAATTAATTATTATTCATTTTAGGAAGATAACCAGTTTAAAGTCAAAAAATGACATACTTGGTGGGACATAGAGGAGACACAAACTCATACAATACTAGTAGGGTTACCAAATCAGGTCAATAATAACTCTTTTTTAGTAGTGAATTGATCTAGAACTAGAAGTAAATGCCCAAGTTTAAAAGCCCCCAACTAAAAAAACTCCCTCTCTCTATCTCTTCTTCTTTCTTCCCTTCTCCCTCTATTATTCTCTCTTTCCTCCCTATGTATCCCATCCACCCACCCCCTAGCTTTTCTTATTCCCTTCCCAACTTGCCATATTCCCTATTCAATTCACCATTCAATGTGGAGAGATAAAATCTCCCTCAATTGCATCAACTAACTCCCCAAGTAACCCCCATCACCAAAAATCAAAAGGCAATAGTCATTAATGACCTTTTCCAAAACTTGAGCCAATAAAATAATAAAATTAAATAATGTAAATTAAAATAATAAAATTAGATATTATTAGAATTCTATTAAATGTTTAAATTTCATAATAACCCATTAACTAGGCCACCAACAATTATTAAGTCACCAGGGTGATAAATCATGTGGGAGGGGGTGTCATGAGAAATAGGTCAGGTAAGTCTCTTAAGGAGTCTAATTTTAGTGAGGGTGAGTCAAGTGGAGCTATGGTGGTAGGGAGTACTTGGAGGAGATACAAAAAAAATAAGTTTGAGAAGATGGATTCAACACCAAACAAATACACATGAGTTAATATTAATATGACAAGACACAAAAAGCAAAAATCAACAAGGCAAGAAATAAAATGTGATAGCACAATGAACAACATGAGTGTCCAAGGGCATGACACTAACCACAAGTTACATGTATACCTATTGGAACCCATCCGAATACTCATAATCACTTTGCTATCCTAATAGCCGATGCCAACATCCATCTTAGCTCATAATCAACACCTACAACCATTGAATGTATACATCAATAATATCTAATAAAAAATTGATAAAAAACATAGTAGTAATGAATTATAGTCAAATATCAATTACATCAAGTATTCCATAAATCATCAAGTGAAAAATTTAAAACATGATATATATGTCAACATAAAGCCAAGAATCACAACATCAAAAATAATAACATATACCAACTAAATAAGGAAGTGCAATAATCATCTATACATATTCTATATCAACATTTAAAAAATCATGTAAATATATACAAGGGTGGGGTCATAGCGAAATGAATTGGGTCAACCATTAATATATGTTTCATTTAAAAATTAGATGACTTTAGGGCATTAGACACTTGTGTCAAATCTGGACACTAAGGTCAATGTGGGTGTCTATCCTATATGTTACTGTTTATGGAGTAGGAAAGTAGGTATATACTTAGAACTTATAAAGGTGGAAGATAAGCAAGTTTTAAGCATTCTAAGAAAGATATAAGGTTTAGGTCATCAACACAAGTCTAGTTAGACTAAAAAATAGGCCAATGGGCATAATATAAAGTAGATGCAAAACTTCAAAAAGTGGAAAAGATTTAAAATTGAGAGGAATATTCGAGGTCTAAGTTTGCCAAGTGTACAAGACTAAGGTGTTATATAATCCATAAGATAGTGTCTACACTTTCAAAGGATTGATTTAATTTAGGATGCTAATGTCAAATTAAATTATTATGATATGATGCATTTCCCTAATCAGGGATGTGTTATTACAACTCTGGACTAAATCAATAATTATGCAGGTAAAATAAATAAATATACTATTTCTAGGTAAATTTGCATGTGATTTTGGAAAGTCATTCCAAATGAAAATTTGACATAAAAGTGTTAAAAATGAGGTGTCTAAATTTTACCCCTATTGAAGAAGGCATTGTAAGACACAAGTTAAATCAATAATTTTTAAAAAAATGAACAAGTTGAAAAAGAAGTTGAAAAATTAGACGAAGAAATAATTAGTGACCCATGATGACCCTCAAGAGGGAATGCAAGGATGAAGTACATAGATAGGATCTTTAGAATTATAGGAAGATGTAATAATGAGAGAGATATTAACTGATAGATGATATCAATCCAAATGAGCTAATTCTTTCACACTTTGATATCCACTTATGATATAAAATAAAATGGTTGGTCCCAAAGATAGGGAAATTAAGAAGGATGCATCCCAATCCAAGTAGCACACTTTGAATTTACCCAAATATGGTGAAATACATGGGCTTGGAATTATAATAAATATGGACTAATTGAATAATGAGTTTCTCTAGTAGGGTGGATTTGATCATTGATTAAATGATTTTGCATAGTAGGGAGAATGTGATCAGTGATTGGAGTAATTGGTTAATTGATTCTCATTTATTATACCACAAAAGGTAATAGGACTTGGCATGAGATATTGATATAGGTTTATAATAGAAAATGGTTATGACTTTTTGTATATGCTCATTTATGGATGTATCATGAGTATCATATAACATAGTCATTTTTATTCAGTGATTTTATTGTAGATAGCAGACAAGGATATTTATTGATGTGACATTATGAGTTAGACCTCTAGTACTTGATTTTTAATTTTTAACTTGACATTATGCACCATAATTATAAATTAATCATGGTAACATTGGATTCCATAAGTGTAAGTACTTTTTTTAAATGCAAATGTGAACAACTTGAGATCAATATATAAAAGGATCAAGACCTAAGTGTAAAACATAATGTAATAAACCAAAGGAAATCAAGTAAAATAAAATAAATGACCCAACAATTAAAAAAAAATCTATAAAACACACAAATATAAAATTAGAGATAAATAATCAAGTGATTAGTTGATTGTTTGTGCATGTGTGGAAATAAGGTGTTACTCTTGGATATTTGACCCCTAAGTTCTAAGGGACAACTGAAAGGATAATATGATAACCTAGACAAAAGGGGGAATATAATAATAAGTGAGGGGTATTTGAGATGTCTCCAAATTCCCTATGTAAGTGGACACTACCTACATAATCCAATAGACTTCATGACAAATGTAGTTCTCCTAGGAATTAGGATAAGAATAATGGTAATGTTTAAGAAATAAGATGCAATTTGATAGAAGAAAAAGGCATTAACTTGTAAAACAATGAGATCATGCAAATGATTATGTTGAAAAATGGTGAGATCATCAAATGGTTGGCTCAAAAATTGGTGAGAACATTGAATGGTAATAGTGGTTGAGCTAATCTAAGATGCCCCATGCATCCAAGTGTCTCCTATATAGTTCGTACGGACCTCAGGTTAATGTAATTATCCAAGAAATGGGAGGATAATGGATAAATGGCACTGTGAATGTTTGTGGCAAGATACAAACTTCCTACCTAGGAAAATAAGGCCACCTAGAGAAAGACCAAGGGTGACTTCATGAACATGATGACAAGTTATACAAAATGTTTTGTGTCTTTATATCTCTCATGGAGATTTTAAGATTATTTTCTAAATTTTCTATTTTTTAATTTTTTTTGAAAGTTTTCAAGTGATTAAGATTTTTTAAATATGATATATTTAGGAATAGTTTGTAAGTAATATGTACAAAGGTATACAAATAAATGGTACATAGGGCTCACAAAATAGTGAGAGTATGAAATAAAATATTTGTAAAATAGTGAGTGTGGCATAAAATTATCACAAAATAGAGAGAGCATGGATTAAAATTATCATAAAATAATGAGAGTATAGCTTTAAATGCTTGCAAAATAGTGATAGCATGGCTTAGAATGCTAAAAAATTGGTGAGAGTGTGGCTTAAATTTCTTGTAAAATGTGAGAGTGTAGCTTAGAATAATTACAAAAAGGTGAGAGTGTGGCCTATAATGCTCATAAAATGGTGAGTGTGTGGCTTAGAATACTCCAAAAATGATGAGATATTAACAAAAATCTCTCAAAAAATGGTGAGAGTGTGGAATAGGGGTGATCGAGCTAACCTCATAACTTGAGTGTTGCCTACATAGTCTAAATGGACATCAAGTCATTATAGTTCAACATATAATGAGATATACTACTATCATATAAAAATATGCAAAAAAAAGCCATGTTGAAGTGATCTAAGGAACTACTTTCAAGGATGTGATGATGATGACCAAATCTGCATTATTTATTGAATCTTTCTCTAAATTTGTATGTTGTAGCTATAAACTCTAATCAAGATTAGGATGGTATTAGGATAGGGAATGTGAGGGGCATACATAATTAAGAAAAGACATGAAGGGAAGATGACAAGGCATGCCCCTAAGTAGGGGTCCTCATAGAAAATGTTAAATCAAATCAAGCATAAAAATACTTGATATGCATAATATTCATGGGCTCATCTATCTCTTGCCCATCTAGTGTAGCCAACATGTATTCCCTAGATCCATAATTAGTTGTAATAATAAATGGTCCTAGCCAATTAGGCTCAAAATTTACCTTATTTTCATGTGTTACATTGGTATTTTTTAATTCTCTTTCAACACAAGATCACCAAGTGTAAAATCTTTGGGATTGATGCACTTGTTATAGTTACAATGTAACATGTTTTAATATTCTTGGAGATTATTCAAGGAAGCTATGCATTTTTAATCAAGTAGTTATAATTCTTACAATTGAGATACTATATATTACTAATTTTCAATGATATCTTATAATGAAATGAATAAGGAAGGCATCTCAATATCAATATATAAAATAGCTTTAGTACCATAATCTAGGGAATATGGTGTGGTTCTTATTTGGGTTTGGGTATTGGTATGGTAAGCCCAGAGGGTGGGAGATAATTGTAAATGTTAATCATGACCAGTAACATTAATGTTGTTTTTAAGGATTTGGACTAGGGTCTTGTTATATGCTTCATATTGGCTATTACTTTGAAGAAAATAAGGGGTTAAAAACCATTATTTCATATGGTACTTGGCATAGAGGGATTTGACATCCTTATTTTTAAAGGATCTACCATTATCAAAAATGATGTCAGAAGGAATGCCAAGTGGTAGATAAGGTGGTTCATAATGAATTTGTAATTTTGTTTACTAGTTACAAAATTGAGGGGAATGGGTTCAACCCTCTTAGTAAAATAATTATTCACAGTGAGGATGTATTTATGGCCATCTAAACAACTAGGATTTATTTTCCCTATGAGATTGAGTCCCCATGTGGAAATCAACCAAGGAGTAGTGATCAACTATGGTGCTTGGGTTGGATCATGAATGAGGTTGGAATGTTTGTAAAAAGGTACACATATATTAACATAGGCTCACGCATCTACATCCATATTGGGCCAATAATACCCTATACACATGAGTTTCTTGGCAAGGACCATTCCAATGGTGTGGGCATAAAAATACCTTGATGTACTTATTTAATCCATAATACATATTTTGTTGAAGTTAAATAACAAATTAGAGTTCCATCATATCCTTTAAAATAAAGTGTAACACCAAGTAAGGTATAAGGAGAGGCATTGTGAATAAAGGATCTTTTATTTTTATGTGAAAGATGATCACAAAAAAAGTGGTCATGGAGGTAGTCATATAATTTGTAGTACTAAGGTGATTTGGGACCAACAATATCACATGCCATTTCAAATGTTGAACATTCATGATTTCGTTTCAAAATATGTTCACTAAGGAACTAGTAATATAGAATGTGATATACAATTGCTATCAATGAGCTAATTACTATCATTGCATTTGTAGTTCTATTATTGGCCCTTGGTATCTAATCAAATTGTATATGTTCAAATTTATACTTGAGAATATCCACCATGTGGTTTTAGGTATAATATTATCACTTTTGGTCTTATATTACTCTGTCACCTAGTTAATAATCAATTAATAATATCCATGAACATGTAATTAATTAATATTCCATTGTACTACTAGGTGTATCCCTATAATGAGTGATTTGTATTCTACTATAATGTTGGTACAAGTGAAACCAATGTAGAAGGATTTGGGAATAATATCCCCTTGTAGTTTTATGAATGGAATGTTGGATACAAATCCATGAGATGTTTAGGAACCATTAAAGTAGAGTGTCTAGTGTTATTATTAAAAAGAGGTTTCATCTAGAGTCAAGATGGACTTGTTAGGAAAAATGAAAGTGAGTGGCTTAGTATTTAATAAGGGTAATTTGGCAATTTATTCTACAAGTACTTTCCCATTAATTGATTTTTGATGTAAATATTTGATCTCAAACTCATTCAATAGCATGACCCATTTGGCCATATGACCAATCAAAGCTTCCTTGGAAATGAAATATTTGAGTGGATCCACTTTAGCAATAACATTGGTTTTATTGTTAAACATGTACTGTTGTAACTTTTGGGCTTCAAATACCATTTATAAGTAAACTTTTTCAATTGGAATATAATTAAGTTCATAGGCAACCAATGTTTTGTTTAATTAATGTACTTCTCTTTATTTCTTTGATCGTTGTGTTGGGCTAGGAGTGTTCCCAAGGCATGTTTTATTACTAAAATTTAGAGGAATAATGACTTACCAAGTATTGGTGGGGATAAGATAGGTGGATTTTTTAAATAATCCTTCAAATTATCAAATGAATATTGATAGTAAGAATCCCATGAAAAGGTGATGCCCTTCTTTAAAAGGTGTGTGAATGGATGGCATTTACCTGCCAATTAAGAAATGAATCATCAAATGGATTGGGATATTGCCTTATAAATTGTGGAGCTACTTCAAATTATAAGGAGGCATTTTTGTAATGGATTTAACCTTGTATGGATAAATTTCAATGACCCTAAGAGAGATAATGAAGGCTATAAATTTTATAGAGGTGACACCAAATACACACTTCTTAGGATTAATACACACCTTATATTCATAAGACCTTTGAAAGATCCTTCGTAATACTTTTGGATGGCTTTCCCTAGTCTTGGATTTGCCTAAAATTTCATCCACATAGTCTTCTAAAATATCATGCATCATTTCATGGAAGATGATATTCATTGCACATTGATAAGTAAGACTACTATTCTATAGGCCAAATGGCATCACTTGATAACATAACATCTCTTGTGGAGTGGTGAATTTTATTTTGTACTAGTCTTTAGGTGTTATTTTTATCTGATTATATATTGAAAATCTATCCATAAGAGATAACAT
Source organism: Torreya grandis (assembly GCA_037957365.1). Taxonomy (NCBI): domain Eukaryota; kingdom Viridiplantae; phylum Streptophyta; class Pinopsida; order Cupressales; family Taxaceae; genus Torreya; species Torreya grandis. The sequence goes on along the minus strand of JARHVA010004764.1, from coordinate 250,729 downwards.
CTCAAACCATGTTATGTAATCTACAATCATATCAATGTTTAGAAAAGGAAAATCATCCTTTGGAAAATTTTTATTGATATCTCTAAAATTTATACATATGTAAATGACTTGTGGCTTATTTATAATTGGGATTATGTCTGATATCCATTCTAAAAAGTACATAGGATGAATACATCATGCCTATAATAATTTTTTTAATTCCTTTTTGACTAGTATGTCAATGCAAGGATGCATTTTTATCAGCTTCTATATGATTAGCTTTGCATTTGGGTGTACAACAAGGTGATGTATAACTAAAAAAAGATCCAAGATAGGCATATCTAAATAGGATTAGGTTAAAATATTAATAAAATCTCAAATGAGGGTAGTAAGGAACTCACATTCCTATTTATTGAGGGATACTCCGAGATTGATCCATTTGGGATCTTTTAGGGTTACAATGTTTAATTTTATGATGTCTTCCATAAGCAATGTGAAACCATCTTCTAGAATAGTTAGAAATGAGTTGCATTTATCTTATTCATCATCTTATGGCTCAAATATCCCATACATATTATCCATGTATGAATAATATGAATCACCAAAGGTTGGAAAAGGCCACTCAAGAATGGCATGCAAAAATCTTTAAAATCTATTCAAATATTTTTTGATCTTATGAACTAATTTTTGTTTGGCATGAGGTTCTAAGACTGGAAACACCCTAAGATTCATTAGAAAGAGGATGAACTTTCCCATACAATGGTTCCTAAAATAGGTTTTCATAATGTGACTTGTCATTTTCTTTAGAATTTTCATGGTTTGAAAGTGCCTTAAAGAGGTTTTCACTTGGGGGCCTTAATTTTTTATTTGCATTTTTTCATTTTATTTTTTACCAAGTTCACCTACTCTCTAAAATAGGTGGTATATATAATGTAATATTGAATCCTTATTTATGATCACAAAACTAAAAAACCTCACTAAGGCCCATGATTTTAAAAATTGCATCATCATTTAAAAAATTGTCTATGGTACATGTACATCCTGTTGGTCCTAGTCAATTAGTTAGGGTTGGTGGAGAAAAATAAGGTAATTAGAGATGACATGAGTAATGGTATAAATGGTATTGATGTTAAAATTTTTGGTTTCAACTAACTCATCTTAGATGTTATAATAGGACTCTATATCACTATCAGTGTCTTCATTGTTAGAAGGTAAATTAGTATCACTTTTGAGATCTGAGGGGTCATCCCTAGGTGGTTTGTATTCAATACCTTGAGTTTGATTATGTTTGGTAGAATATAATAGCTCAATTGAAACTTGATTCTTTCCCCCCTAATTTTTCCTTCATAAACTTTATTATCCATTATTCTTCTTGGAATAAGATACTTTTTGATTTTATAGCAAGTAGCAAAGTCATCACTATACAACCATGAGTCATCCTCACCTTTGATCTATTCTTGTTCTTTTGTAGTAATTTTAACAAAATAAATAGGTACTTTTTGGTGATATTCATCCTTGTTATGCCATTCCATTCTAATACTCTTCACTTTGGGCTGACCATGTGATTTAGGCAATTGGCTATATGAAAGACATTGCCAATTTGGTATTCACCATGGCCTTTATCTATATTGGTAAAATGAGATGATATTTGAGGATGTAGTGTAGATAAATTATATTAAAAATTACTTGGATCCACATAATTTGACTTAGAAGGTTGAATAACTACCTTTTTTCCCTTTTTAGGGACATGTTCTAGGCCTAGATGATAATTGTAGCTTTCATGCTTTGATTCAAGATGTTTACAATATTGGTACAAATATAAATCATTAGGTATGCTGATCTCCAAGTTGTAAAGAGGGAATTTGATGCAATGATGCATACTATAAGGTACTAAATGTACTTCATGTATCCAAGTCACCTAAGGAGTAAGTTGTATACCAACTCTAGATCAAGGACATGTTAAAGGGTATCATGGGTTAAATGGCCAATGATAATAAGCAAAAAAATAGTACCTTATGATTCTCTCTCCTCATTATCATAGGCCTTAATGGTAATAGTATATAATTCAATATATAATATAGTTTAGCCCAATTGTTTGACCAGTTTCAAAGTTACAATATTTAGACCTGAACCATTATATATGAGGACAAACTTGATCTTATGTCTACATATATATAAAGTGGATTTTTATGAAGTGGACCAAGGGGTGACATATCAATTTGGTCAAAATTAAGTTATTGTCCTGAGGCTAAATCACTCACAAGCATTTGGAATTTATTAGTAGTAATGTCACTTGGGAATTTGGATTAGCTCAAAATCTCATTCAATATGTTTTTGTGGATGTTTAATGTACCCAAAATATCTAAGATAAAAATTTATAATGATGTATTTTATAATTATTCCATAATATCATATGACTTGTCATTAGTAGAAGTAGTTGGTTTATATTTTTGAGGCAAAGGTCCTTGAATGGGTTTATTAGAGGAAGAAGGTGCAAGACCTTGGATTATAACCTTGGAATGTTGAATTATAATTTTACACCCTTGATTTTGCAGGTGGTTATTATAATTATAATAAGGGAAATTAGGGCTTAGAATGATAACTCTTGGTTAATAGATAGTATTAATGCCATTTTGAGCCAAAAGAGGATTACTAGTATATGGGGTAGGAGGTCTTAAAATGTATGGTGGTGGATTTTGGGTATTATTAGATCTTTGCTTAGGATTGATCTTGAGAGTGGATATCTGCCTACTAATAATGTGATCAACAACATTTTCATAGTCGCAGGGGACATTATTATAGCTTACTTTGTTAGAATGGGTGTCCTAAATTTCATTATGATTATTTTGTTGTTGTAGATTTGACCTTTGATTCTAATTGTTAGGAGGCCTATTATGATTTATATTGTTGGCTTGATGCTGATTTTGATTCTAATTTTTAGAATTGTGTTGCAAAACAGGGTTTTGATAAATACCCAAATTTTTATTAGACATTGAAGCAACATATTCCAAATCTATTTCACCATTCTCTATAAAATCTTGGATGAAGTGGTGAAACTACACACATATATGAATGGAATGACCTTTAACCTTATCATAATCTTAGAAATCATGTTCCCTATACTAGTTAGGTTTAGGTTGGATTTCTATAAATGGCTTCAAAATTGACCAAATGATCATGTTAGCTGCAACCAACTTCTAGAACACTACCTCAATAGGTTTGTTAAGATCACTACAGATTTCATTTTGGTATTAAACTCTTATTGGAGGTGGTTTTTCTAAAGTAATTTTTTGAGTAGGTGCAGTTTATTGAGTAGTTGGTGGTTACAACATTTACACATGTATAGATTCTATTACCTCATCATCTATAATATTTTTGTTCATGTCAAATAGTTTAGGCTTTTCAAATGTACTTGCTTGAGCTTGTGCTAGATCTGACATATGTACCTTTTTTTGAACTTTGTTTTGAGAATAAACTTTGATTACCCCTTTATTAGTGAGGGATTTCTCAATTTTTATTCCTTTGTAAATAATGTCTTTAAAATTTTCACAATGAAGTATGATATTATAAGTTATGTCTAGTTTTAGGTTGGTAGTAAAGACTAAAACCAATAATTTAGTAGGGAATTATGTGGGAATTGGTTGGCCAATGCACATTACCATTACAAGTAACTATAATAACTCTCTCCTCCTTTTCATTTGGAATGATACAAGTCAACCTTATTCACCATGTATTTTATGTTATAGGAAAAGTGTTACGCAATTTTTTTAGATAAATCATCAAAGTTATCAATAGAATTTTTAGGTAGATGGAGAAACCATTCCAAATCTCTCCCAACCAAATTATGTGGAAACAAGTGAAGTGTGTACATACTACTATATGTGACCTCTTAACAAGTAATGAATAACTCTTTCAAGTGTTCTTTTGAATCACCATTCCCTTTTTATTTGTCATATTTTGGCATTTAAAAATGATGTGGGATTAGGATATGAAGATAGATTATATAAAAGGGATAATAACATATATCATCCAACTTGAACTTCTTACTCTGATTTCCTTATTGGATGGAAAAAACTACATCTTTTACCTCTTGCAAGTCTTGAAAACTAGGAATAGATTGAGAAGGATTATGGACATATTTTTGGGTATTCAAAGGTGGATTAAATTAATTAGGATAAAGCGACAGTATGGGGTATTGGAAACTTTATGACCATATAGTTATATCAAGAATGCTCACCCATTTATTGGGGTTATATTGTTGGTTATGAACTTTTTGTTTGTGAGGCACTTATTGTTAAGTGTGATGCTAATTCAGAGGGAATCATGGTTTAAATGAAGGAATTATTTGTTAAGTATTGAATGAGACTTTTTGGTTATAGAAAGGATTATTTATTCATATGAATACATTGTATAAAATGAAATTGTTAATAGTTAGGTGTAATATGTTGTTATCTTGAAGAGGTATAGTGTTGATTATAAGTAGTATGTGGTTGACTAATAATAATGATTTATTGATTAGACAATGTTTGTATGTGATTGGTTACCACTTATTGAAGTGGATGATTAGGATTGGTCACCACTTGTTAAAGTGGAGGATTGGTCACCACTTATTTAAGTGGGGAATCGGTCATCACTTGTTAAAGTGGGGGATTGGTCACCACTTATTGAAGTGGAGGGGTATTACCAAATATATGTTACAACTCAAGCACATTTTCAACTTGTTACCATAAATTATTAGGAACATTGGAAGAAAGGATTTATTGGTGAGTTGGAGGAACATTATATTGGTTTTTGGATGACACTTGATGTGGATTGGATGGATTAGTTTAGAATTATCAACCATGTTCTAGGAATAATCCACAAGGGAATTAGGATCAAAATTATCCAATGGATTAATTTTAGAAATAGGCATGTTAAATAAGTTTATGACTAAGGTGTTATCGGTAAATGGATTGATATTGGGTGTTATTTGTACTAGAAAATCTAGTTACAATTTAGTTGGTAGATTTAACTCTATAAGTGGTATATTTTAAATATCAATAGAAAATAGGGAGTTAGCTAAAGTATCCAAGACCTGACTAGCCTATTGTATTTGAGAGGTAATGAATTGGCTTTATAAAGGTGAGTCAATAATTTGACCTTTTCCTTTACCATATGTTATGAGGGATTGACTATAGGTTGGTATAATAAACTGACTTTGGCTAGATGTATCTTGATTGTCTATCAATGAAAGGGGTGTCTCTTAAGGAGCTCTAACTAAATAATGTAAGTTTTCTTCTAGAAATCTAGTTGGAAATTTAACACTGAGCTCTAATAGTCTAACAAGGTTTTCATCTTTTTTATCATAGAGGTGTCATGTAAATTAGTCTTATCCATAGTCTACACTAGACATCATGTTTGATAATTATTGCTGGTTTTGTCCATGTTAAACACTAGATGCTAAAATTAGGAGGTATTATTGATGTTTCCCAATTTCAACATTAGATGACATGTTGGTGAGGTATTTTTTATCTTATCCTTGGTCAGTGGTGGATGGTATATTTGTGAGGTATTGTTGATTTACCTATTATTTGACATAATGACCATTTTTGTATGGATTATAATTAACCTCCTCATCAAAAGAGGGTTTATAAATATTTCCACTATAAGTATACTTTGGCATATTTTGGCTTATGATCTTAATTTTGGAATAAGCTTGGTTTCTTGAAACTCATTTGGATTTAGAATGTGATTTTGATCAAGGTAGAATTTTTGGGATAAGCTTGTCAAAACGAAAGTTTGAAGTATCATGATTTAATTATATTAAGGTGAAAGTCACAAGATAAAATTTAAATAAAAAGGTTTTCCAATGTAACTATTATAGAAAATAAGGGTGTGTGAATCAAATGTGTTTTTTGAAAATGCACACAATTCTAAATATATCAAATATTGTCAAATGTTTGTGTATTAAAAAGGATGCAAGTACTCAACATTTGAACTTAGAATTAATTTGGAAGGGATTTTATTGTAATATTGACTCATGAATGGATAAAATAAACTAATTTGTTTAGGAACTATCAAACTTGGAATGCTAACCTGTAAACTTTGGACTGAAGTTAGTTTTAGATAATGTTTAACTAGAATTTGGTCTTTTGAAAACAAGAGTTTAAACTTTGAATTTGGAGTATTTTGACTCTTGGAATATTTTGAATTGACTTTGGAACTATAATGTTGAACTTTAACGTTAGAATTGGAACTATAATTAGAATTTAGATCAGGTTTGAAACCAAATGGATGACATAACAATAATTGGTTTAGACAAGAATTAGATTTTAGTTTAGAACTAGAATTGGATTAGAAATAAGATTTTGATTGGTTTAAAAAGGAAAACCTAATGGTGTGTTCTATACAATGAAGGCATGTATTTTGATAAAGTTTTACATGGCATATAAAAAGACTGATTTTCAACTCAAAATATAGACAATGTAATATCTCTTTATGTAGGTGTGTATAGACTATATTTTGGACTTTGGTTTTGGACTTGACTTGTTTATTGGATTTGGTTTTGAATAAAAATGATTTTTTGACATAAAAATCAAGCATGAACATAAAAGTATCACAAGAGTATTTTAATAAATGTCACATGTTTACATCAGCTTTACTGAGCCTTCAATATACTTGATTTTGAGGGCAAATGTTTAAAGACTAATATAATTAATTAAATTTACTGATGGTGGTGTGTAATACCACCCTCTAAAAATTTCATACATGATAGGTAATATTCAAGGGCTGCTACCATTTCACTCCTTTATAATTGAAGGTTTTTTAGTAAAAGAGGTTCCTATGAAGCAATCTAAAATTAGGCTATTCACATGAGGGTTTAGACCCTTGCTGACCATTTTATCTATTAGATTTTAGTGAAGTGATGATACCTAATTTTTGGATTACTTAAAGTTTTTATTAGATTTATAGATGGTCCCTAAAGGGCATAAAATTAGTTAAAGAAGAGATCCAAGCATCAATCTACTGATAGGGGATACATCCCCTATCAAAGAGACCCTAAATTCCTTGATGGTGATGTCTAATAACTTAGCATTGGGAGTTAAACTATTGCTTTCATGAAACCCTTTATGTGGAATTCTACACCTAATAACTTAGCATTAGGAGTTAAAATATTGCTTTCATGAAACCCTTAATGTGGAATTCTACTAGGCTTTAATGACACTTATCAATAATTTATATGCCCTACTAGATGTATAGGGATAATACAAATGTTGGGGGATGAAATACTAGTTGTCATTCCTTAAAAACTCATGATAAGGCAATGAGACCACAATTTTGTAGCCTAAAAGAAAAAAGAAAGGTATTTCCATTTTGATTCATAAAAATCCCACTAAGGGCAAATGAAGAGCATACTTGGAGAATATATATAAAAAAAGGTGGTCACCTTCACATTTATGGGTCTACCTATCAATGGGAGAGCACATGCATGGAATAACCGCACAACACACAAGTAAAACAAGATAAATGTGAGAAAACAAAAGACTTTAGGAAAGACTGAGTTTTAAGCTCAAATTAAAATTGTGTGTTATTTTTAAAACCAAATATAAGTCTTTTGAAAAGGAATGTGCATTGTTTTTGGTCTAAAATCTAGTCTTTTGATCAAGGCCCTACAACAAAAAAGAGGTTAGAAGTTTTATGATATGATTTTTGATTGAAGAGGAAGTTTAAAAGGTCTATTAAAGTCTCATATTTCTTCCACATAGTGATTTCATTATTATGCAAGGTGATTTCAATATTTTTAGGACTTGTAAGAAAAATAATCAGATAGAGACTAGAGACAATTTAATTATTTACCTATGTATTCTCATTATTTTAGATGATGAATTTTCTATTGTTTAGGACAATTTTGTTACCTTGCAGACTTGTATGAAAACAAATAGATAAAGAAAATTATTTCACTATTTTGATGTGTAATTTATCTATTTTGAGGTGTGATTTCACCACTATGATGTCTAATTTTGACATCTTAAGGCTTGTAGGAAATAGATAGAAAATAAAAATGATTTCATTATTTATCTAAGAATTTTCACTATTTTCAAGAATGATTTCATTGATGTTATAGATGATTTCAAGGTACCTACATGAAATAGTTAGGAAAAATAAACTATAAATAATTTTATCAATCTAATGGATGATTTCACAAATTTGATGTGAAATTTTTCTATTGCACATGCCTACAAAAATAGTCAAAAAAGACCAAAAAGGATTTCACTAATTTTTAGTATGATTTCATTGTTATGTGCAATTTCACCATTGTTCAAGATGAATTCATTATTTTCCTATGCGAATTCACTTATTTATTGTTTGAATTCATTATTTTGACCTGAGACCAAAATTAGAAAAAAATGAATAAAAAGAGGTGAATTAACTCAGAAATTAGCTCAATTTTAGGAATTATAATAATAAGAATGGTTTAGAAAACATAGTGGGGTACATTATGTCTCACTAGGCATGCCATTATGTAGATCAAGAATCCAAATTTAAGGATAGTTTAAACATTAATGAACAAAACCAAAAATAATATTATGGACATAACATTTTAAATCTAATCTTTAGGATTGAGAAAGGTCAAATAAGAGGTAAATCAAGTAATACGTAAACAATCACATTATGCCTTACTTGGAGACTCCTTTGATTTTCAGTTCAAATAGTTTTGTGCTCAATTTGTAGACTAGATATCTTTAGGAATGTCAACTACACATGTGGGCAACATGCCCCCTTGTTTTCTTGATGTCTTGAGAAGAAATGTGAAGCTCTAGTATATTTTTGGCATAGTAAGTTTAACTATAGAAAGATTGTATATAATGGCTAAAATCTCTTTAATTTATAAAATTTTGGTTTGAATATGAGCCATTGATCTAAAATCAAGATCAATAGTGAAGAGAGATTCCTCAAACTCATGATTGAACTATGTGGAGTGTGTAAAAACTCCATTTGAGACCTTTTTTAGGGAGTGGAAGGAATTTTAGAAGAAAATTACAATCATTAGTCCTTTTGTAGTGTGTCATAGGCCATGTCATATATGAGTGTGTAAGAGGCCATGTCATAGATGTAAGAGTGTCTATAAGTGGCCATGTAAGAGGCCAAATTTCACTCACTCCACCTTATTGAATTTCATTTGTGATATCATTAAAGTGAGGTAGTAAATTAATTTTGTGCATTTAGAAAATAAATAATTCCAAGTCCATGAAATTTTCCATTAGAATAATATTATATTGATCAAGTAGGATTAATAAATAATTAGAAGAATATTGGCCTTTTGTAATGTTCTTTTTTCAATTAAATATTCATTTCATTTTATTATAATAACACTTGCAAATGACCAATCTAATTTGGGATGTTAATGTCAAATTAAGTGTTACAATACAATGCATTTCCTTAATTAGGGATGTGTTTTTATAATTTTGGATTAAATTTGTAATTATGTGGGTAAAATGGATCAATTTATGATTTTTGGTTAAATTTGTGTGAATTTTAGAAAGTCATTATGATTGTAATTTAGACATGGAAGTGATGAAAATGAAGTGTATATGAGAGATAACATAGGGCACAAGGGTAATAAACTATATCTATAGTAGGACAATTAATTTTCAAACTTAGATAAACAATATTATAAATTTATATAATGAGATATGCTAAAAATATAAATTACATCTATGTTAGGTATTGTAATGATAATGAAAACTAGATACTTAGCTGGATTACTGTACACATTCAAATCTAATATGAAAGAGGCTAGAAATAAAATAGATTTTTATTTTAGATCATGTATATGACATTGAAAATTATACCTCTATGGCCTCAAACACTTGAATTAACCTTAGTCTATTGCATTGATGCTTTTGTCTAACCTAGACATAGGTTTATAGAATAAAATACTTTTTGAATCTACATGCAATCACTTGAGATCTTCTACGTTATGTTGAGCACCTTCACTTTGGTGTTATCAAATTCAGATCATGTATTTTCACTCCTTGTTAAATATCAAAACCCTAATTCTTCATCTTCATAGTGGTTTCAAAAAAAATAGGTTAATGGGATCATGGTATCGAGCTAACCCCATATACCCATCTATCAGTGGGTGTTGCCTATATAGCCACTACTCTAAATAGGGCATATGAATCATGTAGTTATCCCATATGTGTGGGCTTGTATGTGCATAAGGATGAAATGTTTGATAAAAAATTACATAGATTGACCTATCTTGTAACTCAAAAAATATGGCTCATGGGATGCTCCTTTAGTACTTTAGACATGTAGATGTGTGATCCCTATGACTGATATGGAAATATGAGAAAATAGGGAAACTTTTCTAACTTAAATGCTTGATTTAATGTATTTTGGATTTTTATTTTATTTTTAGGTCTATGTTAGGTGGTGAATAAATGAGGGTTGATCTTGTATATATCTCAATCCTTTTGGAGTAAATCTTGCATTAAATTACTTAAGCCAATCATGGGGATACATTTCATTTAAAAATTAGATGAATCCAAGACACTAGATACTTTCATTGGGAAAGGAAACTTGTATTGACATAAGTGTCTATTTGGGATGCAAGTGTTTGAGCAGATGGAAAATAGGCATAGGTCCATAATTGGCAAAAATAGAAGATAAGTAGGTTATAACATTCTGAGCATGATAGAAGGTCTGAGTCATGATAACAATATTGGTCAGACTAAGAGATACAAATTTTGGCACAAATATATAGTGTATGTAAGCCTTTTAGCAATGAGGTCTATACACTAAAGGTACATCCATGATATGTATTTTAAAAGTATGCAAGACTGGGGCGCTATATAATTCATAAATAGTGCCTATAGATATGTAGGAACTCTGAAATATCCTAAGCCCACTAAAATTGCACATTTTTAATAGTTTTGAATGTATTATGTCAAATTATAGATACATCAAGTGAAAATACATTCTAAATTTATCCATGCCAATTCTCATATCTAAAAAGGTTCCTAATAATTCTATACTAGTTAAATATTTAATAATTTTTCAAACTTGAAATACTCACAAAGCTGCAATTATAACATGTTTCCACAATCATCCATATTTCACAAAAATTGGTTGTAAATTTTAGTATGTCAATTATCAGTTGTGATTGATCCATGTCATCATCGACAAATAAAATTAGCTTTCAAGGTTTTAGTATGCACAGGGTCAAAGTTGGTATTTTACCATAAAAAAACATTTCCAAAACTCAAAATAGGCATATTTAGGTATTTATCCCTCTTTACATTTATTTCCTTATTTAAATCATCAATTTATCAAAATAGATCTCAATTTAAGAATTAATGCATGTTTAATTATTATATTTTCTTGTATTATACCTATTTTCCTTATGTGATTATTTTACCTAATTGGTGTAATGTTTTCAAAACTTGTGTGTCATTTTTGTAAGTACTTTGGTGAACCCTTCCATTTTCAAATCTATAAACCTTAGGGTTTCATGTTCACTTTTAATCTAAGGTTTTTTTATTTTGGTTGTTTTATATCTTATTTAAGATGATTTATATAAAAAAATAGAGAAACATAAATTCAACTATTGGACCATGTGAAAATACAAATAATATGAATGTCTTGGGCATCAGTTGTATTTCTATAATCCCTCATGAGTATGGAATGATAAATCTTAATATACATAAATAAGTTATTAAATGAAAGATATGTTGGTCTTAAGAAAAGTGTAGAAAAATATTTTTTTACAAAACCCTTTCTATTATTATTTTTTATGCTTTATCACATTTATTGCATGTGCATATATATTTTTTTTCTTTTCGGTATACTTTCCTCTTGAGTTGGGCCTTGTATTTTATTCCATCAAGTCCTTAATTTTTTTTCAATTTGAATAAACGAAAAATTATCAATTTAATCTATAATGTTTGAAAACCTACAAATCAACTATGTATTTACCCTTATATAACTTCATATGCTCTTAGAATGTCTACAAAATAATATGAGGGTCTTTTCCTAGGTCATAGTTGGCCTATGATAATGTTACCTTGATTTTTGGGTCTTTTTTGCATTTATATTAACCTTTTCACTATCCTCTATGATGATCTCATGTGTAAGTGTGTCATTTGGAATCCTATATATAAATGTACCCTATATATAAATGTACCCTTAGCCATTTGATCATTAATTACTATCATCTAAATCTCTTACTAGTTAGGTATTTCATGCACATTTATCAAGTCTTATCAATATTATTTTACCCTTTTCAAAGGAATATATACATTGATCAAAATTATCCCATTATCTATCTTATACAATCATCTTGTACTAAAAAAGGTTATAACAAAACATAAAGTTGCATTTGATTATTTAGGGAGAGGAGGTGAATCCCTTTCTCTCATTTGAATTGGAAATAATCACAAGCACTAGAACTACATTGAGACCAAATTTAGAATAATATGATATATGTAGCCATAACCCCTCATAAAGGTACCCATGCCACTAACCTTTTATTAGGAATACTATTTGTTAATATTCACATTATATGTTTGTATATGAGTAATTCTATTATTATATGAGAGATAATAATATAATGTGTATATGTGAGTGAGTGAATTATAGTCAAAACTCAAGTAGATATTTTAGGTGTTTGAGAAAGAATAAGTTTGAGGGAGAGATATTAGGAAATAGATTTGAGAAATTTATGGGATTGAGTGAGAAAGGAGATAACCTTGACTCCTTGTTTTTAGGGGTTCATTGAGTTATATATTTATATCTATCTTTTTCATATGCATCTCAAATAAATTATCAAATAAAATATTATTACTTCATGTAAATTTTTATTTGGTATTGTATTGGTGAAAATAATTATCATTTAGTATCAAAATCATAGGGATCTAGCCATAAAAGTCTTTACAGGAATCCATACACTTATTTGAGAGAAATATATCAAGTGTGAAGATTGATTTGTATGCTCGAGATTCTTTTATTCATGTGTTCTATTGGTTAGATTTGTGACTCTATGTTGTATGTTTTATTGTTTATAATTCTTGACAAAGGAATAAAAATTTGAATGGTGAAATATTGATTCTAATGTGTTGGAGATAAAATTTTGAATGGATTTCCAGCCAATTTATATGTGATGTTGAATATGTGGATGTCTTTGCTAATAAATATATAGTATTTTTTCATAGATCTAGATGCTTTACTAATAAATACTTGGTGCTCTCTCAATTAATAGATATAGATTAGAAAGTATGATAAATCATAGCTCTTCATTTATTCAAAATCAAAATTAAAGTTTTACTTTGCATTAAAATGCATTCACATCTATGAAATAAAATTCCAAGTGACTTCATCCTTGATTTACATAGAAGCATAAATATTAAGATTTTTGTTGGAGTTATCTCCTTCAGCATATAGTTTTATTCTTCAATGTTCACTCGACAGTCTATACACCAACTCAGTCAATACAGTTTTGTTGTACCAGTAGCAGTGCATTTAAATTGTGATCTACTTATGATTTCAACATTACAAAGTCAACTATCAAACTCACCTCTAGACTCATGAGTTATTCGCAACCAACTCGAACTCTACATTAAATTTATCTAGGGAATACATGAGATCAACTATTGAGTTTTGTGCTTGCAATAGTAAAACTACTTTTACAAAGCCCTTGGTTTAGTTTTTTAAATTTAGGTTTTTATAAGTTATTATATTTTTTGGTATTACATGTAGATTCGTATAAACATTTAGTGTTCAATATAACTTTATTATATTATTATTTTAACATTGTCAATTGTTTTAAGTTTGGTTATTTTTTTGATATAGTTTGGTTTGGTATTTAGGTGATTAGTGTTTAAGGTACTTTTGATTTTTTTAATCATCATTAGCTTATATTTTAGTCTTTTTTTATGAAAGAAGATTTATATCTATGTTTATTATTGTATGTTTATAGTGAAGTTATTATTATTGTCAAAACCAAAATTAAAACTTTTTAATTGTAAATGGATGTATTTTTAGTTGAAATTAATATTTAGGTTTGTTCAATTTATGTGGGGATAAGATGAAGAATATTGCATTTCTAATTTTTTTTTTAATATTTCAAAGAAGGAAAATGTGCCTAGCTTTGGGGGCTTCATCCCTCACCCTATATCACGATAGGGAGCATGCCCAGGGTGCTACCTTAGGGCCTTAAAAGGGGTATTACCCCTTGACCTTAGTGGGGGCTAACACCCCCATATACCCAATTTAGAATTTCAAATCCAAAACAAAAATTGAAGAGGAAGCTATCATGATAAAAAGGGTACAAATTTGAGCTCAAATTCTATCGTGTTAAGTGAGCAACAATATACAGGAGGATGGAGGCAACAAAAGAAGGAGGACTTTTAGCATCCTCTCATAAGCTACTAGTAATGGGGTCGTACACTTGAATTAGTGGTGAATAAATTATGTAGAAGAAACTATGTCAAGGACAATTCTTAGTGGAAGTGAATATCATCTATGTTATGTGTAATCAAGTGATAATGATTATGTGTAATGGATACATCAGATATGATTAGGACTTAGTCTTAATTTTTTATTTTTAGAATTTTATGTGTATTTTAAAATAATAACATAATTATAGTCATGTTTAGGTATGTAATAAGTGAACAATTCCAAATGTAATCCCCTAATGTAAAAATATAGAATCATAAGTGTAAAACATCATGATACTTGAAGAGGATGAATAAATGTGTGTGTCCCTATTTATTCATAGGTTATTGGTAATCCTATGTAAAGCCATTTTATGGAATATAAATAGATGTGCTTATCCCTATTCATGGCTAGGTTAATGGTTAACCTAAGTAAAACTAGTTAAAGGTTGAGTAGATGGTTCCTTCTTGTAGTTCCCACATTGATTCAGGTTGATGGCAAATAGATTTTATTCGTAATTCTCACACTAAATTCAATTGGTGATAAGTTTTGGATAGTGTATTTTTGATGAGAGGTTGATGTGTTTCTTCTCTACCTTTAGTTCAAGTTGTGGCCCAAGATCATGAGCCATCAGAGGTGACACACTGTAAAAGAAGCGTATTTGTTTTTTTCTACCGTGTTAGCACTAAGGGGGGGGGAATGCTAGGAATAATATTTATTAGTTCTCACATTATATATTTGTATATGAGTAATTATATTATTATGTGAGAGATAATAGTATAATGTGTATGTGTGATTGAATTTTAATCATAACTCACTTAACTATTCTAGGTGTGTGAGAAAGAATAGGTTTGAGGGAGAGATATTAGGAGATAGATTTGAGAGATTGATAAGATTAGGTGAGAAAGGAGATATCCTTGAATCCTTATTTATAGGGGCTCATTGGGATATATATTTGTATATATCTCTTTTCTATGTTTCTCAAATATATTATCAACTAGAATATTATTATTTTCTTCATGAAAATTTTATTTAGTATTGTTTTTGTGCAAATATGTATTAGAATTATCACCTTTCACATTTATATTCATGAGACATTGTGGAAAATTAGGTATAAATTCAAATAAGAAGAAAAAATTATATAGTTTTACATATCATCAGAGCCAATGAATTTGGGTTCCCAATATTCTACCTCTTCCAAAGTAACCCCAAATAATTAATAATTGGAGGACACAATCATAGATGTTGGTCACAATCATGGGAACATGGCCACAATTAATGCCATTATTCTAACCTGGGTCATAATTAGACCCATGATTATGAACTAGGTCATAATAATCCACATAATTTTAACCCTTTTTTATATAAAAATTATGTATACATAATATTTTTAATGTTTCTCACTTTATTGATAGTTTTTACTACATGGGCTTGTCAATGCATCAATTTTTCTAAGTGTATGACTTAAAGGGTGCACCAACAGTGGGGTGGAATAAAATATTGGTAATTTGTGAGTGATGTTTACATAATATTTTTTCATACCTTAATTAATATCAATATATCATCCTCTGAGTCTCTTTCCATCTTAGCTCTCTATTTACTTTATATGCTGCCATTTTAGCCACCATATATTCTTTTCTAGCCAGCCTGACTCCAAGTCAAATTTGTCACCCCCTATATATTTAAAACTTTCATAGTTTTTTTATGCGGGCATCTCATACCTTATATGGTCCCTAAGAGTCTTCATTTAACCTTGTTATCATTGTTTAAGGTTAGTTTGGAGAAGTTAAGGTAATTTCATATTGTGGTCATATAGTGGTCTAGGGGTGTTATGGAAAGATAAAGTATGATAAAGTTGTTTAATAAGTGATTAATGGTTTATTAATGTCATTTTATGTCTTAACCATCTTATCATAACATTTCATTATGTTTTGAAAAGTTTGAAGTTCATTTGCTAGCTCTAAGGTGTTGAAAATGAGTGAAAGAGGTTATTTTGGATAATACTTGAGTTTTTCAAAGTTTAATAAGTGCCAAATTCATACCATACACATTACAAGGTCCTAATTACACAACTTCTACATCTATCATCAAGTCAGAGTAAAGTTAGATTATTGAATTTCAATGCTAGTTTTAGGAGTTATACAAATTGTATAAACTTGTTGAAGTCATGTGCAAGTGAAAATAAATTCATAATGTCCCTTGAGATTCTATAGGTCATAAAATAACTTGGGAAGAAGTTTTAAGTTCCTTAGTTGCATAAATGTCTTTTTCTATCCCATCATCCCATTCATAAGATAGTGAAGGCCAAATTTAATCAGATGGTATAGGCCGTATAGGTATATTTGGAGGAGGATATTTTGGCCAAAGTTTGGGACCCTTATGGGATTCCAATTTTTGGTGTTTTTCATTGTATTTATTCTCTTATATTTATGAAAAATTTCTAAGAAGCTATAATAATTTTGAGAGCTCAAAACCCCATAGACTGAATTTGACATAAATCTAGTGAAAGTGTAGATGATTTGGATACATGAAATTAGTTTAAATGGGTTATTATATATATATATATATATATATATATATATATATATGCCTCTCACACATTCATTCATTATGGTGGCACATGTGGATGTCTTTTTGGCAAACAAAGTGAATCTTATGCATAGTTTGAGGTGGTTAAATGCATATAAATGTTTATTCATGGTCCTATAATACTCTTTCAATCCATTCATGTCTTATTGATCACTAAATTATTCCATACAAGTCTCAAACTGGTTGCATCTCTATTCACCTTTTGGGACTGTGTTCTATGCTTGCACAATAGACTAGGTTTAATGGGATTTAAGATGTTTTAAAAGTATTTTGAGTGATATTTTCCTAATATATCATGTTTATACAAATATTACAATGGTATTTTAAGACTAATAGTCATGTTTCACTTTCCAAAGCTTCAAAAACTCAAAATTGGAGACAATCCTCACCCTGTGCAATTTGTAGGTTTTCAACTCAATGGAAATACATGGTGCCAATGACAGTGAATGTTTAAAAAGAATGAATCAATATTATATTTAAATTTTAAAATGGATATGAAATATATGAATATATCCAAGGCACTAAAGTATAGATAATTGATGATAAGGTTGCTCCTAAAATGCACCTATAGGATTATGTGTATAGATAGTGGATACAAGAGTTAAGGATCTCTTGAGAGTGATATATGGACTTGAGATAAATAAGAGAGAATTATATTGATGGATACTAAAAATTGATAAAGTTTCATGACCTATCTTAAAATTTCAACTCCAAACACGCTTAGATCTTCTCATGTTGACACCTACAACCAACTAGGAGAAGCTATCTTGGATAGTAAGGTTGATTAGAGTTTGGAGTCTTCAAGACATTTAAATTATTTTGAGACATCATACAACATGATTATGAGTCATTTAAATTTTTTAGTTGAAAAATTCAATACCAAATTCAATCAAACACAATTAGGTCTTTATACACAATCAACTTTCATGTAGTCACCTATAGTCAGTTGTCAGATTTACTTTGAATAGTTATAATGGTAAATCCTGGAGTATCATAGGTTTGATAAATTCTTAAGAAATTATAAAAAAATTAAAAATTAATCATGAATATTTTTTTAGAATGGTATTGGATACCTAAAAGGCTATGGAAACTCTCAAATAAAGTGATACATAATCATTGTTTCATGAACACCACCTACATCTAGTAGGGAATTTGCCTTGAAAAAGGTGTTGATGAGATTTGGAATATTGAAGATAGTGAAGGAGTCTTAAGGTATCCATAAAAAACATGATATAGATCCATTGGATGTTTTAAAATTGATAATTAATACCTAAGAAGACTAAACATAGTTAAATTCCATTCAAACACCACCTATAATCAGCCTCTTTAAGATCTTGTCTTGGATAGTGAGAGATAGTGAATCATAAGGTTTCAAGGATTTGAATGATATAATAATATTTTACATGGAAAAATAATATATTTAAGGTTTTAATGTTAATCAAGGATCCTAGAACACCCAAACTATAGACCAGTTCTAAATATAGTCATATTACATATACATAGTCACCTCTAAGTTTGCCTAAGTGACTAAGGACTCTCAAAAGCCAAAACAATGTTGTAAATGTGTTTTTAAGGTTAATAAGGGAAATAAAATTCAGTTTTATCAATTCATTAAGGACAAAGAGTTACAAATAGGGGATAGATGCCTAGTTACCCACACACAGACCAAACATAGTCTTGCTTGAGCTCTCAAAAGTAGTTGCTTGTTTGAAGAGTGTTTATAAGACTGTAAGATGACTAAAGGAGGAGTGAAACATGTGAAAGATATTTCATAAGGTTTATATAACCCCAAATATCTCTCTAATTTATATGAAGAGAGAAAAACACTAGAAACCTTGCATACTCATTCTAATAGAGACCTATAACCTACCTACTCTTGAGATGTCTAGGTTTTATTGTTTGGAAAGAATGTATAATATCTGAGAGAGTAAGGTATTTAAACATGATTTAAATAGTTCTGAAATTATGCCATAAAAATCTCAAGTTTATTCAAGAAGGAGAAAAATGCAATCAAACCCTGTTCAGACCCTGCATAGTCTGTAGTGCATACATAGACTTGTTTGGGTAGTCAGTCTTGAAGATGAGATAGTTTGTTGAGGTGGGGTTAGACTTAGATAACCTTGAGAGGATGGTGAAATAATATGTAAATGTTTCATGATTCTTAGGCATCTAAAAAAAAGAGAAACAAGAAGAATACAATCCCTTAGGGTATGCTAGGTAGACTAACATAAGAACCCTAGGCCTAAAGCAATGAGATGTTGCAGAGAGTTTGAGGAATAAAGTGGTAATATAACCATTGAAAAATCTTATCTAAGATGTCTTAGAAATAATTGAGTTAATTTGAGATCAATTCAAGCTCAAAACATGTTGTACCTATAGACCTCATTCTTACTCAGACTTCTTAGATTGCCTAGTGCCAGCTTGAGAGGCTAGTTTGCATTGCTTGGTATAGATCAGAGAAGATGCATGGGACCTTGATATCCTAAGGGAAGTTATAAACCCTATTATAATTAAATATTATGGATTTTTGGGGAGGATTTATGCCCTATAATTTATGAATCATCCTTAAGAATTTGAAGCACTTTCAGGCTGCCTAGGAGAGCCATAAAGACTAGATGAGAGATAAATGAATATTCATTCCTCTATATGGATAAAAAAACTTCCAAAAAACTAATAAAATGTTAAATACTCCCCTAATAATCATCCCATGCCATTGGTTGGTACAATCTTATATGGAACTATATAGATTAGGGCTAAAAAGGTGAATTTTGGATATTTTATAGGTCTATAAAATTTATTATATATTCAAATTTGGCATGGAGGAGAGGGAGGATGTTTTATAAGTGAATAACATACTTTTTTTTGGTTTTGAAGGTGTGGGGAGCTTATATAATCATTTTTCACTCTCTTGGTAGGGAAGCCTAATTAAGACCTAGTTAGGAGAGAGAAAGGGTAGAAAAGGAGATCTCCACTTATCTCAGAGTATGAAATTGATCCCAAAGACTTAAGGCCATTATTTTTAATAAATATAAACTCATATTATCATCATATTTTTTACTTTTCTCTACATAAGGAGGTTTGCATCATTTTAAGGCTACAAGGAATGGGGCCTAATTAGGGATTTTGGTAAAGATCAACTTGTTGGGGATAGTTTGAGGCCTAAAAATGGATTTTTAAAGGTCCAATATGATGTGAATGGGTCATCCATGAATTTTTAATAAGTTTACTAAGACAAATCCAAGTTTTGACACTTGTATGCAAAAAAGGCCTAAAGAGATGAAGAGTCCTCTAGATACCTTACAAGAAAAAGAGATGATGTGTCAAAGATAACCTGATGGGTTTAGTTTATAGGTGTAAATATCATAGAAAATATTTATTATAAACTGATATAACCATCAAGAAGGCCACTTATCCTTCAATGTGTCAAGAAGAAGAGAAGTTTTAAGAAGCTAGTCAAGGTGTCAAACAAGCTTTTCAACTGCCACACCACTTGGAGAGTTAGAGCATATTAAAAAGAGATAAAATTGTAATCTTAGACCTATTAAGGCATTTACACAACTCCTATTATTATTTTAACTTACATGACACTTTTCTACCTTCTCTCTCATATGCCCTTCTTCTCTTGTCTCTCACTTGTGTTATATATTGAGCCACTTGTGGCTAAGTTTGTATCCTCCACTTGAGTATGGAGAAGACCTACTCATTTTAAGCCTTTGAAAAATAAATAATGATATGTTTTACCTGATCCATGAGTTATTTTAATGTGTTTATTAACTATTTAATCTTGCTAAGTGGTAGATTCTCTTTCTTGGCATGTTGTCCTTGTTTTCATTCATATTAAGCTTTAAAAGCCTTTTGCATGTCTCTTGAAGTGTTCTAATGAAATTTTTCATGAGTTCAGTGAGTTGTCTCTACATTAGTGTCATTTTATGAATTTTTGTTTATTCCTCCTATTTTAAGTTTGCTTCACAAACCTCCATGAGAAATACTAATGCAAGGGCAATTTTGGAGTAGTGTCATGTGCATGTTAGGCTTATATTTGAAGTGACATTGAAATTGGTTGTTAGTGTTTAGGTTATAATTGGTGAATCACATCACTAGGATATGTTTGATTTATGTTTTCTCTTTCCCTTTTAATCTAAATGAGCTAGTAGTTTAGGTGATGAGCTTTAATAGAAAAAACAAGGGAGCTAACCCTTCAATTTAGAGGTTTACCCCTACCATAAGGAAACCATATGCCTATATGTAATCCCATGTTCCACTCAATTTCAATAAGGATTTAAATACCTCTCCAAGGGTACAAAATTGAGTGAAAATATTTTCTATTCATAATTACCATACTAAATTCAATTATTGATAAGTTCCTGACAGTGTATGTTTGATGAGAGGTTGATGTGTTTCTTCTCTACCTTCAGTTTGAGTTGTAGCCCAAGATCATGAGCTATCAAAGGTGACACATTGTAAAATAAGTGTATTTATTTTTTATACCATGTTAGCACTAAGGGGGAATGCTAGGAATAATATTTATCAGTGCTCACATTATATGTTTATATATGAGTAATTATATTATTATGTGAGAGATAGTAATATAATGTGTGTATGTGAGTGAGTTTTAGTCACAAATCACATAGTTAATCTAGGTGTGTGATAAATAATGGGTTTTAGGGAGAGATATTAGGAGATAGATCTGATAGATTGATGGGATTGGGTGGGAAAGGAGATAGCCTTGACTTCTTATTTTTAGGGGATCATTGGGCTATATATTTATATATATCCCTTTTATATGTTTCTCAAATATATTATCAACTAGAAGATTATTATTTTATTCATGTAAATTTTATTTGGTATTGTTTTTGTGTAAATATATATCAGAATGATCACCTTTCACATTTATATTCATGAGACATTATGGAAAATTAGGTATAAATTCAAAGAAGAAGATAATTATATAGTTTTGTATATCATCAAATCCAACGAATTTGGGTTCCCAATATTCTACCTCTTCCAAATTAACCTAAAATAATTTAGGACCTAAAAATAATTGAAGGACACAATCATAGATGCAGGTCACAATCATGGGAATATGGTGACAATCAGTGCCATTATTCTAACCTAGGTCATAATTGGCCCCATGATTATGACCCAGGTCATAATAATCCACATTATTTCAACCCTTTTTATATAAAAATTGTGTATACACAATATTTTTAACATTTATCACTTTACTGATAGTTTCTATTGGATGGGCTTATTGATGCATCAATTTTACTGAGTGCATTCCTTAAAGGGTGCACCAACAATGGGGTGGGATCAAATACTGGTACTTTGTGATTGACGTTTACATAATATTTTTTCATACCTTAATTAATATCAATAAATCATCCTCTGAGTCTCTTTCCATCTTACCTCTCTATTTACTTTATGTTTAGCCTTTTTAGCCACCCTATATTGCTACTATATCAACCAAGCTAATGTTTCATACTTGTCTTTCCTTGTATTATATCAGCCTAACTAATAGAGTTCTGAGTTATATCACTATCAATTGTACTTTATTATCTTGTTTGATATATTTTTGTGTTAGCTAACATATTTTTTACTATATTGGCCTCTCGATACCATCGACTTAGAGTTTAAAATTAGTTCTAGGTATCAGAGTAATATATATATATATATATATATATATATATATATATATGACTCTAATACCCTATATTCCTACTATATCAACCAAGCTAATGTTTCATACTTGTCTTTCCTTGTATTATATCAGCCTAATTAATAGAGTTCTAAGTTATATCACTATCAATTGTACTTTATTATCTTGTTTGATATATTTTTGTGTCAGCTAACATATTTTTTACTGTATTGGCCTCTCGATACCATCAACTTAGAGTTTAAAATTAGTTCTAGGTATTAGAGTCATATATATATATATATATATATATATATATATATATATATATATGACTCTAATACCCTATATTCTTACTATATCAACCAAGCTAATGTTTCATACTTGTCTTTCCTTGTATTATATCAGCCTAACTAATAGAGTTCTGAGTTATATCACTATCAATTGTACTTTATTATCTTGTTTGATATATTTTTTTTAGCTAACATATTTTTGACTGTTTGGCCTCTCGATACCATTGACTTAGAGTTCAAAATTAGTTCTAGGTATTAGAGTCATATATATATATATATATATATATATATATATATATATATATATATATGGGTCATATTTTATTCCCAAACCATATAACACATTCATTTACTCTAATTATTCTTGCATCTATACTCTTAAATAGTAAAAGGAGTTAGATGTTAGATTATTATCCTAAAGATCTAGTCTTGCTTATGGCCTTTGAAGCTCAATAGGAGAGTCATGCTGAGGATGTGTCCCAATTTTTGGAGTCACAAACTAAGGATATATATGTATTATTATTGACATTTTAGGTTTTTAACTTATAACATCTCTTGAAAAGTGCCACTTGAGAAAAAGGGAGAGATTGAGGCACTCACGAGTCCACCCAAAAATAATTAACTCTATCCCTAATCTTTTTCTTTTACTTTATAGATTAGATATTGATTTGCTCTTTTCTATTGTATATGTGTTATTTATCCTTGCTTATGATCCTCATTATACTAAATAATATAGTATAGTTATAGTATTTATTAGGATTTCCATTATCACCTTAGGTTTTATAGACTTCGCATTAGTTAACCATTGTACAACTCACTTTCTTATTATTTTAGTACTTATATATATCTTGGATCTAAGTTATAATTTTTCATCACTTCCTTATATGTGACATCTTTATTATATATTGATAAAAACCTTTAGTATCTATGTTACAATCATTTATTTATATTGATCCCTAGTGAGAGTTATGCCCCATGTCATAGGCTTAGGATTTGGAGCCTTATCCTCTTGAGATTTGAGTGTGATTACCCTATGCTAAGTTTATGGTTATT
The DNA here is from genome assembly GCA_037957365.1 of Torreya grandis. Lineage (NCBI taxonomy): Eukaryota > Viridiplantae > Streptophyta > Pinopsida > Cupressales > Taxaceae > Torreya > Torreya grandis. The sequence goes on along the minus strand of JARHVA010004764.1, from coordinate 226,765 downwards.
CTATATCCTTACCCACATTTGAATTATATGTAGGCTCTATTATTATGACCTTGTTTTAGTCTTAGTCTATGTTAGATATTTTAGTACTTAATAGGTGTATGAATTCGTGCAAGTGTGTGATGAGTTGTAATAAAAACTCATCCCTATGAATAGGGATTCTATTAGCTAATTTTTATAAGGGTAAACTCATTATTCTTACTAGATCTCCTGCCTATATGTATTAACTAATAATCAAATAAATGTAATAGAATAAATTTTTGTATGCAATCTTGGGAAAATTTTAACATTTTATATTAGAGCAAGTTTCTTGTGAGTGTGAGATGGTGTATTGATTGTTGAGGGTCATCTTAGTTAATAGTATTTTACCAATTGTGTAATTAGGTTGTATGAAGTTTATATAGTTTGGTTTTTAGAGTATTTTTTAATGATAAATTAATTTAACATTTCTTAAAGTTTTTTATATGTATTTCAAACCATCACTATTAGATCTACATTAGTTTCTTATTTTGATTGGTGCATTTTTTCAATGTTGTACATCCTCTCCTTAAATAAAATCTATGTGTTTTAGTTTTCAGTAGCACAGTAACCAAAGCTTCATCCCATTGAGAATTTAGAATTGTAATATAATAAGTTTTTGAAATTTTGATTGTGTAGTGCCACGATTGTCTCCTTCAATTTTCTCAATGTATTTTTTGGTAGAAATATGATATGTAGGCCCAGGTGGATAAGGGCAGTTCAAACACTCAAATTGTGAAGCTCCTAATTTATACTAGAGCTATAAAAAAAGTGTTGGAAATACACTAAATGAGCATGCAAGAAAAATAATATACGGGATGCTAGATCAGGACTGAATACACTTAAAATATATGTTTGTATATTGATTCTAAACCAATATTACAATCTGATTATAACTTAGAAATAAATGCAACTACAACTATATATAAACTCATACAAAAATCCTCTATTTTATCCTTTTTCCTTACTTGTTGTTGGTTGGTCTAAAAATTTGTTTTCTTCCTTATATTTTTGTAATTAGTTTATGGTCTAAATGTTTTTAACTTCTATTCTTCTTGCTCTTTCTATTCTGACCTATTTGCTTCTTATTTGACTTGCATAGTTTTTTGTTATGTTTATCTTCTTCTTGCTACTCTGTTCTCTAGGCTTTTCTTATTGATGTTGTTGTGCTAAAGTTTATACATTATCTTCTTCTATTTTATTTTGTATTATTTATTACTTTTGTCTCTAATACCTTATAAATTTTCAACCTACCTCCTTATTTCCCCCCAAACACTAGATAGTTTTCAAATTTTCAAAATTGAACTATTGTGCATTAAATTCAATTTGGTGTGTTTAAAGTGGCACTGTTGTAGGACTCTAAAGCTAGTTGGGTAGGTGAGGAGTATAGGGAAAGAATAATATTTTAATGGTATTCATTTGGTGATTAGTTAACATGACAAATCTAGTGTGTTAAACTTATTCAAGATAATTTCCTTTCAATTCTGATCTCAAACATTATTTCTTTGAGTTATATTTCCATGTCCATGCTAAAACATGGTGTTTTTTAAATAGTGGAATAGTATTGATTAAACACTATTTGTGTATGCATGGATATATATCATGTTTTCATGAGCCCATATCTTGTATGGTTCACTTTCAATCTTCATTCAAGCCTATTTCTTCAACACCTAGGTGTTCATTCTAGCATGTTGTATACTCTATTTAACAACATATACCAACTATTATTTGAACAATTTTACACCTTTTATTTTTGTACATTTTTTATTTATTTGAGATTTAATGTTCATATGATCTATTTGTACATATAAGACACTAAGAAACCTAAATATCCTATGATCCCATGTATATTCTACCATCATTATATATACATTGTTGATTCATCCACATCTTGCACCTCAGTGGATTTGAAAATTGAATTTGAGTAGCCACACATTGAAGACTTCAATATTATTATATTTTTGTGTTGTTTAATTTTTTATTTTTAGGATTGTTTATTATTTTAGGTTATAATTATTTCTTATATACTCTAGGTTGTTCTCTATGTTCAAATTTATAATATGTATTAAAAAAAATGTTTGGTGGTTGTAAAATGACATTTGATGAGTTTAGGTTATTTTTTTTAAGTGTTTAGTTTGTAGGTTTCAATAATAAATTAAAAAATTTAAATTTGGTTTTCATTTTATTTATTATGTTATATTTTCAATTTAAAATTTTGAGGTAAAGTCTAAATCTTGAATAGTCATAAGTGAATAAATATTTTTTAGAATTACATTTTATTAAAATATTGAATAAATTAAAATATGTTATGTTGTTTTTATAACTAATTTATAAGTTTTTTTTTAAATTTTTTATATATTTTATATAATAATTTTGTCAATTATATAAATAAATTCATTTTATTAAGTCCTCTGTTGGTATAGTCAAAGGTCAATAGAGTGTTTAGTATTTTTATCTAGTCATTAAACATTTGTAAGTAAAATTAAATTAAGCGTATGTTATTAGAACATAAATTTATTGTAATAATAAAACTATCCTTGTAATAAATGCATTATCAAGTGAGCATGATGTCCCTTGAAACATGTGTGAAAAATTGTTTGCACAAAATCGACTAATGTCAAGGATGGTAATCAGTGTAATGGCTACCATTTACATTGTTCATAATCAAGTGCCAATAATAAAGAATAGAGGATATAAAGGTAAATTTTAGTTAGAATCATATCAATTATTACAAATAGATGTATGCATTCCATATTGTGTATGTAATTCATAAGTTATTTTCTAGTGAGAAACCCAACAGTCACTAAGAGTGAAATTGTAAATAATTATGTTTACATATGTAGGTTATCACTAGAAGTAGAGATGTAAAGTGATATTTTGGTGAGAATACCAAAACTAACTCAAAGTGAAAGCATAAAAAATTAGGTTTATATATATATATATATATTATCATTGGAAGTAAATTGCACATCTTGTCTATTTTTTGAACATAAGTGTATGTGTTTATGTACATGTTGTGTTTCTAATATGCATGGTTTGTTACTTGTCCCTATGTCCACATTAAGGGTTTATTTTTGGATATTTTAGTGTGTACTATTTTAGTATGTAATATATGTGTGCATGTGTGCAAGTGTGTGATGAGTTGTGATAATAATTCATTCCTATGAAATATGGATTGTATTAGTTAGTTGTGATAAGGGTAGAATCCTTATTCAAAGGAGATACCTTGCTTATTTTTATGAAATAATAATTGAATAAATGTAATATAATATATTTTTTGTGCAAGATCATACTAAATTTAATTTTATTCTATTGAGAAAAAGAATATTACTATTGGTAATCTTATCCTATGCATCTACTGAAACTGACATGAATCTTATCCCAACTCTAGTTGGATAACCTTCATGTTTTTCATTTTTACTTATTACATCATATTCACTTCATCATAAATTTTGGTAAATATTTTATTGAAACTTTATCATTCATCTCATTAAAATTTCCCTATTTTTAAAATTATACGTGATATAATTTTTTATTTTTTCTATCTATATCAGCCAATCTGATATAATGTTGCATCTTCACCAACTATATTCATTATCTTTTTACATGTATGTGAATTAACAAACTATATCAAATAACTTGATAAAATACATTTTTTCTAATTAAATTATATTTGCCAACCCAATAAATATATTCATTCCTTAATTTTATTTCTTACTATATTAACCCACCCTATAAAGTTTATTTCTATCATTCCTATGGAATTGATTGCATCTATCATCTTAATATAACTATGTTTTTATCTTTCAAAATACAATACATTTTTTAATTATATGAAGATAAAACTTGCCAAGATATTCAAAGATTTTATGACAACAATCCTAATACTATGGAATTAACTAATCCTAATAAAATCTATAAAACTATTTCCAGCCTTATCAAATTTCTATCTCTTAAAATCATTCTAATAATTATTGTAATATGGCTTCCACTAAATCAAAATTATATGATCCATATGACAATATTAAGAAATCTAGAAGAGGCCACCTATACCAATACTAAACATTTGAAAATGAATGTGACATAAAATATACAGATGAAATGAAAATATTTCTCCAAAAGCATCCCAATCATAGGGTCAAGGACACTTCAATTGTATATCACATCATTATGGGACCCCATATGGAATATCCTCCTTGCATGAATTGTATTTTTCTATAGTCTTGGAGTAAATTGATTTGTGACTTCCCTCTTTCCTTACAAATCCACCATGCCTAGTATAGATACTAACATGGAGGTTATATATCTTAACGGGCCTACCCAAAGTGATCATGTTAATACCAATGTTAAATTTGAATCTAGTGAATCCCAAAAATCCACCCAATCCTTTACTTCAAACCAAAAAACTCTTGATCCTAAATAAATAATCTTACAAGAAATGAGCTAAATGGATAACACACAAGATACTAATAAAATCAAATGATGAAAATGAAAAACCAATTTATGAAAATGTAAGATAAGACTAAATAATCTCTTGTAAACCTCATTATTCAACCCCTACTTCAAAATAAAGTCATTAAACATGTTATAAATGATCCCTTATAGATGACATTAATATTGTTGGAATTAATCCTATAATCTCCTTTAATGGAACTACCACCCATTTTACATCTAAATGCCTTTGGAAATATTTACAAGGACTGGATTAAACTTAACACCTTTGTAACTACTGAAATACTACTCAAAACACTTTCTATTAATGATTTATAATATTAAAATTAACTAAGACCTAACTCTATTTATATCTTGGAATGCTTAGTTAAAACATTGGTCTAGGAGTTTCAATACATTGATTTATCTAAAATTAATTTATCTCACTTTATCAATTGTAAACAAATTTAAAATGAGACTTCCAAAGACTTATTTAAACATTGGAAAACCTTATCTAATAAATTTAAACAAAACATTAAATAATATAACCCATTCCACATCTTTACTACCACATTAAACAAAAAATTATAACACATCATGAAGATTCTTTATCCAAAACCATTAGCAGAAGATTTAAATCAAGTTAAATGATAGGACTATCTCCTAAGACAATTTCAACCTTCCCAATCTAAGCCTAGAACTAGAATTCTTATGAGACATAAAAATAATCATGCTTCTAATAATAATGCCTATAATATATATGGTCCCAATAGAACCATCCATGTCATTATGCCATGAAGATCCAATGAAGTGTATCTCTCCTAACCTATAACAATAAATATTCTCTAACCTCCTCCCCTTCCTCACAAGTCAATACTTGTGAGGTACATCAACATCTTACCCTTGAAAATATTAGAAAACATGTTCCTAGACCCTCTCCTATAAATGTTGATCCTTCCCATCCTAATAACCATTAGTATGAACATGAAAAATTTTGTTGGTTTTATGCTAATTGGGGTCACTCTCACTAATATTATAAGAAAATTTTATATTTAGAATTTGATTTTTTACTTGGTCTAAATTTTTATCATGAATCCATGATTAAAGATCCATAAAGCCTATGATAAGGTAGATAATTATCATTACTATAGGAGCAAGCATGAAACACTTCACTAGGCCAATTCCCACCTTACCATCTATTCTATAGCACTTCCAAATCATACTTGGTATCAACAAGATAACATGTAACTTCAAACATTTTCACAACCAACCACCAATGTTATTAAAACTATAGTTAACCCTTGGTCTTCTAATGATGTATAAAACTATGTGAACATGAAAAATATTAAGCATGATATTTATTATATCAATCCTGATCATTTTAAAACTTACATTCCTCCTTCGACTTATAAAATAATTTAGGATTATCTTCCACATCATTTTTAAGTTATCAGATTTGAATAAATCATTGCTTTTGTGCATTCAAATATCCTAACTATATCAACCAACCTAATATAGTTTCATATCATTCTTAAGTATCATCTAGCCTGATACTATTCCATGTATTTGTAAGTATAATGGTCAACCTAATATAATATAATCCTCATTTTGTTGTATCGAGCAAACCAATACAATATTTTTATTATATTCTTGTTTTAACTATATAAAACAACCCAATAAAATAATTTATTTCTAGTTCATGTCCAATTATATCACCTAGCTCAATATAGTCTATTTATTCAAACATTTATACATCAATTGTATTAACCAACTTGAAATAATCTATTTTTACACCTAGTTCTAGATCTATTGTATTATCCAACCTAATATAGTATATTTTTGAGATTTGTGTCACCAAATACATCAACCAATTTAATACAGTTACCTCAAAATGACTATATTATATTGGTAGTACCAAAACCATCTACTATAGTTAAAAATTAGATTTAGTTTGGTTTAAATTCATCTATAGTTAGACCTAATCAATTTTGAAACTCATTACCTCTTTTATAGTCATGTCCATATCACATTAAATTTGAATAGTGGGATCCCCATAAAAGATATTTCTAAGCTCCCATCTCAAATCCCAATTCTAGAGCTCATGAAGACTTCTCCATGACAGAGAAATTTCCTTATGCAACTTTTGTTTGACATAAATATTCCTCAACCACCATCGATGGGGAAATAAGCTACTTTTTACAACTCAACAAATAGTATCATACATAAATTCTAAGATATGCATATAAATGTAGATCACATATGTATATATCCATGTCACTTATATTCCCTATCATATCTATGATTCTTGACAAAATCATACTTCATGTGGATTAACCTCCTTTGTTTATTAGCATCCAAGTAGGTGACATCTAATTCAAGTGAGATTTGATTGATGAAGGCTCCCACATTTGTGACACCTCTTTGGGTTTCATTAAAACCCCATGATATTATAAATACAAATTTAAGTCTACCTATATCACATGCCAAATATATGACTAAAGATAAATTCCTCCATTAGGATGTGTTTGGATTCCCATCATGGTAATGCATATTTTGGTCAAGGTTAACATCATGATTTCTAATTTTCCCATATCTTATAATATTTTGATCTCTCATCCTTAGACTCATCGTATCAGGGTCATGGCCTCTTCCACATGTCAATGCTTAAAGTTTACTTATATAAGTATTATATGTAATATACAAGGTGATACCAACCCTTAAAAATTTGACCAATTCTAAGAACATAGTGTTTACAAAACCTAAACCCTTGAACCTTTATCTAACATACCATTTCATGAATAACAACATTTTAACTATCTCATCAATTCAAATAGAGGTTATAGTGGTCACCTAGGGTATATGGGAAACATTCCATGAAAACTCCCTAAGTATAATGATGATTAGACTAATGAGCTTAGATTTAGAAGAAATAAGTAGTTCCTCTTCTATCATTGTAGCTCAGTTTTCACCCACTTTAAGACTTCATTATCTTAATAATCCACTAATGAGTGTCCTACTCCTATGATTATCCCTAATAATCCCTTCATTATGATAGATCTTATTATGATATAGTAATCAAATCCCTTCATGTGGATCTCACAACTCTTGATTATGATGATGGTTACATTGTAGATGACACATTATTGTTTAGCTATCACCAAGCCAACAATGCACAAATCTTACATAACCATTCCTCCCTCTAGTGATATTATAAGAAATTTTCATGTTTTAACATAAACTTAGTTGATATTTTTCAACCTAATGCTCTTGTTCCCTTAGATTTTCCTAATGCCATTATTTTTTTGGTTGATTTTATTGGGAATAATATGGAGGTAATTTATACTACATGTGTATTTATAGTCATTTTTAAACCTCTTTGAAGCATGGTTTATGATTTATGTATTACCATACCTTATCATTTCAATAAATATTCTAATCCTTTAAGTTTACTTCTTCTGAATATGTTATCTACACTCATAAATAGTTTCCACTACTTCCAAACCTATAGATAATCAATCTAACACAAGACCCTTCTGATTTCCTTCCCATTATACCATGATATGCCCCCCCTCATATGTTGGCTATGGAATCATACCAACAAATCTTAGAGGACAAGCCATTTTACAAGTTTCATAAGGTTTATAGTCATTTTCAAAAGTGTAGAATTTACTATATATTTATATCACCTCATAAGCCAAAATTCCTAGCTCCTACCATGGATAGTCAATCACCTAAATCCTCTACTCCTAGATAGTCTTATTATCTCCATGGGATTAATACTCACTCATCAATAACCTATTGATGTCTTAGTTAGTATTTAAATTTACTTTGTCTTGATGCATTTACTTTTCCCCTTTATCAAAAATGTCACCTTCTAATATTACACTTATTTATATCTAAAAAAATAGGAAGGTGTATTTTTCTTTAGTATAAGTTATTCTATAGATATATTCAATAGCATATATTTAATATTTTTCATGACCTACACCTAAATATCACTAGTAAAATTTCTATTTCTCATATAAGATATAGGATTAACCTCCATTATGTATATAACCACCTCTTAGACTAGGGGATGTGTGTCTTATTCATTCCTAAGTGGCATCTCATCTTCCTTGCATATGTTATTCTCATCAAGAGGATCTACATACCCCTATTTATAATGTGCCTACATTTTCCTTAGACCTTTTTCATCAGTAATTACTTGTATCATTCAAAAAAAGTTAAATGAAACTATGATTAAATTTAGATATTATTTATAGTGACACCTGACATATGTTATTGATGATGTGTATAGAGATATTTCATGTCATTTTGAAAAGATATTTCATTATTTCATATTAGATACTTCACATTTTATACATGATTTGATCTTATATGGTTATCTTTAGCATACACAGTGCTCATTTTTTAATATCTCTCATTCCATGATCTTTAATTTCTAGCTATTTATTTTCAACACATTCTTTACTTCATATCTTTCTATCACACCTTACAATCATCCCTAGTTTCCCTTAAGGATATTTGGTATCACCTTTAGGTTTTATTTATTAGAATTTTAATTTCCCTCCATTTTGGGATGATTTACATTTGACCTTGGTTTCTGTTTTGGATCTTAGGTATAACATTCATGTTTTATTTTTTATATTTATCACACTTTGCATTTAACCTTAGTTTACTTATTATTCTCTAGTATATTTTGGCATTCCCTTTCCTTTGGAATGATTCCTATTATCAATGTTTGTGATAGATCATTTGTAGGTTAGTATGACTTATATAGTGACATGATTATAATTTTTCATGGTTATTCCATTTTAGGGTTTTATTTTTGTGATTTGATTTATATTCCCATGTACTTTAAGATCCCATTTTTTTCTAGTCACTTTTGAAGGCAAACTCTTATTTCTTGTGGTCAACTACTAACATATTTTCATTTTATCACATTTATACATGGATGATTCTTCCATGATATAAATATTTACCTCTCTTTTAATTTTAGGTGCACTTGGGTTAATTTAAATATTACACTCTTTCTTATAGTACAATCCTATAAGTCCTTAGGTATGATGGTCTTTAGGCTCTCCTCTTTAACAACTAGGTGTCAGCTATTTTGTGTTAGTTATATTTAGCACCCATTATCATTTTTTAAAAATCCATATGGAAGAAAATATAAAATTAAAAATATTTAAAATAAATATCATAATAAAAGGTAATGTTGAAAGGAAAATTATATCTTAAAAGTTAGATCACACCAAAAGATGTGATTTTTTAATGCATCTCTTATTCTAGTCAAATATTAAAATCTAAAATTAGATTCATGATAATACCAAGGTCCATTGGGGTTTGGTAAACATGTAAAATTTGGTATAAATTATCATTACATCATTAATTATATATATTATTACATTCTAGTGCCACTTAATTTCTCACACATGTACCTAATTTTCATAAAAGACTAATGGCTTTGTAAGGGGTCTTTAGGAACAAGAAACACATTGTAGGATGGTAGGATATTTTTATTTTTAATTCATTTATCCTTAATGGGATGATATTTATACTTAAATTGTTACTCAAACTTATGATTTTTAGTTGGGGTTCACTAGGTGTTTGATCTATAAATCCCTTAACCTTGCCTACTTGTTTAGTGTCTTGTCTATACTAAAGATTTATACATTGAATTTTTAGCACTTAATTTAATTTTATATCCATCATATATTATCTAATATATACTTGACAGATATTCTATTTATCTAATCATTCACCTCTTTTTTACATTCATATATTATTTATATTTTCTTTAGATTTGACTCATATCGTTCATTTATAGTACCTCTTGGATTTTTAAGTTTGTGAGTTGCATTGTCATACCTTCAGGAATATAAATAGGGATTCATTAAAAAATTAGATTACCATTCATTTCCACACCATATCCATCTTCATAGTCATATTTATAGATGGTCATTTTTTCCTATACATTGATTTAGCACAAGCATTGATTTTGAGTTTTCACTCATTAGAGCCTTTGTGTTTCTCTCAAGTTCTACTCATTTCTTAATTAAGGAATAAGGTAAAAAACTAGTAATAAGGGTATGGTAGAAGAACCTAGTTATTGTGTGTGCATGATCTATATGAGTGTGAATAGAGCCTTTTTATCTTGGAAGGATGACCTGTAGATTAAAAAACACTAAAAAAAGGGGTTGTTAGAAAGATAGTAAGGTAGACTACCTAGTGTGAGCTAGATCCAAGAAGCATGAGCTTAATAGGTGGCTATCAATCCACTCTTTGATAATAATTAATTTGAAATAGATAAATATGAAATAATTGCATTAAAAAATAGAAAGAAATGAAATTAAATACAAGAAGAAATAGGTGGTTGATAAATGAAATAAACTAAATATAGTAATAATGGGTCAATACTAGTGCTAAAATAGACCATGTCAGGTTCGAAAAATTAGGTAGTTCTATATGAATACATAAAGACATAGAGAGTTAGAATTGGTTGAGGGTATAGAATTGTAAATAACTTGTTATTTATTACCATAGGAACCATTGATGGTTGGGTTGACCATCAATGGTTAAGCTGACTATTGATAGTTGGGTAACTGTCGATGGTTGAGGGTGACCATTAGTGGTCGAGGTGATCATTGATGGTTCCTATAAATTTTGCAGATGCCTAAAAAAGGAGTTGTAGAATAGGTCAATGAGTGGTCTAAGGTATGTTAAGGTTTTAGGAGTTAGAAAGTAAGATGTAAAAAGGTTTGATTGGGTTAGGGAGGTCAAAAACCAAAATAACCAAATTGGGATACAAATGTACCTATTACTTGCTTACTAGCTAAATGGTTGATGGATGATTGATAGAGAAATTTTAGTAGAGTAATAGTACTTTACCTTAAGAGAAATTTTGGTAGAGGTTTAGATCTATATTTTAGTTGATGAGTTACTGAAAGGAAGACTGGCTAGAAAGCTTGAATACCTATGTGCTATAATGATTTTGATGATATTTTCAAGTAATGCTTCCACATCCTACTCCCCTATTTTTATAGGTAAAGAGAGATAGAGGATAGAAGGTTACTTAGGAGGTTAGGATATTGATTTTGATGCTTCATAGTTTGTTAGCACCAAGTAAGGTAGAAATATTAAATTGTGTCATGTTAGCTTGCACATAATTGGTGTTATGTTAGAATGGTGAGGATCTGATCAATTATGGTCATCCTATCCATCAGTGATCATGTTGATCAATGATAGTCATGTGTCCAAAGGTAATGTGGTTAAGGTCAGTTAAAAATGGTTATGTGGAGGGTTAGTGCGTTTATGAGTTTAGTTATCTAAGTAGCTAACTAGACCCAAGGTCTGATGGGTTGGTTAGTGGGTCCAGAAGGGTTAGGTGGTCCCTAAAGGATCCCAAAGCATTTTGACATCTAGAACCATTTTTATATGGTTTTTTAGTGTCTATATTTTCCCTTTTTTTATGTATCTTTGAATCAACAAGCTACAAAAAAATGGATTGCTAGTTGAAGGTCTAGTTGCCTCGAGTATGGGAGGAGGTGTTTGCCCTCAAATTAAGAGCTGATGAGATGAAACCAAAATCAAGTCAGGGTTTGACAAGTAGTTTATGGTGAGTCATGAGGTTGGTGACAAGGGTGTTTGGTCATTTGAATCATAAACATGTACACAAAATATGATTAAGTGTGATAGTCGAGATTGTGAAAAGACTAAGTTTGCCATTGTACACCAAATTTGGGATTCAAGAAAATATTATCAAAATGATAATACAAACCCAAAATTAATGACACCAATAGAAATGGATAGATAAGGTAAATCAAAATGTTTAACGTAATCTTACCATCATTTTTACCTTATCATATCTCCCTTCCAAGACTTGAAATTCTGATGCTTGATCTAGTAGACTTGAGATGTTGGATTGCTTGTGATAGATTGATAATGGATTCTTTGAGAAAAGATGGATATGGATTTTTCTTGGATTGGCTTGATGAGTGAGCTAATGGTTTATCCACTTGATCAATGACTTCTTCATTAGCTTGAGCAATAAGGAGTGTCTAAATTTTATAAGTTAATGGATGAAGATCTTATGGTCCAAATTTGAATTTGGGCCATTAAGATCTAGGGCAGAGGATTTTCCATGGAATTTTTATTTCCATGGAATCCTCTAGAATAGATAATTATAGAGTAAAATGGATAAAATGGAGAGATTTCTAGAATTATCCAATTCTAGAAATCTCTTCATAGGGTTTTAGGGGTTTAGGATAGGCTAGTATAGGGTGGTGGGTGGGTAGTTAGGATTTTATTGAATTTTTTTTGGATAGTGGGATTAAAGAGAAGGTTAGTAGTTAATAGGCTTTGTTAGGGTTTTAATGATGGGATTTATTGGTTTGTAGGCTAGGATAAATGTTACATGGGATATTGGTATGGGTATGGGATTTAGCCTAAGGGGTTATTGTGACTAAGAAATAGGCAATTTTAATTCTATATTAGTGGAAATTAGTTTAATTAGTTGGGAATAGTATGATTGGTAGGGCGAGAAAAATTTAGTGCATACATTTTTCCTCTCTTTGAAAAGTTGTTACAAGCAATTAGAGTAACAGTCTCTAAAAAAATAATAATATAGATGATTGGTTGATTGATGGTTGATAAGTGGGATGCAAGATGTCAATGTGATGCCCCCTTAAGGAAGCATGTAGGGAGACAAACTAACCTAGATGGTGACTTGATTAAAACATCTTGCGGTGGGAAATGGATAAAGTTGATGGGGGATGGGATATTCATTAGTGGATCATAAGGATGCCTCAGTCAAGATAAGTGACTCGAATGATGGATCTAGATAGTGGAAATTTTGTCTAGAAAGTGATTTGGTGATGAAAAAGGTGATTTGATAAAAAAAGTTGAGCAATTAATGGGTTTGGTATTAAGGACACATGTTTTAAAAGGCTTGAAAGGATAGGATAATGATAAGGAGCCACTTATCATAACATTTGACATTTAATTCATTTTTTGTATTTTTTTATGATAAGAATCCACATTAGGGATAGTGATAATGGATAATGATTTATGTACTATTGATAAGGATGTGTTTATATTTCTAAAAGGGACCCAGGCTGGTATGCTTAGTTATTATGAGAAAATGAAAATTTTAATGGGGGTGGGTAAGTCATGTTTATTGGATGTTATTGAGGGTGATAATAGATAGTGGAAGGGATTTAATTAGTTTTGGGGAGAAAATGTTATAGGGTGGGGGGTTGATATAGGCCAGGGGGAGCTCATTTGCACATGTTTCCTTTAGAGATCCAAAGCTCAAATAAATGATGGATCACATTCCTTGAGCTTCCCACCATAGAGAACATGTTTGTGTATACCAAAGGGAGCTAGAGGTGGGACCATCAGTAAGTGGATTGTGATAAATTGTTTTTATACAATTTTTGGATGTTTTAGATGAATTTTAGGGTAATTATAAGCTAAAAAAATAAAAGGCTACCATCGGTCTGCAATCTTATGATTGCAGATTTTACCCTCAGTCATGGGATTATAGAAAAGAGTGGTAAGAATTTTAGGGTAAGTGGTAAGATTGAAATACTACTAGAGGTTAGTTGTAGGATTATAATCCCATTAATGGGTAATCATAGGATTTCAATACTGTTAATGGGTAGTTGTAAGATTGCAATCCCATAATTGGGAAATTATGGGATTACAATCCCATAGGAATGGGTGACAGGGTTACAACCCTACTATAGAGAGGATTAAAAATTAATTTAGTCAATAATTAGTCCATAAATAATGAAACATGCACAAATAACTAACCAAGCCTATCTATTCCTATGGGAATTACAAAGGATAACAAGAAATAAATGAAAGAAAACAAACATCATATTACCTTCCCAATTGCATTCACCATAACTATGTGGCTCAAAAACATGTTATCCCTTGATCAAGAATCCTTGTATTTGTCAAAAATGGTGGTAAGACCTCTAATGCCTCAAGAACACTCCACAAAACCTAGGCTCATGATTGTAAATCACTAAACTAGCCTATCAATGAAGTTTGCAAGCAAAATCTATGATCAAATGCAAAACCTTGTGGAAAGAATTTAGCATTATAAATTTGAAATATTAAATATTTGAATATATTTGAGCATAATAAACTTGCACCAAAATATCTTAGAAATGTTGTTCATGGCATCTTTATTTATAGATTTTTGAGATTGGTCAGGATCAACTATGACCATCCATCTCAAGATTGAGATGTGTGGCCATAGATAATCTTAAAATTTGAAATTAAATCCATAATTATATTCATCATGACCTTGGAAGAAGGGGCATTGGAGAGGCATGGGAGGCATTAACTAGGCATGGGTGACCCATAATCCTGATATTTGTGGCATTTATGGCCTAGGGATGTCTTCCCAAGAAATGAGGTCCCCTGATGATGCAGATAATAGAAATCAATTTTAAAAAATAAATATTAAAAAAATCTCATGGAAAATCCACTTAAGCTCTTGATTTGGATTAATTATCCTTAAATAAGTTAATCAACATTTATGCAATTATTTGAAAATTGGTCCTCAATTAATCAAAATGGCCAGAAAGTCATATTACTGAGTTATAATTTGACTTAGAAGGAATTAAAAGGTGACATTAGATGTGTTAGAACCATATTCCCATTTAGGATTTGGTCAAAACCAAATAACAAAGGTACATGATGTGTACCAATGAATTAGATGAAAAGAGTAATCCAAAGCACAAAAGGCAAAATCATCATTTTGACTTGAAATGATCTGATCAAAGTTAGCTGGCCCAAAAAATGAATTAACCTATTTAGGGATACTTTGACCTAAATTGGCACTTGTAAATGACAAGTTCAAACCATGTAGTGTGTTTTATGGATTTTGACCTAAAATGTGCATTTGAGTGCAATTCAAGTAAGATTGAAAATTTCAAGACAAATGGTGTTAGGAATTAGATGTCTACATTTTACCCCTATTTGAGAAGGCATAGTGAGACATTTAGGTGAAGCACCATCTTTTCAGAGAAAATAGTTGTCAAGAAGAAACTATAATAGACCCATGATTCCCCCTTGAGAGGACATACTAGGATGAAAGAAAATGATGGACTCTTGAGAAGAGAAAAAAGTGAGAGATTAACCCATGGAATAGATCACATCTAATTGAGCTAATGTTTGAATACATGATTACCATCAATGATAAAAATATAATGAGAGGTGTAATAGGCCTCACATATGGGGGAATGGGAAATATACAATCCATAAATGTAAGGGACACACTATAAATATACCCAATTTGTGAGTACAAGCTACATGCTAATAACATTGATTAATCATGAGACAAGTTTCACACTAAAATATTACCATAATAGGATTTAATATGGAGAGCTTGGAATTATAGGAAAAGGGAGAACATTCTACTTTAGGAAGGGAAGCACCACTAGAATGGGGTCTCCAAAGAGAAGATAATAAGAAGTGCCCTAGAAGAGCAAATGTGATCATGATAAAATAGTTTTGCCCTAGTAGGGTGAATTTTGATCATTGATAAAGAAAAAATAATGATTTTTCCCCTATAGATCTAATTTGATTTAGACATGGTTCTGATGTTTGACCCTAGCATGGGTAATTGAAAAGCAAAATAGCTCAGGGATATAACCCAAAAGATAGGTTAAAGAGAGTGGGCACAAATGTACATGCAATGGTGGAATGGATTAGAAATCCATATAAAACCAAGCATATGAGAATGCACAAAGTGATGAGAGAGATGAAAAGAATAATGGAGATAGCTGAACTAACCTTAATAGAAATTGAGCACTACCTACATAGTTTTATGGACTCATATTCCAACATTAACTTTAGGCCAACGTATTTCACCCAAGTTTGAGAGAGAATGGAATGAAGAATGATGAAAAATGACCAAGAATTGATTAGACTCACAATGTATGCAAAGAGATGAACATCTAAGCATAGACAAAGAAGCTATAAATGCATGCTACCTAGAAGCCTAATTCCATATCATGAGCCTAGGTTTTATGGAATTTTATTGAGAATCATTCATCAAAGCTAATGTTAATGTTAAGACCTTGAGACTTGAGCACAAAGTGCTTGCTATAGCAAAAGAAATTAGGCATCGTAAGTATGAATAACTTATAATGACATAACATTCCAATTGCACTAAGCTAGTTTAAATGTGAATATCTATAACTAAGGATAATGGTAAAATAATAACCAAAACTAGAGTTATAGTGATTTACATTTAAATAAAAAAACAAAAAACAAAGAAAAAGATAAACATAAATTAATCCTAACTAAAAATCAATATATGAACAATCAAGACTTAAAGTAGGAACAAAAATGTTTAAAAATAAAAGGAAAGAACATCTTAATGACATGAGACCAAGATATGAATAATCAAGATCCATGTAGACCATCAAGGTATTCTTGATCACAAAAGAGAAAAGCAAAATCAAACAGAAAAAAAATCAAGGAAATAAAAGACAAAATAAAAAGAGAAAAAGAGAAAAAATAAAAGGAGACATGTGAAAGCACAACAAAACACCAAGAAAACACAAGAAAATGCCAAGAAAACTCAAATAAACACACAAATAAAAACCAAGTTAGTGCAATTTAAATGTAAATGTTCATGCATGTGCGATAGAGGCATTACTTTCCACCACATCATAATAAAGAATAATCACAATGTTTCCCTAATTAAAGAGGAATAATGATAGAATAAATGGGGGAAGAGAAGAAAAGGAAGGGGTTAGCTGAGATGACTCTAGATGTATAATATAAGTGGACACTACCTACATAGTTCCATGGATGCATGTTCCAACATGAACTTCAAGCGAAATGTATTTCTCCCAAGAAATGGGATAGAAGAAAAATGATGATCAGA
Organism: Torreya grandis; assembly: GCA_037957365.1. NCBI lineage: Eukaryota > Viridiplantae > Streptophyta > Pinopsida > Cupressales > Taxaceae > Torreya > Torreya grandis. Next base: position 209,409 of record JARHVA010004764.1, on the reverse strand, counting down.
CCAGCAAGATTTATATAAGGAATGGAAGATACAATAAATAATGAAAATGGTCTGGAAAACAAAAAGCTGATGAGATGAGAAAGAATGATCTTACAAAATGGAAAGTGTTTCGGACATGATGAAATTAAATAGTGTTTCTATGCTTGAAAAATGTCAAGATCATTTAAACTTAATAGTTACTCACAAAATAGTGAGAGTGTTCAAACTTAACAGTTGCTCATAAAATGGTGAGAGCATGAGATGATGGAATGGGAATGTACAAATTTACAAAAGTGTGAGATAATGTTTTTATTCTTTTATGGATCATGTTCTAATGTTTTTGGTATTTTAAAATTATTTCTAATGTTTTTGGTGTTTTTGGAATAAAATATGCACAAGGTGGGACCATCTAGTCGAGGAAATGTACATCCTAAGAGTAGAGGTTCCAATAAGAACTAAGCCAGCTACAACAGCCCATGCTCACAAATTAGTGAGAGTGAGGTTCTTGTTAAAACAAAAAAGAAAAACAAATACTTGTCTAAAACTGCACAAGATTGTCCTAGTTGAACTTCTTTGCATAACTACTTTTGAAGATGTTTATAATGGTCATGAGACATAATCGAGATCATAATTGGTCAAGGGACAAAAAGTGTTCAAGCTTATAACATGCCTTAGACATAACAAAGAATATTCCTCTCAAAGAAAGAAATCGATAATAGGATGAATAATGTGTTTAGAGTGCCTAGTGTTTAAAGCCTTTACTATCAAGATTCATGAAAAGTGGACCAGGGTAGTATAAAATGTGTTCAAGGTAAGATAAAATGGAGGGATAAAATTACAACACAAGTTGACCCCATGTCATGGGTCTTATAGACAATGGTTCAAAGCTATTTATATGTATAACCTCTTAAGATGTATGATGTTCATGGGCTCTAAAATTTCTTCACCATTAGGTTTAGCCAGTCAATATGCTCCTGATCCATAGTTCATTGTGACAATATATGGTCCTAACTAAGTAGGCTAAAACTTGCCTTTCTTTTTGGGTTTAGAATTTATGTTCTTATGGTTCTCTTTCAAATCTAAGTCACCAATCTCAAATTCTTGAGGGAGAATGCATTTTTTGTAGCTTCTCTATTATCTATTCTAATAGGCCTACAAGTTTTCTAGGGTAGCCAAACAGTTACCATAAAGAAGTTCTAGGTCTTGCAACTATGAGGCTCTATAGACTTCATCATCTTCAATGTGCTCCAATGATATTATTAATAATGGGATCTCAGTCTCAATCAAGATGATAGATTTAGTGCCAAAAATAAGAGAGTATGGAGTAACTCTAGTTGGGGTGCGATGATTGGTTCTATAAGCCCAGAGGGCAAGAAAAAGTTATATATGCCAATTACAACTAGCATCATTGAAAATCTTTTTTAAGATTGCTAGAATAATTTTATTTGATGCCTCAACTTGTCCATTGCCTTGTGGGTTATATGTAGTATATTTTTTATGCTTTACCTTGAATTTTCAAATATTTCACATCTTGGTTCACAAAGGATCCACCATTATCAAATATAATACGAGCTAGGATGCCATATCGATAGATGATATGGTAATGAATGAATTTGGCTATTTGTTTCCTGGTAATATAAGTGAGATGAATGGCCTTAATCTACTTGGTAAAGTACTTAGTTGTAGTCAAAATGTGCTTATGGCCATTTAAAGATGTTAGGTTAATTTTCCCAATGAGATCGAGACCCCATGTTGAGAATGGCCATGGTGTTATAATTGGCTACAATGGTAAAGAAGGTACATGTATCAAGTTACCATGATGCTGATAAAGAACACACTTATTTACATAATTACAAGCATATGTATCCATTTTGGGCCAATAATAGCCTATTTTGAGAAGTTTCTTTGCTAGGACTACACCATTAGTATGGGCCCCACACATTCCTTCATGAACCCCCTTTAGTGCCATCTTAAATTATCCCAAAGATAAATAATGAAGAAGCATTCCATCATAGCCTTTTCAATAAAGCATGTTTCCAAGGAGGATATAACATGTTAAGTGATGAAGGAAAAGTTTCTTTTGTTATTGGAAAGGTTGGTAAGAAATACATGGCTATGGAAATAGTTATAAAAATCTTAATACCATGGTAACTCAAGTGAGGGATTAGGATCAACAATGGTGCATATCCTCTCTAAATTTAATAGAATATGTGCTGGCTAAAGAAAATTTTCAATCAAGAATTGATACTCTTTAGCACTGTCATGCATTTTTATCAGAGAACCAATTTTTTCCATAGCATCGATAGATCTATTGTTAACTCGTGGAACTTGCTCAAACTGTAGAGATTTAAAATGTGTTTTGAGGTTATCAACAATTTGCTTGTAAGGAAAAAACTTATCATCCTTTGTTTGATATTGATCAATTGTCTAATTTATTATTAGCTATGAATCTCCATAGACTTTAAGCTTTGAATATCCCACTATATGGCAAGATGGATCCCTATAACCAATGCCTCATATTTGGCCATATTATTTGTACACTAAAATTGTATATGGGATGCTTTGGGGATCAAATCCCCATGCGGTGTGATCAACAATATGATAGCTCCAAACCTTTTGGATGTGAAATATCCATCAAAATAGAGTGTCTACTAGTCAAGTTCTTATGATGCTTGTTTTATCATCATGATAAAATCATCTAAAAGGTCAAAGTTGAGAAGTCAAGTGGCTATAATAGGAGCTTCTACAAGTTGGTTAGCAAGAACTTGGCCTTTGATTGCCTTCTAATTCTATTACTCAATATCAAACTCACTGAGAAGCATAATCCATTTAGCCATGCATCCTTAAATATCTACTTTAGATAAAAGGAACTTGAGAGGATCTACCTTGGTCATAACAATAGTTTTGTTATTTAGCATATGATGTCACAATTTTTGAGTGGCAAAAACCATAGCTAAACATGCCTTCTCAATAGACATATAATTATGTTCATAGGCTACCAATGTGTGGCTTAAATAATAAACCACATGTTCCTTACCATGATCATCATGCTGAGCCAAAAGTGCTAGTGCATATTCTATGACTGATACATAAAGAATTAGTGGTTTTCCTTGTGTTGGAGGTCATAAGACTGGTGGATTGGCCAAGTATGTTTTAAGCTTTGTAAATGATAGCTAAAAATATTTATCCCATTGAAGTACTACCTCTTTCTTTAAGATATGGGTAAATGGGTGGCACTTATCTACCAATTGAGAAATGAACTTGCATATAGATTAGACCTTTCCTTGTAGGCCTCACAACTATTTAAGATTATTTGGTGGAGGCATTCCTTAATAGTAGTGACCTTTTCAGGGTCGACCTCAATCCCTCATTTTGATACAATGAACCCTAGCAATTTTCTTGATGTGACTCCAAAGACACATTTCTTAAGATTCAAATAGACTTTATATGCATTAAGCCTCTCAAATATTTTTCATAAAATTATAGGGTGTCTAGCTCTTGTTCTTAATTTGGATATTATATCATCAACATAGTCCTTGACAATGTCATGCATCATGTCATGGAAGATGATAGTCATTACACATTGATATGTAGCTCCAACATTATTCAAACCAAATGACATGACTCAGTAACAAAATGTCCCTCTACAGAGTGGTGAATGTGGTCTTATGCTAATCTTTAGGGGCTATCTTGATTTGATTATAACCAAAAAATCCATTTATTAAGGATAACATCTCATACCCAACATTTGAGTCGATAATCATGTTGATGTTGGGCAAAGGAAAATCATATTTGGGGCATGCTTTGTTGATATCACAAAAATTAGTACAAACATGTATGTTTGGGGTCTTTTCACTTTTTGGCACTATGTTAGAAATCCATTCAGAGTAATCCATTGGTCTAATAAAATTGGGCCCTAAAATTTTTTCTAACTTGGCCTTAACTAAAAGGGTGATGCATGGATGCATCTTTCTCAACTTTTGCTTGACTGGTTTAGCATCAAGTTAAATAACAAGATGATGCACAACTAAATCTGGATCAAGGCCTAGCATGTTAGAATATGCCCATAAAAAGATGTCTATATAATCCTTAAGAATGGATATAATATGTTCATCTTCTACTTTAGTAAGGGAAGATCCAAGATAAACAATTTTGGGATCCTCATGGGTTCCCAAATTCACTTCTATTATGCTTTCCATAAGGAGTGTGGATCCATCCTCTAGAATTTTAGGTAATGTATGGTCATGATCATCTTCTTCTTCTATATCTTATTTTTATTCCTCCCAAATATCTAGATAATATGAAGAATTAGAATCTACCTTATCTGATAAAGGCCAATTGTTAAAGACCTCTAGAAACTCAAGAGCAAGATGCTCAAATATTAGATGTTATTTTGAAGAGATGATTATACTATATATGGAACTTGGGCTAGATGGAATTTCTACTTCCTAAGGGGATGAGCAAACTTTCCCACCTAGGAGTGCCTAAAATAAGTTTTCACTCAAAGGATTATCTTTTTATTTACTTTTTCCCTGATCAACAAGTGCCTCAAAGAGGTTTTCACTTGAATATATCTATGTTTGTTATTTATTGTGACCACGAAATTTTTCTTACTCTCCAAAGTAGTTATAAAAATTTAATGAAAAATCAAAACCTTGCTTATGATCACCAATGGGGAATGCATCTTGTAGGCCCATGTATTCTGTAATCGATTCTTAATTTTTAAATTCATCAAGTCATATGACTAAAAATCCCAATCTATGATTTTAGGATGTCAAAGGCATAGGTTATAGTGAGGGTTTGCTTTAGGATGGGAAACACCAATGGTAAAGATATAATGTCCTAATTTAGGAAGGGAAGCAACACTAAGATGGGTTTTTGATTTAGGATGGGAAGAACTAATGGTAAAGATATAATGTCCTACTTTAGGAAGGGAAGCACCACTAGGATGGGTTTTTTCTTCAGGATGGGAAGCTCCAATAGGTGTTATGGTCAATATGGCATTTGAATCAAATAAATTTTGAATAAGTAAGCTCATTGAAAAGGCTATAATGGGACATTGTGTCACTACTAGGAGTCTCATTATTAGTCACTTCAGAAGAGTCACTACTAAATGTTATGAGGTCATCCTCTAGTGGTTTAAATTTGAGACCATGATTTCAGTTGATAACTCTAGTTGATAAGGGTTCTAAAATTCCTTGCACTTGTGGGCCAAGGCCTTTCCTTATATAGTCAAGATGATCTATTATCTTGTTAGGGATATGATACTTTATATTATAAAAATAATAGGTGAGGCCTTTAGAACATAACCAATCTCCCTTTATAAAGGCCTCTTGATCTTTCTTTGGTGCAATTATAGGTACAAAAACCACATGAGGTTTTGTTTGCTTCTTTTTTGGTTGCCAAATTTGATTAGCTCTGTTAGGAGTCTAGGAAGTGTTAGGCTTACCAAATTTTTTATGGGGTTTTGGTAATTTTGCAATATGGAGGATGTCCTTTAGATGGTATGTGAAAATGCCTACATATTTAATAACCTGTTTGGCTAGAGTTGTAGGAAAGGGATCAGTGCAAGTGGAGGCTAGATCTTGAGGGTCTATATAATTAGATGGAAATGGATGAGAAATGATGGATTTATTCTTCTTTGTAATGAATTTAGAACCTGGGAAATATTTATAATTATGAAACTCTACTTCAAGATGTTTACAGTATTAGTATGGCTATTGATCAATAGGAATAGTAACCTTAATCCCATCATGGGGAAACCTAAGGTATTGGTGAAGAGTAGATGGAACTACCTGTCCTTCATGGATCAAAGAATGAACAAGAAGTATGTTATAAGGAATCTCAATATCCACAACATGGAATAATGTGTGAGGAGAAATAGACCCAACCATGACTGGAAACCAAATTATATCAGATGACTCCCTTTTAGTATTATCATAAGCCTTGATTGTAATAGTCTTTGGCTGAATGTCTTTTTCCATGTAACTCAATCATCACACTAATTTAAGAGATATGATGTTCAGAATTGAACCATTATCTATAAGAACCCACTTTATCTTGTGATTCTCAATGATTATCTCAATGTATAGTGGGTTATTGTGGCTTGGACCAAGGGTGGACATGTCCTTTTGATCAAATGTAATTTTCCAAAATGAAGATAAATGTATAATTAGGTTCTATAACTAGTCAAGGTTTATATCATTAGGCACAATAGACTCTTGTAAAAGTTTGTTGAAGATGGTTCTATGGACATTAGATGTCTGTAAGAGTTCTAATATGGAAATTTATGTAGGGGTTTTATCTAATTGATCTGTTATACTATAAGACCTTTGAATTGTGGATTAAACTAGTTTAGTCTTTGTTGGGATAGTATCTAGCTTTGGAACCATTGGTATAATATTATCATTAGGTTTATGGAAAGAAGTGGGTGAAGGGCCCTGAATGATAACTCACAAGTGTCTAGTTACAACTGCACAACCTAGAGGTGGAAAGGTGTTATTATAATTAGAAGAGTGAGGTAAAGGGCCTTGGATGGTGACCTGTAGGTGATTAATATAATTACAACAATTTTGGGTCAGTGAGGATCCTTTATAAGAAAGGTATTGTTGTTCAAGATTAGTAACCCATGCAAACAGAGTAGCAACATGATTATGCAAAATTGACATGGTATTACTAGGGGGAGAGGGTGTTGACCTGATAATGATGGGTCTCATGTTGCAAGGAACATGAGATTGGCCATGGAACATTATAGTAATAGTGGGAATGTGGGTTGTAAAAATGCATCCCACAGTGTTATTATAGTCATAAGGTACATTGTTATAAGCCACATTATTAGTGTGGGCATTATGATCTCAATTATGCTCATTATTATTCTAACCTTGTTATTGGTTTTGATTCTACCTTTGTCCTTGATTGTGACCATTTTTATTTTTCCTTAGTGGTGGTGGATCGTGTCAAAGAAAGGGATATTTATAGATTCCCATATACTAATTTGTGTCTTGATTAGGGGCCAACTTAATTTCTAGCTCACCATTTTCATTAAAGTCCTCAATAATATGCCATAATTGAATGCAATGATATGCACCATGACTAGTAACATGATGAAATTCACACTATTCATTCTTTTTGTACCATTATAGTTTTGGTTTATCTTGAGGAAATGGCCTTAATACTAACCATATAATTAAATTAGATACAATGAACTTTTGTAACACTATTTTAACTAATTCTCCTAATTTTCTAAAGGCTCTAAAATTGTTATGAAATGTTCTTTGTGGAGGTTGTCTCTGCAAAGTAGGTAGTGGATTTGAGGGAGTTAATTATACAGTTGGAGGAGGCATAGCCTGTACCATTTGTACATGTCTTGTTTCTATCACCCCATTTCCAACCATGTTCTTATTTTTACGAAAGCCCTTAGGCTTATCCTACATAAATATTTGAGCTAGTGATTTAGTCTGATTAGATGTTTGACCTTTCACAAAAATCTTAACAAGCCCTCTAAAAGTAAGAGCCTTATCAATGTGCACTCCTTTGTCAATAATTTATTTAAATGAGTTAGAACAAGATAATCATAGATTATGAACAAGTTTAGGATGCAAATTCTATTCAAAGATATCAACCAACTATTTGTCTGGTAAACTATGTTGAAAGAGGCCTATGAATGCTCTCCACCTTTGTAGATATGAAACAAAATTTTCACCATCACGCTACTTTGATTTTCATAAGTAAATAATGATTAATTCATGTTCTATGTTATATGAGAAATGGTTAATGAACTTTTTTTATAAGTCATTCCAATCCACAACTGATCCCTTAGGTAGTTTAAGTAGCCATTCAAGAACTTGTCCTGATAAACTTCATAGAAATAGTCATAGAAAGTACTCACTACTATAATCAACCTCTTGATATAAGATGAAGAATGCTTGTATGTGTTCACACGGATCTGCTTTCCCTTTGTATTTGTCAAATTTAGGTGCCTCAAAATGAGGTGGAAAGGGGGTTTGGAGAATAGATAAGTCAAATGGATATGGGCATATCTCATTGAATTTGTACTTTTTGACTCTATTATGTGTCTCCAATCTTTGGATAATTTCCTTCATAGAATTCCATTCTTACATGTTTGGTGCATTTTTGGATTGGATAAGATTCTATTGGGGTGGAATGTGCCCCTGGTTTTGTTGTTATTAGGGTGGAATGTGCCCCTAATTTTGTTGTTGTTGAGGTAGAATGTGCCCCTAATTTTTTTTCTATTAGTTTGGAATGTGCCCTTGGTTTTATTGCTATTGGGGTGGAATGTCCTCCTAGTTTTGTTGCTATTGGGGTGGAATGTGCCCCTAGTTTTGTGTGGATCCATAGGGAGCATATACCTTTCGATCCATGATTTGGTTTTGATTTGTTACTTGAGTTGAGAACATAGGCCATTGATTCTTGGATTGTAAAACATTCCCTAAATCTGGGTGTTTTGCACTTTATTGATTTTGGAAATTTCTATGTTTATTTATCAATCTTTGGGTTGGTTGAACATAACTAGCCAAATTGTCTTGAGGGATTTCCTCAATTTAGACTAAATTTCTAGGTTTCTAAGTTTGTAAAGTAACAAGAGGTTCTTGATGATTGAAAAATATATGTTCTATGTCAAATGGAACATCTTGTAAGGTCTCTTGTGTCTTTAACTATTCATTTAGATTTATTTGATCCACTATGGTAATGTTTTCATCCAATACTTGTTGCATACTTACAACCATATCTTCATGTTCTTTTGAAGCATTATTGTGAATTGAAGTGGCAATTAGGGAGTCTGCTAAGTCTGCAGCAAGCTGATCGACATATCATTGACTTATTATCTTAATCTTACCTAGAAGATCTAGATTTGTGGGTTTTGAATCTGTTTGTATTTCCTTTCCTTTGTTGGAGGAAGAAGGTATGTCTATTTATGAAAAATCTTGATCTTGCCATCATTGTTATCCTTTTATAACTAAGGTATATAATTATTTTGTATGAAAATCAAAAGGTAGTCTAACACCTGATTCTATCAATCTAAGAAGGGCTTCATCTTGATCTTCTTGGGGTTGATATTCATTATAATAATCTTTGAATCCTACTATTGTGGGGATATCATCACAAATAATGGGGTTATCTTGACCATCATAAAATTTATCATCTTCATAACTAAGGCCATGAGATGCCCCACTACGAGTGAACCTTTGAGTCATGTCTAAAAAGAGTTGTTTTGTATATTGATTAACTTTGGACCAATGTTTGACAACCAATTAAATTATGCTTTGTCTCTATTTTTAAAAAATAACCAAGGTACCAATGAGACTATAAGGGAGGGTGGTTTGAAACCACACAAAATTTGGAAGATTTGGTTCACAAGTTTACTCAACTTTTGGTAAAGTTGAAATCATATAGATTAGAAGAGAGTAAGGTAACTCAAAGGACCAAGGTGAGAACTAGTACACCAAAGCCTAGATACTTGTGATACACCCACACTATAAAATCTAACTTCAACTTTGACAAGTTGACCCTATAAGTTTAGAAGAAAGCTCTATAGATTACAAAGAAGATAAAATGAACTAAAAAACTCAAGATTTGAAAACATACATGAATCACTAAGTATAAAGCTAGGACCAAATAGGTAGCATAACATCACCACATGATTCTAGTAGGATAAAATATGTTCTAAGACCCAAAGTGTGAGTAATACACAAGATGACTTGAGTCCACTAAAATGATAATGTGATTTCGAATCTTAATAAATGACCTTCAATCCAAATAGGAAATTAAACCCAAGTTAAAATAAGATTAGTGCATAAATGGCAAACCCGCTTTGATGCACCAACCCTTAGAACTCAAAAAGGTTCATTTTTGAATGTGGATTATAAATGAAGAATTTAAACAAATTGGGTAAAATATCTACACTCAATTGGGTAGCATGACTGCACCAAATGGGATGACATGACACAAATATTTTTATAACAAATTGAATAAGGGAAAGATGAATTTTCCATTTAGACAGTGTAATGCCTCCTTTACTCAAGAAAATTGAGGACAATGTGTTTTGGTTAAGTTCATTGAGTTAACAAGCAGTTTTAGACACAAATCAAGACCAAGTAAGCTAAAGACAAAAAACAAACATCTTATGTCTAAATTGATAAGGTATGGCAAAGTGGGTCTATTAAACTAGTGAGGTTTCGATCATTCTAGGGGAATCAATTACACAATGAATTTCACATCAAAAAATTAAAAAGACAAGCATGGAAATTGGGTGACCATGGGATTGGCTAGTTTTAAAAGGGTCTAGTCCTTTTTACAACCACTACATCCTATTGTTCGCTCAATGTCGTGTAATGTCCAAATGTAGATACATCTCATGTGCAACTCCAAAGGAGTCAAAAGAAGTCAATGCCAGGAGGTGAAACCCTAGGTCAAAGCTTCCCTAAAGAACTCATGGGAGGTAATGACATCCCTCTCACAAGCCATGTTTACATAAAAATAAAGAAAGCATAAAATAGAAATACTTTAGGGTCATTTTCAAGATCACCCAAACTTAGGTGAGTTTTGGGGAGTTCTTTAGATGACATTATTTCTAAGCCTTGGACTAGGCTATTTGCAATAGGAATTGCACTTTTGATTCCAAGGGTTACCTATAGGGGACAAATGGAAGAGCTTACACATAACATTGCTCATTTTTCCAAACAAAACCTAAGTAAATAACTATTGCAAACAATAATTGACAAGTGTTTTCAATTTTAAACCCAAATGAAATGTTTGGTGGTGTTCATTTGACCCCTTGGTCTTAGTTGCAAAACTTTGAAAACATTCACCAAAACATCTAAATTCTTTGTTAAACAGCGAAAACAAAATTCTTAGTTGATTTTTAAGCATGAAAGAGGTGATTTAAACATGTTTTTATCAAAGCAAAAGCTTATTCTTGCAGAAAAAATGTTAGCATGTCCTTTAGCTTTGAAGCTCTTTTGAGTTTAAAATAATAAAATTTGGAAAAGTAGCTCTCGGGTATATGTTTTTAGAAAAACATAGTGACTGATGTCAGTTATTACCACTAATGATGGTTATTTTTGCTAACTAGGACCTAATCAATGTCAGTTTTGTTAACTGACATTGGTTAATCTAGGTAATTAATGTCAGTATCACTTGCTGATGTCAATTACTATGTAAAACTATGGCAAACAAAAATGGCAAAATAAAGTTAGAAAATTAATTTACATGAGTTTTCAGGGTCCAAATGGATATTTTAGAGTTACTAAGTGATATTCTTTAGGTATGAGATGCATCTCATCCCTCCAAGTGTACCAATATGTAGAGAGGATTACAAATCAAGTTAGTTAAGTGTTAGTCCATAAATAATGAAACATGCATAAAGAACTAACTAACCAAGCCTATTTATTCTTATGGGAATTACAAAAGATAGCAAGACACAAATGAAAGAAAGCAAATATCATGTTACCTTCCCAAATTAATTCACCATACCTATGTGGCTCAAAAACATGTTCTCCCTTGATCAAACATCCTTGTATTTGTTAATAATGGTGGTAAGCACCTTCAATGCCTCAAGAAAACTCCATAAAACCTAGGCTCATTATTGTAAATCACTAAACTAGCCTATCAATGAAGCTTGCAAGTAAAATATATGATCAAATGAAAAACCTTATGGAAACAATTTAGCATTATTACTTTTAAATATTTAAGCTTTGAAGATATTTGAGCATAATAACCTTGCATCAAAATAGCTTAGAAATGATGTTCATGGCCTCTCTATTTATATATTTTTGAGATTAGTCAGGATCAACCATGACCATCCCTCTCAATATTGAGATGTGTGGCCATAGATAACTCTAATATTTGGAATTAAATCCATAATTATCTTCATCATGACCTTGGAAGAAGGAGCATTGAAGAGGCATGGGAGGCATTAACTAGGCAAGGGTGACCCATAATCTTGATATTTGTGGCATTTATGGCCTATGGATGTCTTCCCAAGAAATGAAGTCACCTAATGATGCAGATAATAGGAATCAATTTTCAAAAATAAATATTCAACAACTCTCATGGAAAATATATTTAATCTCTTGATTTGAATTAATTAACCTTAAACAAGGTTAATCAACATTTGTGTAATTATTTGAAAATTGGTCCTCAATTAATCAAAATGGTTAGAAAGTCATATTACTGAGTTGTAATTTGACTCAGGAAGAATTAGAAGGTGAAATTAGATGTGTTGGAAGCATATTCCCATTGAGGATGTGGCCAACACCAAATAACAAAGGTACATGACTTGTACCAATAAATTAGAATAAAAGAGTAATCTAGCACATAAAAGGCAAAATCATCATTTTGAATTGAAATAATCTGATCAAAGTTAGTTGGCCCATAAAATGCATTAACCTATTTAGGGATACTTTGATCTAAATTGGCACTTGTAAATGACAATTTTAAACCATTTAGTGCATTTTATTGATTTTGACCTAAAATGTGTATTTAAGTTCAATTCGAGTAAGATTGATAATTTCAAGATAAATGGTGTTAGGAATTAGATGTTAACACGTACCACTACCAATGGTGGGATTGAAATATCACTACTAGGAAATAGAGGTATTGTAATACTACTACTAAGATAGTAGCAAGATTGTAAAAAGAGTAGCAAGATTGGGAGAGGGGATTAGTTGGCTAAGTTTAGTTTTGGGAAAGGAGAATTGGCTGGGGAGAAGGCTAAGGGAGGTATTAAGTTAGGTAAGGGGAAGGATTAGGGATTAATGGGATCACAGTTATGAGGGTAGTTAGTGTAGGATGAGTTAGAAAGGATGATAGGTGAGGGCACTTGTTAGGGTATGTACGGGTGATGGTGATGATGATAGGTTGTGTTTATTTGTGATGCAAGAGAATTTAGGGATTCCATCATCGTGATCTTGGCATCCTGAGATCCTTTATGAGATGTGGTGTGTGTTGCCAGATGAGTATAAAGTATTGGAGTTGGTGGAGCTAGACAATATGGTGATGATGCCACCCATTAAGATTGATCATGCATTAATTATAGCATTGGTAGAGAGGTGGCACTCTGAGACCAGTACATTTCATTTTGTGACTAGTGAGATGATCATCACTTTAGAGGATGTTTATAGGATCTTCCACCTAATGATGAGGGTTGAAATGATATATTGGATATCCTAGACTTTGATGAGGACATTACAGTAGTTGGGAAATATTCTATAGATTGGTATGCATGATGGATTGATTAACTTGGATAGGTGTCAATAAGAGGGGACTCTGGACCAGTTGACTTTGGTAGTGATGGCCCTTATGTTCAACATATTATTGAAAAAAAAGAATTAGTGATGGTTTCATCTCGGCCTAGGAGACATGGTTATAGATATGAGCCATGATCACTAGATATTTGCATGGGGTTTAGCGGTGTTACCCCATTTGTATAGGGAGATGCATCTAGGGGCTTATAGGAGAGCACAGAGCTTTGGTCCCTCATTGATACTATAGATATAGAACTGGGAGAACATCACTATCAAGCATCCATTGGGTATATTAGCTAAGTTAAATCTAAGACAACCCATGGTATTTAGATGCTAAGTGATAGTGGGAGTGTCTTTGGGCCATGCAGATGATATGTTTTATTATAGAGAGGACTTTGATACCTTATGGCTAGATCATATCATGTGTATGCCATATAGGGGCATTAGTTTTGGATAGGTGGATGAGTCATGCACTTAGTTTATGCTGACCCCATATTACGTTATTGGTAGGTGGGACTACATCATTAAGAGATATAGGCCTAATCATGTTTAGTGATAGTTTGTTTTTATTTAGGATGTGCCTCCACCTAAGCATATTTTTGCATGGAATGAGTGGGAGAGGCCTTACTGGGGGAGATTAGTGGAGATGCTAGATATTATATTTGATTATGATTCAGTAGTGCTATGAAAGTGGAATTTTATGATAGTGATACTGGAGCTAGGGTTAACTATGACATATTTATCTTGGTGATAGACTCGAGTGCTTAGGTGATTGACTTGGCCATAAGGGGCAGTGAGTAGGGTAGTGCATTAAGTGTTGGTAGCATGCACTCAAATTCATTAGCAAGTTTACCATTAGAGATAGATGAGGGATCAGGAGGTAATGGATGAAGGTGGAGGATGGGAGGATGTGATGGATTTGGATGGAGGGGATGGGGGTGATAGGTAGGGATTAGATCTAGGGTAGACAAGTGTGTAGGTAGGTTCATAGGTATATATTCCATAGGTACCTATTACTCCTCAGGTTGCAATATAGCTTATGGTGTTAGTGGCTCCACAAATTCCTCATAGTCAACCATTAGGGGGAGAAGGACCTTTTCATCCACCCATATTAGTGGAGGATGAGGCATTAGTAGTGAGCTTATAGGCAAAGATCTAGGCACATGTTGTAGAGATTGGGGGTTAGCTAGGAGAGGGACCAACTACATGCATAACTATAAGAAACAAAAGAGCAAGAAGATGGGTGGTTAACCTAGGTGTGGGGTGAGATCTTAGTTCTATAAGATAGTATTACCCAAAGAGATGGTGAGCTAGCATAGCTATAAGAACTAATGGGAGATCTTTACGGATAGGTGCTGGCTATATAATGATAGGTGTGGTAGAGAGATACCTAGCTTGAGTAGGCATAGTCATATATTACCACTATATAGAGCTAGGTGGATGAGATCCCATGGTAGATGGTGTAGTTATAGGCCTATATCCAAGGACTTTAGGGAAAGCTAGCCATAGTAGAGAGAGCTCAAGATGTGATAGACAAGGGTTTGTAGGGATAAGGGATGATGGGCATGATGAGTTAGATCATGTTGCTAATCTAAGAGGTTTAGTATTATAAGACCTTATATTATAGTGATGTTCCTGTCAAGAGGTGAGCAAGATATTTTTGAGCTAGCCAACCTTCTATGAGGTATCCATCTAGGAGTAGAGGATCTTGACCACCACCCTCACCATAGCCATGACCCATTTTTGGATGTGTGTGTGTGTGTGTGTACAGGGGATTCTTTTGTATAGTTCATGTTTTCTTCATGGGCTTGATGTAAAATGTATATATTATTTGAAGTTTATCCCATGTGGGCCTATGTATTATATGTATTTGAGGAGATATATATATATATATATATATATATATATATATATAATGAGGATTCATGATTTCATATTTTGATGATCATGTGTTATGATGCTTATGTACGTTTGTATTATGATGTTAGTGTTATGATGATGTATGGATACGTGTTATAGTTTCCATGATTCATGTGATGGCTTTGATGATGATGATTATGATTTATGGGCATGCCTTGTGATTATGCTTATGGATATATGTTATGGTTTATAATGTTTTATGTGATGATGTTTATGATTTATGGTATTTGAAATTTTTTATGTAATAGATGTAGATGATGGTGATTTATGCACATGTGTTATGATTATGTTATTTTTTATGATGATTTATGGATATGATGTTGTTATGAGTGATGGTTATGTGTTATGGCATTATGATATATGTGATGATTTCATGATGATATTCATGGATGGATATTATGATTATGATGATGTTTTTGAATGAATTATGATTTATGGTGATTATGATTAGTATTTATGTGATGATGTATATACATGATTTATGGTGAGCATGATTTATGTTGTATGGTCATGAGTTATAATGATGATGTATCTGAATAGATTTATGATTTATGGGTTTATGTTATGGAGCTTACAACATATGTGATTGATGTTGTTAGGATTCATGGATATGTTTTAGTATGATGGTGTTATCATGATTTATGGATCTTATTTATATGCCAGTGGTGTTATGATTTTGATGTAGTGATATTGATTTATGTAGATATTGAATGTGATGATTAGGTGGTTAAATGGGATGTTTGATAGATCTTATGATGGATGGATGGTGATGTTTATTTGGTGCTTATATGATATATGATGTATACATGATGGATGATTTATATTGAGATATTTATGTGATATGTATTAATCCCATGCTTAGTTCAGTGATTGCCCCTTCATAGGAATGCTCCTGTATTATGGAGATATAGGATTGGTAGGTTTAGGTAGATGCTTGAGATGATGGGTAAGTAGGGTGGATGTATTAGGACATGGGTAAGTTTTGATTTAGGGATGGGACTTATCCTTTTAGGAAGATTATCAAGACTATGAGTATGTGTAATCCCTTTTGATGTTGCACCTTTATGAGATATGTCAATGGTCATGAAAGGACCATGGCATTATATCAATGATACAATAAGGGAACTCTATTTAAAGGGGTGATTCATTTGAAGATGATTCTTTAGTGATCACCCAATCCATCCTCATTCCCATAATAAAATGTTACACTCACATATATACAAAATTAACTAAAAAATATTTCATTTTATACATACACATACAACATTCACACACATGATCATTCATGTTTTCTATAGAGTTATTATGAAGAAGATGATGATGCACAAAGAGTTTCAAGATAGGATAGACAAATATGAAGATGATGAAGAGAGGGTGACAGAAGTGGCCAAGCTATTCTTAGACATGAGGAAGTGACCAAGTGTTTCCTACATAGTTTGAAGAGAACTTAGGCCAATATAGTTCTAGCTAAGTGATGGAGGATGATGATGATGATGATGATGAAAAAATTTATAATGTAGTGAAAGTGAGGTGAGGGTGATATAAGAACTATGTACAAGCCATGTGTGGTTCTCGTGAATTTAAGTTCATGACAAGGCTTGAATCATAAGTCACAAAACAAGAGGTCAAGATAATCCCTCTAAGAATTAGAATCATAGTGAACCCGTTGTTTTGGATAACCCCTGATAATGATAGTGGGAGATGATGGATGGAATGTTAGGCATGAGGGAAAAAGGTTTATTATGATGTAGCTAAGGCTAAGAGAAGACATGTATGTCATACAGATCTTATCAAAAGGAGATGATAGAGATTATGAGTGATGATAAGGCTTGGGGATATATATAACATCTCTAAGGATAAAAAGATGATGTAGCAAAGTTCCTCCAAAAAATGATCTATGGGTAGCCCCTGATGTATTTATTATCTAGATGCCAATTTTTATTAAAATTCTCACTAATTTGAGACCAAGGCTAGGTTATCCTTACCATGGTTCTAGGAACTAGTTTTCACCATAGTACTTGCCCAAGGTACCAGCAAGCTAGTTTTCACCATTGGATGGATTTTTTTAATATTGATTAGGGATGACTAGATAGGTAGAGGGATGGGTGGTCCTATAGATGGAGGATATTAGGACTAGGCATAAAATCACTTGAGGTGCATGATGTTCATGGGATCATCCAATTCTTCTCCTTTAAGCATGGCCAACTTGTATGCCCTTGATCTAAATTTGGCAACAATGATGTAGGGACCTAGTTAATTTTCTTAAAACTTCCCCTTATCTCTTTTTGAATTAGTATTTTTTTATTTTCCTTGAGAACTAGGTCACCCACTTCAAATTATTGGGCCTAAATTTTCTTATGATATTAATTTGTAAGCTTATTTTGGTATGACCGAAGGTGATTCAAGGCCCTTTGCCATTTTTTGTCTGAGTTCCAAATCTTGTAGGTGTTATTTTTGGTGGATATGATCAATTATTATGCCTTGTAATGAGAGATGAAGAGAAGGGAATTCTACTTCCATGGGTAGTATAGCTTCAGTTACATATACTAAGTCATAGGGGGTGGCTCCTATAGGTGTGCAGACATCGGTGTGGTAAGACCATAGTACTGGGTATAACTAAGTATGCCAATTGCATCCTACTTGATTGATAGTTTTCTTCAAGATCTTTATCAAAGTCTTATTTGTTTCTTCTTCTTGTCCATTGCCTTGGGGGTAGTAGGGGGAAGAGAAATGTTTCATGATGTGATACTTTTGACATAATGCCTTCACATCTTGATTCTTAAAAGATTTACCATTATATGAGATTATATTGGTGGGGATGCCAAATCAGAAAATGATTTGATTAAGGATGAATTTTGATATATAGAGGCCATTTTTGTAAGTTAGCAGCATTGCCTCTACCCATTTATTAAAATATTTTATAGCTTTTATAATAAACTTATGTCTATCTGAAGAAGTGGGATTGGTTTTTCCAATTAGATCAAGACCCCATATAGAAAAAGGCCATGGAATCATGATGGGATGCATATCCTACATTGGTGCATGAATACTATTCCCATGCTTTTGACAAGCCACACACTTTTACATGTACTTGTGAGCACCTTATTCTATGGTTGGCCAATAGTACCTTATGTAAAGGAGCTTTTTGGCTAGAGCCATTCCACTGATATGCCCACCATAAATACCATCATATACCTCCTTGACAACTTGAGTGGCCTTATTCAGCATGAGACATATTAATAGGGTTCCCTCATAACCTCTTTGATAGAGCATGCTACCTAAAATGGATGAAGGCTTTATGTTGATGGTGATTAAGGTTAGGGGGAATGAGATTATCAATGAAGGTACTAGTAGATATCATGGTACTAGGGAAGGTTGGGATTATCAATAGTAAAAATTAGGAGATGATTAAATTACTAATAGGTCAAGGTAATTAATTATTCAATCATAAAATTACCTTACAAGACATCTTCAGGAAGGTCAATGAGAGAGCCTAGGGTGGCCATGGAGTCAACTACCTTATTGTTTGCTCATGGTACTTTCTCAAATGTGATGGATTGAAAATTGGTTTTTAATTAATCCACTAATTGTTTATATAGGAGCAACTTCTCATCTTTTGATAGGATTTCTTTAGTCACCTATTTGATAATTAGTTGAGAGTCCTCAAATACCTATAAATTCTAGATGTTTGATTGGATAGAAAAATGGAGTCCTACTATGAGGGATTCATATTTTGAAATATTATTTTTATATAGGAAGGAAAGACAACATTCCTTAAGAATAAGATCACCTTGAGAGGTGACCAACAAGATCCCTACCCCTGACCCATGAATAGTAAATGAGCTATCAAAATATAACTTCCATCTTTCTGTTTGTGAAGTATTCATGATGGAATCATCTGGGAAAGGAGTAATGATGGGCTTACTCTATTCTAATGGAGCTTATATCAATTGATTAGTGATGACCTATCCTTTTATATATTTTTGATGGACATATTCAATATCAAACTCACTGAGCAGCATAATCCATTTTTCTTTTTGACCTATTAATGCTAATTTAGATAAGAGATATTTTAAGGGATCTATTTTAGAAATTAGTTATACTCAGTTGTTAAGCATATAATGTCAAAGTTTTTGTGATGTAAAGACCATAGCTAAACATTCCCACTCAATTGGTGTATAATTTAGTGCATATGATATTAGTGTGAAATTGAGATAATAAATAACTTGTTCCTTTCCTTGATCATTATGCTCTACAAGAAAAGCACCAATGGTATATGGTGTAGTAGATATATATAGGAGCAATGGTTTGCCTAGAATTGGTGGAGACAAAATAGGTGGATTTGCCAAATACTATTTAAGACTTTTAAAAGCCTTTTGACATTCTTCATTCCAATGAAAAACTACCCTTTTCTTGAGTAGGTGCATAAAGGGATGGCATTTGTCGATGAGCTATGAAATAAAACACCTAATCACTTGAAGATTGCCTTGAAGACTATGAAGTTTCTTAAGCATTTGGGGAGGTGGCATTTTAGTTATGGCTCAAACCTTTACTAGATCTACCTTGATACCTTTTCTTGATATAATGAACCCAAACAACTTACTTGACATTATGCCAAAGACACACTTTTTAAGGTTTAGTTGAACCTTATATTCTCATAGTCTTTCAAAACTTTTATGGAGGACTGTAGGATGTTCAGATTATAAGTGAGACTTTCCTAGGATATCATCAACATAATCTTCCACTATATCATACATCATGTCATGGAAGATGATATGCATTTCTCATTGATAGGTTACCCCTAAATTTTTGAGGCCAAAAGGTATGACTTGGTAGCATAATATGCCCCATGGGGTGATGAATGTTGTTTTGTGCTAGTCCTTAAGAGAAATTTTAATTTGATTGTATCTCAAGAAACCATCTATGAGAGATAACATCTCATAGCCGATTGTAGAATATATAATCATATCAATATTTAGAAGTGGTAAATCATCTTTAGGGCATGCCTTATTATTGTCTCTAAAGACATTACATATCTTAATTCCACACTTAGGTTTTGAGACAAGGTCAATATTGGATATCTAATCAGAGGAGTCAATGGGGTGAATAAATCTTCAATCCAAGAATTTTTGTAATTATTCTTTGACCAGTAATGCCACCTTTGGATGCATCTTGTATAATTTTTGTTTAATGGGTTTTTAATTAGGGTGGACATTAAGGTGTTGAACCAATAATTAAGGATCTAGGCTTGGCATATCTTCATATCTCTATGCAAAAATATCAATAAATTATCTGAGCAATGCAATAAGAGTTTTGTGCTTTGAGTGAGTGAAAGATGCCCCTAGTATCATGATCTTGGGTTTTTATTTGGTCACAATGTTTATTTATATTACTTCCTTAATGAGTGAGGGATATTGATATTGTAGATAAGGGGGGTACTTAATTTTTGTCATGTCAAAGGTGATAATTCCAAGCAACTCAATATCAATGTCTAAATAATCTTTTGATTGAGTGGGGTTGAATGGGATTTCATATGGATATATAGAGAATTCTTGTTCTTATTCTAACCTTTCATCATCATATTGAATGCTTAATGATTTTTGTTCTCTAAAGTATGCTAATTCACATAAATTGATAGAAAATATTTTCTTGTGATCTCTAGATGGCATAAAATTTATGGCCCCCATATATTTAAGCATAGCCTCATCATTATAAAACATGTCAAAGGTAAGATCTTATTTGGTATCCTAGTTTATAAGGGAAGGATAATGGAGGGAAATGTTTATGGTGGAGATGGAGGTATAAAAAAAAGGTTAGTGGTAGCCAATTTTTTGAATTGGCTACAAATAGAACCTATTTTGATATCTTCATTAGGGAGTTTTTGCTCATTAGTCAGGATAGAATCCATAATGATATTAAAGGGATCATCATCATATGGCTTATACCCTAGACCATAGTAAGATGAATTATCTTGGATACAAATGGGATCTATTTAACCTTATTCCTGCCTTCCTAATCCCTTTCCTTTATAATTCATGTTCTCCATCATATAGTGGACTTTGGGATAATTTTGCTTGAGTGAAATGAAGATGTCATCATCAATAAAGAGCCAAGAATCATCTCCATCTTTAATATGTTCATTAGATAGGAATGCTACACTTTCAAAAGCTATATGCCCAAATTTATATTTGATGGGCTTGACTTATTTCATCTTAGGGGACCCATAACTTCAGGAAGACACTGGGAGATGGCCAATGCAAAGGGTCTTATACTCGTACTCACCATAGCCTATGGATGTGATTTTTAGTTTAGTAAGATCTAGCATTAGGGTAAATGTGGACACTAGTTGATTGGGAGAAATATATTTTGTAGCTATAGGACTAAGGATGGTGTTTTCAGTGTCTTGAGATAATGATGGAGTACATTGATTCCATTTGACAACTATGATGGTCAATGATTCTAGGAATGGTGATCTCCATTATTGAATGAGGAATTTTGAGACACTAATGAAGGGTAAATAACATAACTTGCATTTCATGGGTCTAGGGTCTCTTGAGAACCATATTATATGGTAGGTCCACATTGACCACATGTACCAACCTGTTTGGTAAATTATGGGTCCCACAATGATGGGAAGATAAATAGACCTAATGGATGGTCACTTATTGTCATCATATGCCTTTATCATGATAAGAGTAGAACCAAATGATGATTTATAATATACTAATTTTTTCAAGAAGTCCACATTACATAGGTAGAGTGTTGATCCTTTGTCTATAAAGACATAAGAGACACAGTGATGGGAAATGGAAACTTCAATGTATAGTGGATAATTATGGTGTGGGTTAACTGGTGGTAAATCTTGAGCACTAAAAGTGAGTTTTTGGGAGGGGTACAGGTGATATACTAATGCTTAAAACTAGATTATGTCTAGGTTACTAGGCACTTTTAGATCATTAAGCACTTGATTTAATATTTACCTATGTAAAATGGATGTTTTAAGGAGATCCATAAGGGAAATTTGGGAGGGGGTATTCTCTAGGTTTTTAATATTATCATAAGACTTATCTAACCCATTTTTAGCTTTATTATAAGTGTTCCCCCTTAGTACAGTAGAAGAAGTGGATGGTTGTTGGGATGATGCTGTTAGAATGACTATGTTATTATGTTGGGTTGTGATAGTATAATTGGTTGTGGCTAGGTTAATCTTTAAAATAAGATATGAGGAGCTATCATATGTATGGATCTTATGGATTTTGATGTTATTAATGTCATGATATGGTAAATTATGGTAGTTTGTGTAATTAGAAGAGGATGCCTGACCTTGGTCTTGTTGTGGTCTTTGATTCCTTTGCTCATATTTAGGAAGAGGATCTTTATAAATACCTAGTTATCCATTTCCTAATTGACTAGGGGTAGACTCTCCTTCTAGTTAAATATCACCTCTTTTGATCAAATCTTGTACATAGTGCTTTAGTTGCATATAATTATTAGTATCATGTCCTTTCACCCTATGGAATTTTCAATATTCATCATCATGATACCAATCTAGTTTGGGTTGATGATTATCTATAGGCCAAATTTCTAGTAAAGTAATCATGTTGGCTACAACCAAATATTATAACATAGTCTCTAATGGGATCCCAAAAATTGTAAGAGGCCACTTTCCTACACAAGGTCTGGGCTTGCCCCAAGGAACTTTGATGGAAGAAACATGAGGTCGTGATGGGGTTCCTTTCCTTTGTATGTTTTGGACATGTTATATTTATTGTTTAGAGTCTTTCACCCCATATCTGACAACATTCTCACTTTTATTGAAGACCTTGGGCTTGTTTGAAAAGGAGTTTTCTAAATTCAAGGTGTGTTCATTACAAGAAAATAGCTTGATGGTTCCTTTTTCTATGAGGGCCTTTTAAATTTGCATGCCCTTTTCTGTAATCTCATCAAAAGTTTTCACACACTATAATTTTAGCTGATATTTCAATTTTGCATTCAAGTTTTCTAAAATATTTTGGCCAACTCATTTTCAAGTACAATACATCTCAATTGGCTTGCCAATGCTCACTATCATTACATTAAATAGACAAGGCTTTCCCCATTTCTTCTCTTTGTGTTGTAGAGGTCAATAATGGATACATCATGCTCGATGTTGAAAGATAAATGTATGACAAATTACTTTGTTAGTTATCCGAAGATTGATATTGAACCCTTAGGAAGGTTCATGAACCATTATAGTGCTGGTCTTGTTAGACTTTTAGGGAAGAACCTTAATAGATAAGCATCTTTCTAGGCTACTTCATGACAAGTGACATAAAATTCCTATACATGATCCCTTAGATCTCCTTTTACCCTATATTTCTCAAATTTTATAACCTAAAAATGTGAGGGGAATGGGATTTTTATAATGTTGATATCCAAGGGTGATGATAAAAAATCCTCATATTTGTATTTAAGGGCTTGGGACCTAGGATCCACTATTTGAAGGGTTTCCTTCATCATCTTCCACTCTTGGGTGAAGGTAAGATCCCCAAGAGTATTGATGGTTTGGTTATGGCCTCGTGGAGTATGGGTATGATGGTTGTTATTGGTGGTATGATTCGTATGGCTATTATTGTTGACATTATTGGGATTTTGGGCATCATAGGAGGTGTTGGTATTATTACATTGTGGGGATAGTGGGCATTAATTTCAAAGGAGGAGGTTAATTTTTTATGTAAGTTGATCCAAATTATCCTCAATGGTAGCCTATCTTCTATTAGACTTAGTGTGGTGATTAACAAGAGGTAGTTGTTGGTCTCTTTCATCTAAAAACCCATGGTCTACTTCTTGATAAATATTTTTTATGGGGATTCATATGGGTGGATGATATTATTTAGCTGGGTGCAGTCATAATTAGGTGGTAAGGTGCCCCTAATTTATATACTCTAAGCCAAAAATTCATCATGGTTTTCATATAGGTATTGGTCAATGAGATGACAAACACCATCATTATTGAGGAGGTTATTTCTCTTATTTTCTACTTGAAGTGTAGGGATGTCACTATGAAAGTCCTCATATTCTTAATTTGGGTCCATGAATTTCCCCCTAGTATTATCATCTTGATTTGAGCCTTGTCCTAGGTGGAATTGAGCTTAGGTTTAGATAACCATGGTGATAGACTGAGAGGATCAAATGTGATGAGGTGGGATTAAATGTCTCTTAAATATAAGCCTTGGTTTAAAAGATTATACTACTAGTGGTCAATTGGAAAATATTTATGGATAAGGTAACTATAAATTAATCAATAAACAAAGCTCTTTCAAGAGATCAATCTAGAAAAAGACAAAAGAGGATGATGGGATAAAATATATTTATCAACTAGTAAGTAGACAAATTGATGGTTGCTATGGGATAAAGACAATAGATAGGGATAAAGTATAGTGATGTGTGCTAGATTGATACCTTATAAGGCTATGTTCAATGATAATTTCAAGTTGTGATAGGATGATTAATGATATGTGGGAAGTAAGTGACCACCAATAGTTTTATCCTTTTTCCTTAACTAATATTTAAAATAGGGATGGAAGAAGTGAATGGTTATATATGAGATGTGATGAAAGAATGTATGGACAAGGCCTACTATTGAAGATAGATGAATGAAGTGATAAAGTGATGGCTACACACAATGAGGGATTTGTAAGAATAATATGGAGATATAGATGGGTATGGATGAAAAATCTAATGAGGATGGGATAAGATGGAAGAGATAGATATGATATATAGACAAATTGGGGTGGATTTATTAAAAGGATAGCTAATGGATATAACTTAGGGATGAACAAAAAAAAAGATGGTACTAAATGGATGACAAATGTAAAAAGTGTGATTATGATATGTGGGCTATGGAAGTGTGATGATATGAAAATAGAAAAATGAGGCTAGGATGTATGATGTGACAAGGGTATGGTGAGAATGATATGGATGAGGTGAGGACCTAGCTAAAAGGGGGAAATGAATATGCGGGTAAAATGATAATGGGATAAGAATGAGTAGCCTAGGAAAAATGGGATACTATGATGGAAATAGATAGAGTGAAAGATGGATCAAAAAATGGGAAGTAGATATGATGAGGAGGAGATGAGGATGTAGTCTATATGAAGAGTAATAATATGGGGTAAATATGATATGAATATGAAAATGTAGGTGGTTTTGGTATATGTGTGATGGGGTGGAGTAGATAGAATGTGGTTGAGATAAAAATAGATAAGATGAGGACAAGGTAAGATGGGTTATATGATTATTATGGATATATAATGGGGGTGTATGTATGGATATGGGATGATATAATTCTATGAATAAGTGTGGATAATGTGTGGGAATGACTAAGAAGTGGATATGAATGTATGTGGGATAGTGTATGGTGATGTTCAAAGAGAATATGGATCGAAGAAAGATAGATGTGGAGGGTGGACTAAATAGATGTAATGAATTATGTGGTGGTGAGATGATATAAGGGTAATATATATGGAGGATGACCAATAGAGGGATTATATGGATAAATAAAATATGATGACTTAATCACTGAGAAAGTGGGATGATATAAATACAATATGGGTGTATAAGTGGGTGATTGGTGTAATTAGATGGATTATGTGGATTATAAGATGTGATAGAAAATAATAACTATATGAGGCTATGGATTATGTATGTAGAGGGAATAAAGAGAATGGATCACTATGTGGGGTATTGCAATGAGATATATAGATGAGATGGTCAACACAAGACAAAATGGGGAAGAAATGTGTTATGGAGGTGAATAAATATACAAGGATGTGAAAAAAGTATTAAGTACTATGGAATAGATATAGATGAGAAAATGATGAATTAAAGTATGATAAATAAAGATGTGAGAAGAGGATTGGTGCTAAGTGAGATGGATCATAGAAGGTGTGGTTAGGATAAGGAAGTGAAGATGTTACAGATAGAAGGATATGGGGAATGTGATAGTCAAAATGGATATGATAAAAGGGTAGTGGATGCTAAGTGGTATGGGATGTGTGTAGATACAAAATGGGGACTAAATATGGGATGATGAAATGATATAGTGTGATGATGATTATGGGTATATGGTGGTCAATAGGAAGAAGGATGATAATAGAATGAGTGTGGGAAATGATATGTGAACTAAGATAACTATAATGGATTGGGAAAGAGAGATGATGTGCTATAAATACTTAAGATGGGATGATGATGGGATGAAGGAATGAGATGAAGAGATAGTGATAGGATAATGTAAGTGATCCTATAGGTTTATAAGGTGTGCACATAAAAATTATGGGTGTGGTCGACTCGACTAACAAACAAAATGGGTATCATCACAACACAAATAATCATGCACAAATACAACCCTAATTAGTAAACTATATGGGATTGTAACATGATGTACACACCATATAATGACTACACAATTGAGGTTTTAGGCTGGTGACCCAGTATACAATCAATTAAACCCTCTCAACCTTGATTGCACTTGATGGTCACTTGGGCACTATTCCTGATGCTAGTAGTGGAACACCTATTATGGCCACAGTCCCCTATTCTAAGGTTTACACAAGGATCTAGGGGGTTCCTCAATATATGAAATGGTAATTTGGGCCCAAGTCCATGTAAGAGGTTGTCTGATTGCCCTAGGCATATGGACTTAATCATCCCTCACTCCATGGAACTCTTTATGGAGAATTCTACTTAGGTTAAAATGATAAGCTCTCTTGCTTGTCATACTTCACCAAAACATAAAGTGTGGTTAGCGCATGATGGTGAAATCCATGACACTAACCCTTAAAGACTAAGCTGCATGCATGGTGATGAAATCCACATCATGTGCTATCCTAAGGGAGGGCTTAAACAAATAATCAAGCTCATGATATAATTAATTAACCACTTCTAATTACCTATGTGAGATTCACATGATATGAAAAATTATATACAAACAATAGACACTCATACAATTGTCAAATACAAGAAAGAAGATAATGATTTTTTCAAATCTCAATGTAACAACTATGATAAATATTAAGCCAATTAATCAAAATAGCACCCCTTCCTATAAACACAAAATTTAGGAATCAACAGGGGTACCTTGAAAAGTTATCCAAAACCTAAAAAAATATTAGATATTTGAATTTTGCAATCGTATAAGTACACAAGGCAATACAATAACCATAATAGTCAATCACACTACTAGGATGCAATACCACTACTAACTAATGTTGAGATTGTCTGCAATACTACTAATAGAATCGACAAAACCATAACTTATCACTAGATTATAATAGTGATATTATATGTCTTAATTTCACTTATTTATCCTAATAAGTCTAAAAAATGTCTATAGATTATAAAATAACTATAAGGCCTTATTTTTAATACAATTAATGATGATTAAAGGACTATAAAAAAACCTAAACTGATACTAAATATGCTATCCTATAATATCTCTACTTTGAGTGACAATCCCACTATTTTCATGTCAATACCATGATTATGAAAGTAGCGATATTTCAAGTGTTAACAAAATTACTAATAATGAGATGTCAGTGGCTTCTTTCAATCCTGATAGAATAGTCCCCCTATATCCTACTTTTCAAAAAAATAGAGGCTAAGTGTAATATTGATAGAGAATAAAAGGTTGGTAGGAGAGGAACTTTACCAGTTTTTGTTGATCAAACAATACCCCCACTGGGAACAATAATATTACTACTTATAGGGAAATACCACTATTCCAAAAATCATGGGATTGTTGAGGGTAAACAAAAGTTTCTTCTTTATTCTAAGGTGATGTCCTTAGCTTCTTTCTTGCACACAATTTTACAAACAAAGGGAAAATAACCTACAGAAACATAGAATGATTAAAGACACCAAATAATATTATTCTCACAACTATTTCTTATAATATCAGTACTTGAATCTATGTTACCACTATAAGCAAGGAAATATCATGACTTTTAGAGTGGAAATATTGTTGGATATAGGTGAATAGCCTAGTTTGATTCTTTAGAACTCATTGTCTTACCCTGCATAACATAAATAACACACCTATAAAAATATTTCATAGTCATCTTAACAGATGTTAAAATGTAAGATACTTAGTAGAGACCATAATACTACCACTGGAATAGATGATACTACTAGTAGTAGGGAAATACCACAACTAGAGAAATAGAGGGATTGTTCAAACCTAAAACCCTACTTAAACCCCTAACTGATAATGACTAAGTTGTAATACTATGATTAGTGATGATAATATCACTATTACAATATCATGACTTCTAGGGCAATACTGCTACTTTCCTAAATCATGTGAAAAAATCAAAATCCATGCTTGGTTTCACTTTCAGTTATCCCTACAATCACTTAAATTGCTTCTAGAAAAAAAATTAACCTAAATAAGGGAGGTTGGTCCCACTGTGGTCGCCAAAATGTGCACCAAATTTGGGATTCAAGAAAATATTATCAAAATGATAATGGAAACCCAAAATTAATGACACTAATAGAAATGGATATAAAAGGTAAATCAAAATGTTTAAAGTACTCTTACCATCATTTTTACCTTCTCATAGCTCCCTTCCAAGACTTGAAATTCCAATGCTTGAGCTAGTAGACTTGATATGTTGGATTATTTGTGATAGCTTGATAATGGCTTCCTTGAGATAAGATGGATATGGATTTTTCTTAAATTAGATTGATGAGTGAGTTAATGGCTTATGCACTTGATCATTGACTTCTTCATTATCTTGAGTAAGGAGGAGTGTCTTAATTTTATAGGTTAATGGAGGAATATCTTATGGTCCAAATTTGAATTTGGGCCATTAAGATCAAGGGTGGAGGATTTTTCATGAATTTTTTAATTCCATGGAATCCTCTAAAATAGAGAATTCTAGAGGAAAAGGGCTAAAATGGAGAGATTTATAAAATTATCTAATTCTAGAAATCTCTTCATAGGGTTTTAGGGGTTTAAGATTGGCTAGTATAGGGTGGTGGGTGGGTAGTTAATATTTTATTGAATTTTAAATTGGCTAGTGGGATTAGGGAGTAGGTCAGTAGTTAATAGGTTTTTTTAGGGGTTTAATGATGGGATTAATTAGTTTTTAGGCTAGGATAAAGGTTACATGGGATATTTATATGGGTATGGGATTTGGGTCAAGGGTTTATTGTGACTAGGAAATAGGCAATTTTTATGCTAAAATAGTAAAAACTAGTTTAATTAGTAGGGAATTAGTATGATTAATGGGGTGAGAAAATTTTAGTGCATACAACCATAGTTTATAAAAAATAAGGTCAGTTATAAAAATAATCGTGATAGGTTAATCGAGCCACAACATTAGGCATAGTTGATCGGGTCATTCTTATCAAGTCTCCTAGATAAGGTTGGTTTTTTCACAAGTATCTAAGGTAGGAAGTGCTCCTGGGAAAAACAAAAATGGATTAGTGTGCACTAGTTGGTACAAATTCAAATTTTCAAAATGGAAAGGTAATCAATATGATCAAAAAGAGGCCAAGGTAAGGTCATTGCAAAAATATGTGATAGTTTAGGCCAAAAATGGCCAACATCGAGTTAGACATGGTTAGGTGGTTGGTCAATTGAAGAGGGTATTATTTGAAGGTTGGTTTTGGTTTGGTAGAGAAGGTAATCTCAAAAAATGTGGCACTAAGGTGTTGGTTCTTGAAATTTTCAAAATGTGGGTTTCTTGACTATCAACGGTTAGGGGGAAACCCTAAAACCATAGAACATAAAAAGTGAAAATGAGAATTCAGTTTCACTATTTGTTATTTGACTCTAGTGACTTTCATGCTCTTGGTGATTTGGAATTTTCTAAGCAATAGTAATGATGAGGTGGGGTTGAGGATTGACTGGGTGGTTGTTGATTAGTATGAGGTGCGTGTTGAGGTGACCAAGCATGGGACTGAGGATGTAGGGTGGATGAGTACATGGCCAGGTAGTAGGACATGGGAATTATCCTTGATAGTGATCAAGGAATGAGGTAGGTGGTGTTTTAATTTGTTATATTAGTTGATTAGATCATTTTAAAGTTATTAAATTTGGTTATATTCTGTTTGTTTTGGTATGATTTTGGGGGGGGGGGTTTGCCCTAATTTTAGGTTTTGGTTTGTGATTGGTAAAATTAGTAGGTGAAAATCAAAATTGAATGAATAGTTAGGTTGGGGGTAGGGTAGAGGGTAGGGGTAGGTGGTTTATGTGTTGAATTTTGTTGTTTTGGTAGTTTTTAGGTATATAAGGTTAGGTGTTTTGCCATCAAAGATCACACATAGTGACTATCAGTAGTCATACTTGACTATTGACAATTAGACTTGATTATCGATGGTCAACTACCAAAGCTAAATGATCACTTGACTATTGATAGTCATAGTGAGCATCGATGGTCAAGAGAATGATCAAGTGTTTAATAAATAATAAAGGAATTGGGTGGGTTTTTAAATTGTTTTTAGCATGTAAAATGTTAAGGGTTGGTTGCTATAGGGTAGCTATCAAGTAGGAGTGGTCTGTTTGAAATGTTTATGTGTTAGGGTAGGTGTTTTTTGATAAAAGAGTTAAGGCTAAAGGTAAGTTGAAAGTGTTATAGAATTATAAGGGTAACATTTGGAATAGGTTATTGTAGGTGGGTTTAGGTTGATAAAGAGGTTGATTCAGGTAGAATGAATGAAGTGAATAAACATGAGTAATGGGAATGGAAAACAAAGTGTGCATACTAACCTTGAATTTTGTAGGCATGAGATCAGATCCAGATGAGGGATCAAGTTCATTAGATCTTTGTGGAGATTCATAAAGGGATGACTGGGAATGACTAGACACATATGGAGGAGGTTGACCTTAGAGCTATGACACACTATCAACGTGTGGTATGAGATGTGATGATGATTATGGCCCTCATTGAGAGATGAGATCTAGTAATGAATACCTTCCTCTTATCGATAAGAGAGATGACCATCCTACCAGAGGATGTTCATATGATCACATGGCTGCCTATTTAGGGGGAGTCACTATACCATATTGAGACTGAGGAGAGGGATGATCATATAGAACTCTTATATGGTGAGGATCAGGCCCTTACTAGTTAACATGTCAATGGCTTTAATTATAGGCCATTATAGTGTTTAAGTGGGCACCAATTTTACTAGTTTAGATATATAAGGAGCTATGGGGCTTTTGAGCTCACCAATAATATGGTATTAGCATGGGGTTTTTGCTCTATTATTGGGCCTATGAATATATTAGGGTTCTGAGGCTGATGGGGTTACCATAGGAGGGTTATGCCTAGATGGACTTCAGAGTGGGCTTCATGCAGTGGAGGGGTGATTACACACTTATAGGAGTTAGGTGTGAGGGATATTGACTTGTTTAGAGATGCATTGGATGGCTTGGTTATGGGGGATGTGGTTTGGAGGTTGTATGTTGGCTTCTTGAGTTGGGTTCACTACACTTAGCATATTTTGTCATTATAGAGTTGGAGATGGATCTATGAGAGGAAAGAGGTTGAGACTAAGCTCATCCTATTTGATAGAGTTTGAGTGTAGTTTGGCCTAGTATAGGGGATTTTGGGTTTATTCCCAAGGTACAGGAGGGAGGTTGCTAGTTTTTGCTTCTCGAGCTATAGCTATAGGAGGTGATCCTAGATCATGAAGAGATTCTTATTAAATCATGGGTTGATGATGCTAGTTTTGTTGATGGCTATGTGGTATGGTACCAAACCCTTTATACAATGGCCAATTTTTGGTGGGATGATAGGGGTTGGTAGGCCATGGATGTGGATCCAACTGGTGGGGTTCCATAGGTACAAGTATGAGGAGGTTGTCCAAATGGATATATAAGGGTAGCATTGACTACTACACAAGCATAAATTATAGTGTTATAAGGGTAGGTGGCCACATTACAGGGCTAGATTGTGATATCATATGGTCAAGTTGCCATCGTGATAGGTGAGAGGGATCAAGCCAAGACCTCACTAGGCTTGGTGACCCATGAGAGGGACACCTTGAGACATAGGGGAAGAGTAGTGGTAACATCAGTAGGACCACTAGAGACCATCCCTATAACATGGTACTTGGCCATAGTGGAGGATTTGAGGTATTATGAGGCCATAGTTCTGACATAGTGTCCATAGGAGCCCTGATGGGATGAATACAAAGCTAGTTTAGTAGGCAGTGCAATTGTGGTGACTCTAGGTTAGTGGGCCACTTTGGTGGGTGGATAGATAGGCATATCAAGAGGGTAGGCACTAGATGGTAGTGGTAGTATAGGTTGGGATAGTGGTAATGGTGCCTTAGGGGCATGATATATGAATGAATATGTACATGATTTTGATATCGGATTGCATGTTGATGTAGTGAGATGTAAATGTTTTGAGAGAGAGATATACATTATTACATATAGTATTTATTTTGATGACATAATGTATATGATGTTTATGATGCTCATGATGATATATAGATGTGATATATGGTTCATGATTCATGGTTTAAATGCTTTGATGTTTTATGATTTATGAGATGTGGACTCATTAGCTAAGGCATGTGATGATTATGGATGATGATTTGTTTTGTTCATGGTTATGGAATGGTTTGATTATGGTTATTGATGTGGTTTATGATATGATGATATATGATGTGATTTATGAGTAGGGATAGGATGATACTCATGGTTATAGATATATGATGTGGATTATTTAGTTGATTATGGATTTGATTTTTTAAATATGGTTATGATGTTATTGAAAGCACATAAAGTAAGTTAGATAACAAACTAGATGTGGGAAAAGAGATAAGAATCATGAGACATATGTCTGCATGAACCAATGATGAGAGGATAAGGAAAAAGCATGATACCTTTTCATTATTAAGGACAAAATAAAACTAAAGTTAGATTGGCTTAGGGAACATAATCCTTTTGAATGCTTCACATTATTAGGATTTGGTTGATAAAAAGGTGTCTTGATCACATTGTGTCAAGTAAGCTCATAATCCCTTGATTTGTAGATGGTATAAAGTGGAGATGGGTGGTAGGTGAAAGGTAAATGGGTGATAGGTAAGGTAACCTTATATGGGTTAGTTTTTCGCTTCTATAGGTGACCTAAGAACCATATTATACAAGTCCATGTCTTCATGCAAGGTGTAGATTGATCGATGTGAGAAGTCTACTAATGTTAGATATGAAAACTAATTACAGATTGCTTGGGATAACTTATTCTGATTTTGATATAGGGTTTATTTTTGCTTTGTTTAGATAGATTTGTGAAGTTGATCGATGCAGGAAGATTCAAATGATTTATTTTGACAAATTTGACTTATCCATCCTTTAAGGGAGTGGTCTAAGTTTGAATTTATTTATTTGGTAGCTATCCTTCAAGGGAGAAGTCTATCTTTTAAAGTAATTTTTATATTTTGGGTAGTTGTCCTTCAAGGGAGTAGTTTATAATGCTAGAGACATATGATCCAAGTGATGTTTAGGTATCTCAAATTATTTTGATACTATATACACCTTAAATTGGTCAAGTAACCACACATATCATGTCTTTTCATAGTCATTTCATAGGAGACTTTGACTAGAGAATATGAGTCTTATTCACATCTAGCCATGTCTTTTTGTCTAATTTCCCTTGGTCTTGTTTCATATCTTAGACACCACTTTGACCATTCTCATCATTCATAACCTTATATACTCAACCCTTATTGACCCAGGTCACTCTTTTTAGGCTTATTCCATCCTTCCAGGTCTTGAACCCTCTGGACAATAATGCCTAGATAAGACTACAAAATTGAAACCTAGGGTGTCTAATTTTTGGTGCTATTGTCCAAGTGAAAATTTGATTCCAATGGTCAATTTCTCTCACAAGATGAGTCTTACCCCTTTTCTTTGATTTGTTCTTAAGTTTTCCAATATTAGATAAATGTGAATAAAACTTCCAAATTTGAGATAATGAGTCTCCTACATAAAGGACCTCACAAGGCATTTTATATCTAACACTTACTACTTTGACACATTAGACACAATAAAAATCATTCAATAGTATGACTCAGGTTCTCTGCATCACACAGACTTGCATGCTTGATCAAGGAAGGGCCTAGGTGAAATTAATTCTTACATCTATCATGCAAATTGATTATGCATGTTCCCTAAGGGAGAATTACATTGGATCTGAGACCTTAGCTTGAGGGTTAATGTAGGTAGCAATTATAATAGAAGGGGTTCTTGATTTTGTGATCGTTCTTCTCCTAACTCAAATTTTCCCCCATTTTGATTTTGATGTATTCATTGTTTGCATGTGTGTACATGAATATAGGTATTAAATATTGAAATAGACCTACAAAAAGATTTAGTGACTTTCAACTCCTAAAATTTGGTACATAGCCAAGTGAAAAAAACCCAAAAATCTTAGATCCTTAGGACAATAGCACCAGGAATGACTATAACATCAGACACCAGGGTGTCTTATTTTTATGATCCTATCCAATCAAAAAATAGAACCTAGATTCAAATTTTTGAAAGTGTCTTAGTCCTGCTCTTCAAATTCTAGCCTTAGAGTATTTTGTTTCAATCCAAAACTAGATAAGTTTATTTCTATTTCTCTTTCGTAATTACCTATTCAAATCTATATTTTCCCTATTAAGCTAGATTTTTCCTAGCTATTATAGACCCTTATTATTTAAGATCTAAACACTAGATTCCTAATAATAATAATAAATTTGGTGAACCTAACTTACTTCAAACAAATTTAAAAACCCTAGGTACCCTTAGGGTTCTTCCTTCATATTTTTTGTAAAAATTCAATTTTAAATTTTTTATATCAATTTTTGTGCAATTATCTTATTCAAATTAATTTTAGAATTTAAATTATAACCTTAATTTTAAAAAATTCTAAAACCCTAGATTTTTAAACTAGGTCCTCAAACCCCAAGTTTCCCTCCCTTACAAATTTTAGAAATTAATTTCAATTTTTTTGAAAATTTTGTAGTGTGCTAAAAATATTTTCAAAATTTCTAAATTAGTAGTTATTTTGTGCACAAATTCAATTTTAAATTTTTGATTTTTCATATCAATTTTTGTGCAATTATTTTGTTTAAATTAATTTTAGAATTTAAATTATAGCCATAATTTAAAACAATTTGAAAACCCTAGATTCCTAAAATAGGTCCTCCACCTTCAAACCATTCCTCACAATTTTAGAAATTAATTTCAATTTTTTTGAAAATTGTTTAGATAGTCACAAGCATTTTCAAAATTTACATGTTAGTAGTTATTATTGCATTTATTTTCTTAATGGTAATTTCACATATTCTTTTTGGTGAAATAAATAAAATGGCCACTAAGGCACTTCTTCCCTCTCTCCCCATAGACAAATTTCTTAATTGTTTTCATAATTATGATAATGAGTGGACAAATTTGCAAAATTGCACATTAACTAAAAATGTAGGTGATAATTTGATTCATGTGAACCTAATCTCTCTCTCTCTCTCTCTCTCTCTCTCTCTCTCTCTCTCTCTCTCTCTCTCTCTCTCTCTCTCTCTCTCTCTCTATACTACTACTACTACTACTACTATTATGTTCAAAATACAACAATATAAATGCAATAGAATAAAATTACCAAAGCATAGTTTAAATGATGCATCTAATGCTCTCAAATATACTTTATCCAAAGAATGTTCAAATGATGCATCTAATTCTCTCAAATATACTTTATCCAAATAATGTTCAAATGATAACTCTCTTACTCTTACTTTTCATACTGAAAATAAAGAAAATGCATACATTCCATCCATGGATAGCATATATACACATGCTATTATAAATTTCAATGATAACTTATTTCATATTAGAAAGGAATTAAATTCTTCTCTTACACCTCTCCCTAGCAATGATAGAAGTGATAATGAGTATGATAGTGAACATACAAATGAATATGAGAATGAAAGTGATTTAGAAAATGATACTTGTACCTCTTCTATTTCAAATGCACAAAATTTATACTAATGCATGTCAAAATATGGATCCTACTTATATGAATGATTATATTTCAAATGATGCACATGTCAATAACAATACTACATCTTCTATTCATTCCAAATGTGATTCACTAAAAACTAAAAATACCAGTGAATCCCCCAAGCCATACCTCACTATGATAGAACCCAGTTCTCACCCTTCACCTAAAGAGAATGGTAGTCTACATCCCTATAGTAATTTCTAAGTTACCATTAACCCCAAGGTTAAAGTGAGCACACCCCCTCTTTATGATTCAAATGTAGAATTCTCATGGTTAGAATTAATAATCAAATTCAATGATTAAATGAACCACTTCAAGATACTAATGTACCATCCTAGGAGATCATCTCTTTGATGCATGTAGTTGGTTAATTAAAACACCAAGTACATCTCCTCACCATTGAAAACAAAGATTATAAGTCTTGAATGGATGCCAATGATCTACATGGTAACCCTATTCTAAAGACATTCATAAAAGCTTCATTGCCTAAGCATTTCTAGATACCATTATTACCTCACTGTGATGGAACTATAGATTCATTTGTACACCTTTAGGCCTTTCAAAAGGCTGTACCATCTCATTAAGCCCATTGATTCTACTTAAGTTATTCTAGAAAACATTAGTGGGGGAAGCATAGAATTGGTTCTTTCATCTACTCCCCATTGATTCATTTAACACATATGATTACTTAGAGGAGGTATTTCCTATATATTACATCGTAAACATGGGCCCTTGTGTTACATATGATAAACTTGCCACACTACATCAAAATTCTTCAGAGCTAGTTAGTGAGTATATCTTAAGATTCAAGGCTCACATGTTAAGACTAATATACAAGCTAATAGATCTAGATATTCAACATATCTTTATTAAGGGGCTTAGCCAACCTCTCCTCAAGCATCAACTATATCAGACATAGTCTTATTTTAGACATTTGTTTTATATAGTTTAATCTATAGAAAAGAAATTGGGATTGATTGAGGTAGATTCAGTTAATCAAATCACTCTAGATTTTAAAACAACATCTTCAGATATGTCTCCTAGAACTTAGCATCCACCATGTCCTAGACAAGATAAGAGACCACAAATAGAAAAGTAACCAATCAAGAACAAAGAACTAGCTTCTAGAGCACAACCTATAGTCTATACTACAAAGAATAATAAAAAATCACCACTATAGTTTAATTTAGAGTGGGATAGTCCATATATCATTTTATCAACACTACTAGATAAGAGGTTAATCACATTAACTTTTATTAACTGACAAGATCCACATATCTTACATAGACAACCACATCAACCTTTTTGAAACTATCATCGTATCTATGGATACAGAGATAATGACTATTTTTAACTCAAAGATTGCATTACTAGATATGTTGATAATGGTATCATAGCATTCACATAGGGGGCACCGAGATTTATTCCATTATGGAACCCTAGACCTCATTCATCCATGACTAAGTCATGATAGGACATTCCTTTACAAGAATCATCAGTCACTCATCATGAGTACAATGCAAGATTTAGGATAAAATCTCATAGGAGATCTCCTATTCCAAGTATTTAAAGGGTTTGGAAATAAGTACAATGAAAATATCCTACAGATAGTAGCATAGTCCATGGAATATATAGTGTAATTCCATATACATATCCAACAGAGTCACAATCATAACAATAGAGTACCACTCATGAGAAATATTCACTGTAGGTAGAGTTTTAGGGTCTTATCTCACTTAGAAACCCACTATAATTAAGATTAGATGAACCCCAGTCACATGTTACATTTCCTTATCGATTTATTTTTCAATCATATGCATAAAAATAGAGGCCATAGGGTGTTATTTCATGTAGCAATCCACTATGATTGTGAATCGATGAGCCTTTTTCACAACACACAGTTTCAACTGCATGACCAATAAAGTTGAATTTTGCAAAATATTCATGCATAAATTTAATTAGCACATAGTAGATAGTCTCAACTATAGAGCATATTCAAACACAACATGATTAGTATGGGAACTTATTTAATTGGTCGATAGGGTTTAGTTAGTGATACAACATAGAATAATATAATGTACAATCATACTAGTTTTCATTCATAATCTTCACTTCAAAGGGAAATGATGGAGCTAAAGGTCTAGCTACCCTTTATATTCTTGAGCCACTCTTAGGGAAGTAATATGCACATATTGATATCTTACACCCCCATACTAACAACTAACATTCCTAATTCCCAACAACTATCCTATCCAAATACCAACCTATCAAAACCCAGATCTTGCCAAATCAACCTATCTAAATGTTTTACTAGTATTAAACCCAATCAACTCATTTTAATAAGTTACCAATTTCAAACTAAACTATCTAAATATAGATCTTACCAAATCCTATTTTACCACTATTAAACCCAATCAACTTATCTAAACAATTTCCAAATGTTAGACCCAACTCAGTTTATCCAAACAATTTACAAATTACAAAAACCAACAATTTTTTTCTTACATATAATCAAAATCCAAACCTAAACAACAACTCAAAACATATCAAAATAGCTAAACCACATATCCCATATACTATTTTACCAAGCACATGTAAATTCAAAACTAATTCTAGATCAACTATTTCTAAATAAACCACTTACAATCAATATACCAACATATTCTAGAATCCATAACATGAATATGAGTAAAACCAAAATCAAATCAACTTCTATATATATAACTAGGTTTTTAAATACATATACGGTATGTCAAATACAATCAATCACGAATGGGCATCATGCTCTCACTCTCTCCTCTAGTACTAGTCCCATAATTCTATCTAGCACTTGATGACCCTACACCTCCTTGATCTCTTGAATGATTCTTGTGTCGACTGTCCCACTCCAACAACCAACCATGCTCCTCATACAAATATACATATCACCATTGAATATCTATATCATCATTCATAATATTCATGCTCACCATGCCATAATCAAGTGGAGGCATCTTATGCCTATCCAACTCAACTCTAAACTCATCCCACTCTCCTATTTCCCTAACATATATATGTGTATCTATAACAACTGTATCAAACAAATGATCATAACTGATAGTTATAACCATCACTCACTCTATGAAACCCTCTTTCATTACATCATTAGAAACATTCCATGTGAGCTCCTAGGGTGTTGACTCAATGATGGTCTCTTAGAACTCATCATTTCCCCTCCCCACCCTAACAGGGGCCTCATCTTGTACACCTCTCACCCCACCTACACATATAATAAATATAATAATACATTAGATATATACTTATAAATCCAAACTAAAGCACAAACATACATAAAATTTAAATACAATCACTGATTACCTCCCATCATCAAGATCAAATTAAGTTCCTCATTTGTAAGAACATCCACTCCATCCATAAGATATATGGATCCCACTGATGCCTAGTCCACCATGTAGTATATGCCTCAGTACATCCCACATCATCTACATCAGGAATATCTATAACCTTATCTCACTCATCCAAAGGTAACGATGCTAACTTAGCCTCAGTAGGTCTTACACAAGCCCTTACTCTTGTTGGTGCCCATGCACTCCTCAACCATACCCATGCTACAAGAGGAACATCCTATCAAACTACAAACTACCTAGTCATGTGATCATATTAAAATTACTCATATACTCTAGCCCAATGATCATGTAGCCAAGAACTGACGCTCATATATTTTAGCTACTCTCCATCCTCAGGTCATCTAAGGAATCCTCTATAGGGCCTCCATATGATATCTCAAGACATCAATATATCTAGCATCCTCTTGTAGTGATCTATCCCAAGAGGTCAGATAGACAAATCACTCATCCATCACTCACCAAATAGTTTTGGATATACCCAACTCACCCTCAGTAATCCAATTGGTTGCATAATTGCCATGTGCTCATAAGCCTAGTAATGTAATAAAGTGGCTGCACCCACACCACCAATGAATGCCTCTTATGTAAATCTATATAAATCTATGTATAAGTGGGAAATCATAGTCTTACCCCATGAGAACATAGTACCATACATCTCAATGCTACGAACCACCCTATGCATCCTATAAGCAATAGACACTCCAATGCCATCCATTGTAACAAAAGAAGCCAACAATACAACTAACACTTCCATAAGCATGGAGCACTCAACTAAAAAATAACTAATAATAATACATTACTATCACTTCCTCTATGATGTACACCTAAAGGCACACCAATGAAATACAAGGATGCATGATCAATAACATCAGCACCCATGTCATTTTGTAGTGTCACCCATCACCCACTAATCAACAAATGTAAAATATAGTATACATCCTCCAAAGTAATAGTGATCTCTCTAGTAGGAAGCTATAATGTACATGTATCAACATTCCGCATCTCATATAAGGTGGTAATCAAGTACCTATCCCACTATAGCATGTCCAAGTCACATACATGACCCAATCCCACCCTATTTATAATGATAGGCTCATTAATAGACAATGGTAGCATCCTTAGTGTCTCCATCACCTAACCTTTGCATAACTCTATACCTCACCCTAAAAATAACCAAAAATAGACTATATGTTAGACAACCATGCCAAGAAAAATAGCTACGTAGAACAAAAGTAGGACAAACTCAAAAATTGATAAAAAAACCATCCATAGTGGACAATAACATTACATATGGACACTAGCACTAGATTACAGTGTTGGAACTTAGACAATAATGTTGCATCCTAGATAGTAGCATTGACTCCAAGATAGGAGCACTGAAACTAGTAAAAACTTTCTTAGACTACTTAATATAGCTCAAAAATATCCAAAATAGGCTTCTAAATAGGTAAGAATCAATTGCTAAGCTTACTCACCAGGTTAATCTCTCTATTGACCTAAATCTAGGTTACCAACTGCTCAAAATGGGTCATGGAAAGTGCTCATCTCCTAGGCATTTTTCACTCCAGAGCTCAAATATCTCAAACTAGTCACTGCACAAATGAACGTAAAGTCAAATCAAAATTCCTATATCAACCAAGTTTTCTATTCAAAAAGCAAAACACTATTTTGCCTATAACTAGAGCTCTATGGCTTTATTTTATAAACCATTTTGTTTCATGGAATCATGACGATGATACCTTTAACATCACACAACCCTTGCTCTCTCACTATGTCATTTACTACTATGGCATACACACATACCTATACATCTTTTGTAACCTAATATATATATTGGTACCTATTGATCAAAATCATTCATTCAAAACATTCAAACAACCCAACTTAATTGATCAATCAACTTCTCAATCAATTCAAACTTTATCAACCTTGTTCCTATTTATACTCCACTAGTCATCACTTTTAGCTCAGCTTCCTTTATTACAGATCTCATTTCTCTCCCTAAAAGGGAGGCATCATTCCTACTATCTCTAAAAATTACCTAATCTCCCTATTCACTCCTATAGGTAAATACACTTTGATTCTCATACCTACAATAGGTAGATTATCAAACATATACATATATACATATACACATATACATATACATATACACATACATATATATATATATATATAAAGTACATATTGGTCAAGATTATACAGTGATTCAAACCACAATGGGTCACTCAACATGGTTTTTACACCTCTAAAATCTAGATTATCAACATTAATCAGCTTAGATTAGTTAATATTATATAGTGATTTAGTTTATGTGAGTCATTCAACATCACTTATACATCCAAAGGGATACATTGTTAGTTTACAGATACATAGACTATTTAGAGATAGTGGTTTAGATTATATGGACTCATAGTGACTTTGATATAGACTCAAAATCAGATACTAGATTTAGGGGCATGCACATTACTACACATGTCATACATATAGATCCATACAACATGACACAATTATAAGACCAAATAGTATATTATAGGCATAGTGCAGAGCACATTATTTTGATCTCTAGTTTTGCATATGGGACATGGCACGGTAGATTTTTCCTAGCTATTGCAGACCCTTATTATTTAAGATCTAAACACTAGTTTCCCAAAAATAATAAAATAGATGCTAGGTTTAGACATGGACCAGTCTATATAAGCTTAGAGGTTTACCTTTTTAAGGGCAAAAATTTAGAACAAAAGGTTAATGATAGGTGAAAGGGGTGATTTTAGGAGACAAAGATCATGGGATTCCATTTGATTAGAGACAAAAAGTATCTATGTGAACATGATATGGGTAGAGTCATGGTACCCATACTTAGGATTAGGCTATGATTGTGATGGTTAATCCCATGGTTCTATGTTTTAATCAGTTGTCCTCAAAGGGATATGGATAGGTAAGTGAAGGTGAAAGTCTCATAAATCAAGGGATGGGATTAAATAGATAAAAGGTGAGTTTTATCCTTGTTGAACAAAATAAAGGATGTAGAAACAAAGTATTGAGAGGATCAAGTTCTAGTTTGCCTTCAAGAGAGGACAACTGATAAGCTTTTGATCTATACTTGTGGGTTATGATATAGGGTCCAAGCTAATTAAAAATAAACTTACTTTGCTTGCTTTTATCCATATTAGTCACATGTTGATTCTCCTTTAGGATGAGGTATTCAATATTGAATTATCATTCTTTTAGGTGATTTTTATAAGC
Source organism: Torreya grandis (assembly GCA_037957365.1). Taxonomy (NCBI): domain Eukaryota; kingdom Viridiplantae; phylum Streptophyta; class Pinopsida; order Cupressales; family Taxaceae; genus Torreya; species Torreya grandis. Next base: position 166,557 of record JARHVA010004764.1, on the reverse strand, counting down.
ACTCTTGATTTTCTCTTGATAGACATGAAGGTGGCTAAGCACTACTAAGCTATACTCATCAAGTAGCTCAAGTCATGCTAGATGTTCTTGACAATAGTCACTCTCAGAAATGATGTCTTTCAAGGATATGTGAAGAAAAGGAATTTGGACTTCAAGAGGTAAGACTACCTCTACCCCAAAGACCAGAGAGAAAGGGGTAGCACCCATAAATGTTCTAATGCTAGTGTGATAGGCCCATAAAGCGAAAGGTATGTGCAAGTACCAATCCTAACCTAAAGCACTGACTACTTTGGTTAACATCTTATTGAGGGTTTTGTTAGAGGCTTATGCATATCCATTTTCTTATGGATGATAAGGCACATAAAGACTTAACTTGATGCCAAATCCATCACAAAGACCTTGGACTCGCTTGTTTTTGAAATATTTTCCATTATCAGTGATGATATTATGTGGAACACCAAAATGATATGATGATCGATAAAGTTGATTATCTTGTCAAATTTAGTTGAGATGAGAGGAATAGCCTCCACCCATTTGGTAAAATACTTAGTGGTGGTGATGATGGATTGGTGTCATTGTGAAGAATGAGGATTGATTTCCCTAATGAGATCAAGGCCCCATTATTAGAAGGGCCAAAAGTCTCTGGATACTTGAAGGCCATGGGCTGACACATGATGTAAATAGGCATGTTATTGACATTTAACACACTTATTTACATAATCAAAGCATTATTAATAGAGGGTGGGACAATAGTAGCTGAGGTGAAGGATACATTTAGTGATAGATAAACCAATAAAGTATCTCCCAAAGATTTTGTCATGTGTTTCCTTGATATCATGGGAAGCTTCATGACTATATAGAAAATAGATAATGAGGCCATCAAAATCAAATTTGTAAAGGATTCACCCTATTATGGTATAATAGGAGGCACTCTAAACAAAGGCCCTTTAGGCATTCCTATAGAGGTTGGGAGAAATGATGCTGAGTTTGAGGTAGTCAAAGGTTTGTTCATACCAAGTGTCTAATGGAGATTTATCCACATGAAAAATGGTAGGGAAGGTGGAATTAATATGAGAGGGTGTGATGAAATTATGAATGGTGATAAAGAGTTTAGAATTGGTAGGTATAGATGGGATTTAGGAAGTGAGGGAAGCCATTATATCTATGAACTTGATGGTAGATCATGGAATAGATTGGATAAGGTAATGATCAAATGATGCTAAAATTACATCTACTAGCTATTCATACTTTTGCAAGACATCATTCTTACATTGGTAGGATCCATTGACCTAGTTGACCACAAGCTAGGAATCACCAAAAATACTAATCATATTAACTCCCAAGGATAGATCAATTTGGAGACCTATTACTAGGGATTCATATTCAAAAACATTGTTGGTACACTCAAAATCATGTTTGAAGGAAAGGGGAAGAGGTTCACCATCAAGGGGAATGATAACAAATTAGGCACCCCCACCATTCTGGTATTTTAAGCCATTGAAGAACATGGTCATTTGGTAGATAGGATCTTCCTGAGAAAGAGTCAAGATGGTCTCATTAGGGAATGCAAGAGGGAGAGGTTGGTTTTTTGGTAGAGGAGCTTCAGCCAATTGATTGACAATGACTTTCCCTTTAATAAACTTTTACTAGAGGAACTCAAGGTCAAATTCAACTAGGAACATGAGCCACTTAGCCATATGCTAGTTTTGGTATGGTTTAGAGTGCATATACTTGAGTGGGTTAGTGTTAGTGATGATGAAAATTTTGTGATTGAGAAAGTAATGATGAATTTTGGAAGCCACAAAGACTAAGGTGAGGCAAAGTTTCTCAGAATGGGCGTATCAGGTCTCATACTCTATAAGCATTTAACTTATTTAATAAACAACTTGCTATTTGTTTTTTTCATCATGGTGAGTGAGCATTGCCCCTAAGGAGTGGTCAGTGATGAAAATATAAAGGTAGAAGGATTGGTCCTCTTTAGGAGGGGTAATAATGGGTGGATAAATGAGATATTCTTTGAGTGAATCAAAGGCTTATTGGTAGTTTTTAGTCTACTTAAAAGATGTATCTTTCTTGAGAAGATGGTGAAAGGGTTGACAACTATTTGATAACTGAGAAATGAAGTGACAGATGGATTGGAGCTTCCCCTATAGGCTACATAGTTGATTAAGGTGGGTTGGAGGTGGCATCTCAAAAATTTCTTTAACTTTGGTAGTGTCTACTTCGATTCCTCAAAGAGAGATGATAAAGCCAAGAAGATAAGACCTCAAAAACACATTTTTGGGGGTTGAGTCAAACATTGAAATGGATTAGGTACTCAAAGATAATATTGATAACATATAGATGATCCTTGTGGTATTTTTATTTCCTAAGGAGATCATCTACATAGTCATCTACATTTTATGGATGAGATCATGGAAGATGTAAGTCATTACATGCTAGTAGGTTCCTCTAGTATTCTTCAAACTAAATGGCATGACCCTATAATAAAAGGTTCCCCATGGGGTGATAAAGGAGGTATTATTTTAATCTTTTGGGGAAATCAATATTTGTTTATATCTCAAGAAACTATCTATGATAGATAACATTTCATGACCAATTGTAAGATCAATAAGCTGGTTAATGCTAGGCAAAAGGAAGTCATATTTTGGATAAGCAAGGCTGAGGTCATGAAATTTAATACAAAGGAAAAGTCCCCATATGGGATTAGTGATATGAATGATGTTGGAAATCCATTGGGAATAGTCAATATGTTGGATGAAATTGATAGATAAGAGATGTTGAATCTTTTTTTGACTGGAGGGGTGATGCGAAGGTGCATCTTGTGAAGCTTTTATCTGATAGGTTTAAGATTGAGATGGATGAAAATGTTATTAAGACATATGGAAGGGTTTATTCTAGGCATATCTTAATATGACCAAGCAAATGCTATGCTTCAGTCATGGAGGAAGGAAGGGTAATCCTATTACTCTAAAGAATTTAAGGATTGACCAATATTTATAGTGTGGGGGTTATCCTTAGTACCTAAGTTGACATCAATAGTGGATTAATTCAACATGGTTTAGTTCTTAGGAGGAAGGTATTTGTAGATATAATAATCCCCTACACCAATATAAGTAAGAATGGAATCATCATCTTGATGTTAGATGGTGTTGATGGTAATAACATCATTTTCTACCAGTTCAAGATGAATGAAAAGAAGGGTTTTAGTTTGGTCATCCTTTTTATAGGTTAGGGGGCATAAAATAATGGTATTGACTAAAATAAGTTAGGAGGAATGATTTATAAATCCTTAGACTTCTAAGGAGATTGGGTTGGTAAGGATGGGATGTTTTCCTCAATGGTGGCGATGGGTTTTGGTGAATTGGTGGGTTCTTCTAGTGGTATGAACCCAAGACCAAATATCTCATGAGTTTTTTGGGTTTTTATAGAAGGTAAATCATGGGGTCCATGTTCATAATTACTAAATCCAAATCCATTCTAGGCACACCTATGAAGCTATAATTTAGTAAATGCTAGTTTATCTAGATAGGAGAAGTAAGTGATGGGAGCAAGGAGGTGATGATCAAGTCCTCCATAAATGAAGTTGGTTTGATGGTTGAGCAGCCCAAAAGGAATGATGGTTCTGATATTAGGGTCATAATGAAGATCATAGTCAAGGTTATCATACTCTTGAGGAGTAGGGAAATCATCCAAGGCTAGAAGATGATACTCCCCTAGTGAAAAATGTTGGGACATGGGCTCCAAGTGTGATCTAGGAATTTGACTCAAGAGAGGATGGTTAGTATGGTGTTAGTTCCAAAATGAAATAAAAATACTAATATCATAACATCTCTAGGTGTAGATACTAGGGAGAGTTTAGTTAACAAAAAAAAATGACAAACACAACTAGAAAAAAAAGGGATCAAATACAAGAGTCCTTCACATTCCTTGGATGCTCCAAATGAATTTGTAGTAGTGGCTTGCTTAGCTTGTGCTCATGAAGTCCTTAGCAATGGAATCTTGGCTACCTCCATCTCTCCTTGACACCTTTATCTTGTGGCTTGGCTTGTCTTGGAATCAATTTGGCATGATAACACTAATTGCTTGAAGCTTTTGGAACCAATTTGGCTTTATAACTTTGCATCAAAAAAGATTTTAAGATATTTGAACATAATAACTTTGCACCAAAATAGCTTAGAAATGATGTTGTGATGCCTCTTATTTATAGCTTTTTAGATTTTATTAGAATCAACCTCAACCATCCATCTCAAGATTGAGATGTGTGGTTGAGGATTAATTCAATTTTGGGAATTAAGTTTGTAATTATCCTCATCATGGCATTAGAAGAAGGGTAAATTAAGAGGAATGGAGGGAATCATGGAGGGCATTGATGAGGTATGAGAGGCATGAATCTTGATATTTATGGCATTTATGGCATAGGGATGTCTTCCTAAGAAATGAGGTCACTTAATGATGAAGATATTTCATATTCATTTCCAAAAATAAGTATTCAACAAGTTTCTATGGAATTATTAATTAGGCCTTGATTTGGGTTAATCAGCTCTTATGCATAATTAAGCACTTTGTGCACAAATTACTCAAATTGATCATAATGCTTTGTTATTGGTCTAAAATTTGACTGGATTAGAATTAGAAGGCACTGTCTGATGCATTAGAATTGTATTACCATTTAGGAAGTTACCAACATCAAATAACAAATGTATATGTCTTGTGCAGAAGATTTGATAGGAAAGAGCAATCTAGAGCACCCAGGTGTAAAAATAGAATTTTGACTCAAAATGATATTATCAAAGTTAGTTGGCCCATAAATTGCATTGCCCAATTTAGGGATACCCTAGCCAAAATTAACACTTGAATATGTTAGTTTCACATCATTTAGCATGTTTTAGTTTTTAGAACAAATTGTGCATTTTGGGTGGAAATTAGCCAAAAGCTTGATTGGAGGATATTGGTGGCCAGTTTTAGGTGCCTATAGTTTGCCCCTATTTGGGAAGGCATTACAAGCTATAAGTACAGTAACATATTCTCAAAGAATGAAAAGGTCATGTATGCCTATAACTGTAATGATGATAAATTAATTGTATGATGCCCCCATGAGGGAATGGTTGGCACGAATAGGTCGATAAACGGTCCCTTAATATGAAGCAAAATTAAGGAACCAAAGAAATGAAATATGATGGGGTGAAAACATAATGATATTGAAAAAGTAGTCAAAATAAATAATAATGTAAGTGGGATGGTGTATAATGGTTTTCCTAAAGGTGATTATAAGCAATGTAACCTAATAGTGGTAATGTGGTATGATAACATAATGATGTGCCCAAAGGTAGTTCTAATCATTGAGTAGGTGGAGCTACCCCAGTCAGGATAGATAAATAAGAGAATAACATACCCCTATATTGGCAGAAAAAGTAAAGTGGTGATAACACAATGATTTGGTCAAAGGTGGTTATAATCATTGATAAATGTAGGTGGGATGGTGTGCAATGATTTTCCCATAGGTAGTTATAATCATTGGACCCCGATTATGGAAAACATGATAAACTTGGCTAAAGAGGATGATAACTTAACATAGAGGGTAATAATGAATTAGAAAAACCTATTAATAGGGAGATGCTCATCTAAACTAATAAAGGATGAAATTCTTTCATGGTTAATTACTCTATTCGGGATATGATTGGGATGGAATCAGGATGTCAGTGCTGAAGAGATGCTACCATTATTGAATAGACTTCTTAAATCTAAGGTTTTTTATATCATGTGATGGTAGGCTTTATTATAGAACACCATAAGACTTGGTTAAAATATGCATAAGGAATGACTCCTAATATAATAAACACTAAAAAAATAATGCACTAATGATAAAAACCATGATGATAATGTTAAAGGATGAATATGGATGGAATCAAGAATAATGTGCACAAGGAATTACCCAATGGACACATATAAACTAAGTTGAGGCAATAGTGCTAAAATTAAATAAATAAGCAAGTGAATAAATAAACAAATAAATAAGAAAAAAAATAAACAAACAACCTAAAATAAATTAAAAAAATAAAAATCTTGAAAATAAAAGCAAAAGAAAGCATCCTAACACTGACAATGCCCTTGTAAGCTAGATCAAGGATAACTATCTAGGATTAGATAGGACAAATATTTTTTGATTTTTGAAATTTTATGAATGTTTTTGGAATTTTGAGGTATTTTAACCTGATTGAGAATGACAGGATACCCACTCACAAAATGGAGAGAGAATTTAGCTTAGGTTACTCACAAAATGGTGAGAGTGTATGGAAAGGGGGATTGAGGTGACCTTAACATGAATTGGGCATGATGCACATAGTCCTAAAATGACCTCAAGTCATAGTAATTCCATCCACACAAAAGGTGAGAAAAAACCAACTAGGTCTTAATAGACTAGTGAGACATAGATTTGCCCATAGGTGGTTATAATCAGGCTCACATAAACAAACCTGATACATGATGGAAAATGAAAGATACCTTTCCAAATCAACTATCACACTACTCTCATAGACTATCATTTAAACACAGACTTGATTGATTGTTGAAGCTTTATTAAAATATCCTCACAAAAAGTTTGGGAAGAACCAAATGAACTAAGATCAAAATAAGATTGGGTAGGTTGACTAAGAATAGGCTTTGGTCTAGATAGGAATGGAATGATAGGATGGCATGGTATTGCTAAGGATAAAGATGGTTTTTGATAGATTGAATAAAATGGTAAGAGGGTTGCCCCCAAGTGATGGGGTGAATGGCAGGATCTATGATAATGGAAAATAGAAATATGTAACAATGGCAATGGCATGGCAATGAAATGGTATGGTATATATTTTTGTCTTGGGTATTCTTTTTTATTTTATTGTTCTTAATGATGGGGAGATGCACATCCTAATCAACAAATGATACAAATAGAATACTTGATCATGTTAATTTATAGTCCACACCTTATTTGAATAGTTGCTTTATCAAGAACTTGATGCAAATTTAGTTGTCAAGAATGCTTTTATGAACTTCATTGGTCATTGATTCTGATTCCTTTAAACATCAAGATAAGGTATTTTTATAGCCTCTATAAAGGAAAGTGCAACCATGGATGGTAAATAAGGACAAATAATGGACGGTAGGTTTAATTTTGAAATGGAATGGTAGATGATAATGAAATGTGGAATGGTGGGGAAATAAATGAAGATCGGGACTTTCAGTCACATGTAATGTTTTTGATGCTAGATTTTACATAATTTTAGTTGTGGTAGGGCTAAAGACTTTTTATCTCAATAGGACCACCATATTTTTTTGTTGTTTGATCTTGAGAGTAGCTACCATTTGATGAGGCTATAGATAGGAAGCTATTTTGATTTGATCATTGATTTTGTCTTCATCACGTAGTGAAGAACTTTTGTGCTCAGCTATTGGTTCCTTAATGAGGTTTTCACCAATGAAGTTGTCTTTATTATCCCATAACACCTCTAAGAAGGTTTCACTAAGGAATGTTGACTTTTGACTTTGATTATCTTCTAGCGCTTTTTTAAAAAAATTACTAAGAGAGTGTTTTTTTGCTACATGAATGTTATCTTGGTCTCATTTCTCTTCTTTAACTACTATGTCACCATGGATGTAATTTAACAAAGTGTGATTCTATAAATCCCAATTGACACTTGTGGGAGATGGAATGTCAATGATATGGCTATTTTGGTTGATGGTAATGGCTTGTCGAATGGTAATGGAATAGGTAGAGGCTGCACAATCCTCATAGAAGATGCTAGGAGAACTTGTGTCGATGTTGAAGTACTCATCCTAAAAAATTAGAGGAGGATCAAAAATGTATTCAAACTAATCTATAAGGCATTTGTATCCAATGTTATAACAATCATGAACATATTCTTCTTCTAAATTTGATTCTAACTTAAGGGACTCTGAATTTGATGTTGAAACTGATATTGATTTTGATTTTGGTGCTATCTCTAATGTCAGTTCAAAAATAAAACCTGACTCTAATTCTAATTATTCATCCTATGGGTACTCTGTTACAATGATGTCTTATTAAATATTTGGTATTAGACAAGTAATACCCTGTGATGTCATGATGGGCTCCATACAGACTAGTTTGTCAAAGTGAGACTCTTCTAGGATGGGAAAAAGGTCAAGAGACAACTCCTTAGAGACTATCTTGTCAATAGGAGGTTCTTGAAAAATAGGCACATGATCAAGGTAATGATTTTCCCAAAGGTGGTTATAATCATTAAGAAGTGACTCAATAAAGACTAGCTCATTAGAGTGAGATTCCTTGACAATTGGTATAAGATCAATAGGCAATTTATCATAGAATGACTTATCAAAAATGGTTGATTCAATAGAAACATCTTAGATTGGTTGCTTATCTCAACCTTGACTTCTAATGAGTTGGAAAATACCAGTTTTGAACATGGCTTAGTCTTCGAATGATTAGATCAATTGAGGTTTAGTTGGGATTGGTACTAGATGAGGAATGACTTATTGTTGGATAATGTTAGGGCCTTGGGGAGCATGATTAATCACATGATCTAAAGGAAAAAGTCTTGATATGGTAATGATAGGGTGGTGTGGGGCTTGATTGCCCACACAAGCCAAAGGACTAGGTCTTGGAATGATGAAGGGGCATTTTGGAGCTTGATTGATCGCACAAACTAAAGGATGAGGTATTGATATAAAAATGGTACAACATTTTAGTCCTAGAATATAAATGGTATGATGTGGTGGAGCCTAATTACTCATATAAGCAAAAGCATCCAAGTCTTCCTCATAAACCATATCATCCTAGTCATGAGTTGGTTCATAAGCTAGTTCTTGACTGTGTTCCATGTACTAATTATTGAAAAGAGGGTATAGATTCATATCCTAAACAACATTATCTATAGTTTGGCCTTCAAATTCCTCTTCACAAGCATCTTCATACCAATCAAGGTCTTGAGTTAGATCATAATTTGCTTCATGATTTTGTTCCCATGATTGATTAATATGAGGCAGATAGAAATATGTCTCACAAACCATATTAGCACCTATGGGGTCTTAAAAAATCCATAAAATTAATTTTGTGTGGCTATTCTATAATAATTTGGATTGTAAGTGACTCCACCATAATTTTAGTGAGACATATCTACATAAATGATGAAATCTCTAAAAACAAAAAGTCTTAGAGTTTTACAAACTCTGAAAAACTATGTCCAAAGGACAAATGGTTCAAACTTGGTCTAAGTTGGTCAAAAGGTGGAGTTGTATCTCCAATGTGGTTAGAGAGTGGAGCTATATCTCCAAAATGATTTGTGTTAAGACTTGGCATAAAACAACCTAACATCAAATGTTTAATGTCAAATGTCATACACAAAAAAAGGTCAAGTGTCTGAATAAAAATTGGCATGTCAAAGGTCTAGGTCAAAGTGTTCCAAACAAGGTTTAAACTAAGAAAGGGAAAAATTGAGTTGTTAGGTATTTTGTCTAAATGCAAAGTTAAAATCTAGGCTTAAACAAATAGGCATGTGCTAGGACTTTTGGACAAATGGCATCAAAAGTTAGACTTAAAATAAAGGCTGATGTGATTTGATTTAATCTAACAAGTTTAGAAACAACTTTGACATAGACTTGGCACATAGAATAAAAAATAAACATGATAAATTGGCATAATAAACAAGATAAAAGGCTCTTTAAAAAAGGTTGTGTTCTCCTAAATAAAGGCACAAATAATGATGAAGATAGGCATTAAACAAACAAACCAACAATAGTTTTCAATTTTGTGTAAATCGATTAACCAAAGTTATACAACCAAAAAGAGAAAGATCTATGTATCATCCCCATAAATTAAGGCCTAAAAATAAATCAATTAATGTTTGAATCTAAACTTGACAAGGCTAATGGAAAACTCAAAGATGAAAACTAGGTTTTGACTAAACAAGCTAGACAAGATTGGATAGTATGATGACACAAGACAAAGCTCTAAATGGTATGCATGACGTGTTTTGAAAAAATGGTTTTTGGTGCAAGGTAAACTAGTCTTGAAACAAATTAAGTATCCTAATGTGTAAGCATGCTCAAATGATGTGGTCAATACTATGTTTTAAAGGCTCAAAGGCAAAATGGTTTGACATGATTTGGGCAGCATAATGCTACCCTCTATAACTCAAATGACACATACACAAACAAGTTTAGCAAAAATTTCAAGGCACAAATGTGGTGTAAAATGGCCAGTATAACACCTCTTTAGATAAAAGAGTAATATATAGACAAATTGGTTCTGACATGGCTTATACACAAACAAACAAGTTTTAGCCTCAAAACATACCAAATGATAAAATGACCAAAATACACTAAGTATAATAATCCAAATCCTACAAAGGCTATGGAAAAGTGGGGTCTACTAAACTAGCAAGGGTTTGATCATTCTAGGGGAATCAATTGCATAATAACTTTCATGCCAAATAATGTAAAAGAAAAGCATAGATTTTGGGTCCGTATCACTTAGCTTGTTGTAAAAAGGTCTAGTATTTTTTACAGCCACTACATCCTACTATTCACTCAGTGTAGTGTGATGTCCAAACTACCACTACATCCCATGTGAACTCCAAAGGAGCCAAATGAAGTCAATTTCAGGAGATGAAACCCCAGGTTAAATCTTCCCTAAATAACTTGTGGGAGGTGATGAAGTACCCCTTGCAAGATAAGATGCATGAAAATAAATAAATCATGAAAATAGAAAGACTTTAGGGTCATTTTCAAGATCACCTAGACTTTGACAAGTTTTTGGGGAGTGTTTTAGATGACTTTCTTTCTAAGCCTTAGACTAGGCTACTTGAAATAGGAATGGCATTTTTGATTCCAAGGGTTCCCTATAGGGGACAAATGGAAGAATATACACACAATATTACTCTTTTTTCTAGACAATATCTAACTAAATAACTATTGCAAACAAAAATTGACAAGTGTGTTCAATTTTAAAACCAAAAGGAAAAATTTGGTGGTGTTTATTTGACCCCTTGGTCTTAGTTGAAAACTTTGAAAATATTCATTAAAAACATCTAAATTATTTTTTAAACACCAAAAATAAGGTTTGTAATCAAATTTTAAGCATGCAAAGGTGATTTAAACATGTTTTGAACAAATATCAAGCTTGTTCCTACAACAAAATTGTTAGCATATCGTTTAGCTTTGAAGATTTTTTGAGTTTGAAATAATAAACTTTGGAAAAGTAGCTCTTAGGTCTATGTTTTTTTGAAAAACACAGTGACCAATGTTAGTTATTACCATCAACATTGATTACTCTGGCTAACTAAGATTTAATTGATGTCAGTTTTGCTAACCAACATCAGTTAAGATAGGTAACTGATGTTGGTATTACTTTTCAATGTCAATTACTATGTAAAATTGTGGCAAACAAAAATGGCAAAATACAGTTAGAAAATCACTTTGTAAGAGTTTTAAAGGCTCAAATAAATATTTTAGAGTTGAAAAATTATCTCCTTCATGTGTAGCATGAATCTAGTCCCACCGTGTATGCCATTATGTGATCTAGGAATTTGACTCAAGAGAGGATGGTTAGTATGGTGTTATTTACAAAATGAAAACAAAATGAAATAAACACACTAATAGCATAACATCTCTAAGCCTAGACACTAGGGAGAGCTTAGTTAACAAAATCAAATGAAAAACACAACTAAAAAGCAAGAGATTAAATACAAGAGCTCCTTCACCTTCCTTGGATGCTCCAAATACCTTTATAGAAGTGGCTTGATTGACTTGTGCTCATGAAGTCCTTAGCAATGGATGCTTGGCTACCTCCATCTCTCCTTGGCACCTTTGGCTTGTGGCTTGGCTTGGAATCAATTCAGCATGGTAACGCTAATTGCTTGAATCTTTTGGAACCAATTTGACATTATAAATTTGCATCAAAAGAGATTTTAAGATATTTTAGCATAATAAATTTGCACTAAAATAGCTTAGAAATGATGTTGTGAGGCCTCCTATTTATAGATTTTTGGATTTAATTAGAACCAACCTCAACCATCCATATCAAAATTGAGATGTGTGGTTGAGGATTAATTCAATTTTTGGAATTAAGTTTGTAATTATCCTTATCATGACATTGGAATAAGGGGGAATTAAGAGGTATGGAGGGCATTGATGAGGCATGGGAGGCATGAACCTTGATATTTGTGGAATTTATGGCTTAGGAATGTCTTCCCAAGAAATGAGGTCACTTGATGATGAATATATTCCATATTCATTTCCAAAAATAAGTATTCAACAAGTTTCCATGGAATTATTAATTAGGCCTTGATTTGGGTTAACCAAGTCTTAAATATGATTAAGTATTTTGTGTACAAATTACTCAAATTAATTAGAATGCCTTGTTATTGGTCTAAAATTTGACTATATTGGAATTAGAAGGCACTATCAAATAAGTTGGAACCATATTCCCATTTAGGAAGTTACCAATAGAAAATTACAAAGGCAAATTTCTTGTGTATAAGATTTGATAGGAAAGAGCAATTCAGAGCACCTAGGTGCAAAATTAACATTTTAACTCGAAATGATATGATCAAAGTTAGCTAGCCCATAAATTGCATTACCCCATTTAGAGATACCCTAGCCAAAATCAACACTTGAATGTGTCATTTTCACATCATTTAACATGTTTTAGTTTTTTTAGGCTAACTTGTGAATTTTGGGTTGAAATTAGCCAAAATCCTGATTGGAGGTTATTGATGGGAATTTTAGGTGTCTACACCAAGGATTCCTCTACAAGGATCTAAGGAGAAGGGATATATGAGCTATCAAAAGTTTCATTGATGATAGAGGTGGAGTTATTATTGATTGGTGGTGAGGTGGATGAGGGAGGAAGAAGAACATCATTGGGCTAATATGTCATGTTGTAAGATGCAAAAAGACTAGGGTCAACTTTTATGGTAATGACTTGACCCTTGTGTTCTAACTTGACACATCAATGTAAGGTGGATGGGAAACAACTCATGGCATGGATCCAAGGGTATCCAAGTAATATGCTATATTGGAATTCACCTTCTACCACATAAAATAGCTTTGGAATTATGTGAGGTCCTAAGAAGATGTGGAGGATGACTGTCCCTAAGGTTGTCCATAATATCATTGAAGGAGTGGAGGACTGCTTTAGTTTCTAACATGATATTCTTAGAAATTTGGAGTTGGTCATAAGAATGAGAGGAGATAATGTTAGTTCTAGTTCCTCCATCAATCATCATCATTTTGATATGGGTTTTATTTATGTATGCAATGATGAAGAGAGGAGGATCAAGATCTTCAAAATGGATAAAGAGTATCTCCAAATCCTATAATGTGACAAAAGTAGAAATTTATAGGGCTCTGACAAAGGATGCAAGAGGCTAAGGGTTGTGGGGATGGAATTATATTGATTTCAAGGTCTTTATTAGTGCTTGGTGGTGATGGGGTGAGGTGTCAATTAGTTTTTAAAGGCTCATCTTCACTACTGTCTCTTGAATTTGTTTTAGAACCACTCATTCAATAAATTTAGAGGGTTAGAGGGAGAGGCACCCAAAATAGATATTTTGGGTTTTGTTGAAGGTGAAGGTAAAGGTAAGGGTTCTTGGGTTCAGTTGGAAGGTTTAAGGGTGGAAGGGTATGTCCATGGTATGGACACTTTGGCCTTTCCATTATCCTTTTATTGGGATCAAGATCGGGTAACCATATGGATAGTGTGGATGATGGGAAGTGTTGGGATAGATGGATATGTCATTTCCTTCTCATTAAAGAATATTTGAGGAGTAGGTAAGTTTTGAATGGGTTCATTTGGTGGTTGGGTTGGTAATTGGATCAAGGGATGTTCATCTGATAATAGATCATCCTCATCCCATAAGTTATGAATAAGTGCTTGGAGAGATTTGTAGTTCTCCATGTCGTGTCCAGGTGTCTTATGGTATGAGTAGATTAAAATATTATTGAGCCAAGATGGTTTGGGACTTGAAGGGTCCAAGGGTATGCTCAAGGAAGAATTGTGTGACAACCTTTTTATAATGGTCAAATAGTTTTCAAGTAAAGGTGTTGGGGGTGATATGTCTTTGGCTTTAGGAGTGGGAGACTTCTTATAAATAGGATTCATCATGGGAGTTGTAGGTGGTGGAATGGTTTTGGTAGGTATTTTTGGTTTGGATTGCTTGGTTTTAGTTGGTTTCGAGGTAAAAGGTTCAAAGGTGGAAGATTTGGATGATGAAGGTTTGGATATAGGTGGGAAGGTAAAGGTAGATAGTTTGGTTAAAATTGATGGGGAGTTTGATGATTTGGTGGGGGTAGGTAAAGGTATAATAGAAGGAGAAGGTTTACTAAACAAGGAGTGGGTATTTTTAGGAGGGTTCACCTTCTTGGTAGAAATATGAGTTTATGGGAAGGTAGAAGGATGGGGTCCTAAGATAGAAGGTAAATGGGAAGGAGGTGGTATGGCTCTGGTTTGAGGTAAAAGTTTAGGTGGTTCCACCTTCTTAGTTTATTTAGTTGGGGTTTCCTTTGGTGGATTAGATGGGGTTAAGTCCAACATTACAGATGGTTGGGCAAGGATAGGAGTAAGAAGTAGTCCTATATTCTTCATGGGTTTGGTTAGAGAGGTGTAAGGTGATTTTATAATTTTAGATGGAGGTGGGTTAGATGGTTCCCCTATAGTTTTGGAGGGAGAAGTGTCTGATGAAGGTATTGAGGTGATAATAGGTTTGATGGTGGATACAAGTGAGGTTGAATGTTCATGTTTGTTTTGATAGGGGAACCCAAGATGATGCCAAAAGGTAGCTCTATCTAGATTGGGTTAAGAAGAGAAGTCTAGGCTTTAGACCAATCTAGAGAAAGGTTTATAAATGGGTTTGATCCCTTGGTCATTGGTTTCAAAGATTAAGCCCATAGGTTGAGGTGAGGGAATGGTTTATTCACCTTTTCCTTTTATGGAAGGCTCTAAGATTTGGGAGGATGTTTCCTCCATGGAAGGAATGGACAGGGTGATCTCTTTTTTTGGGATGGTTTCCAAAGAGAGGGTGGGTGGTTATATGATAGGGTAGGATGGTGTGATGGCCTCAAGTGAAGTAATAGAGATGGTTGTTTCCTTTGTTTAGGTGTCTAAAGGAATGGTAGGTAATTCCACCACTTTAATGACTGGAGTGGGGGAAGAGATAGTTGAAGTAATGGTTGTTTCCTTTGGTATTTATATCAAAAGAGATGTGGCCAAGTCCATGGTCTCATCAAGTAAAGAAAGAGAGGTGGTTGATTCCTCTATTTGGGTGTCCAAAGGAATAAAGGGTGATTTTACCACTTCAATAAGTAAAATAGAGGAAGAGGTAGTTGAGGTAACAGTCTCCTCAATAATAAATTCATTGATAATGACATTGATCATATGGACCTCATGAGCATGAGATGATTCTAGTTTATTATCATAATAGTTGGTAGAAGGGGCATGATTAGGGAAAGGTTTTTGAAAGATTTCAAGAGACTAATTTGGGGGTGCATTGGGATTATCAAATACAAGTTCTCCCTTATCAATCATGTTTTTGATAATGTTTTTGAAGGTGTTATACCTACTAACATCATGTCTAATGACATGGTGGAAATCACATAGGTCACTATCATTGTACCAACCAAGTGTAGGACAAGAAACATCAAATTATTGGGGAGGTTTGATAGGGTAAAGCTGTATGATGTTGGATTTGATCAAAATTTCCAAAACTAAAGCATAAGACTCCCCTACTAGAGTGTATTATTTTGGGGCATCTTGGTTTTATTGATCAGAAGAGTTAGAGGAACTGGTTTGGTTGGGTTGGTTGATAGTTGGTGGTAGAACAGTTGTAAGGACCACCAAGTTTGTGGATGCCTTTGGTTTAGTGTTATATGGTTAGATTGGTTTGGGGTTTTGAATGAGGATGGGTCATTGGATTTGAAGCTAGAATGTTTATTTCTTAGTTTCAACTATCCCTCATCAATGGCTCTAATTTTTAGTTTGTGTACCATAGTGAAAGCCTCATCAAAGTTTCTAAAATTTTGAACCTAAAGAGTAAGGGAAATGTGTTTGGCACAAACTTGAGATAAAATTTCAATCAAATTGAGTTGGGGTAAAGAGAAAGAGAGCTAGTTAATAAAACCTCTCCATTTAGCTATGAAATCAATAATTGATTTGTCATCATATTGCTTGATGGAGTAGAGGTTGGTGATAGAGACCTTTTTAGATATATTGACTGAGAAATAATCTAAAAAGATTTGGGCAAGCTGGGAAAAATAAAATATGGAGTGCTTGGTGAGATCACCATACCAATCTAATGCTGGTCTAAATAAAGACATGGGAAAAGTGCGAAGGAGGAGAGCATCATCATAGACAATCAAGTAGAAAGAATGGCAAAATATTCTTAAGTGTTGTTGGGAGTTTTCCTTGATTTAAAACTTAGAAAACTTGGGTAGTTCCCATTGAGGAGGATAAGGTTGAATAGGAATAGATGGATGAATAGGTTCATTATAGATTTGATCATAAGACAAGAGGTTATGAGCCCTAGGGATAGATGATTCTAATTTGTTCATTTTGTCCATTAACATTTTGACCAAATCCATTTGAGTTTGGGAAGCTCCATAATTATGTGGTAAGTTTTGTTGAGGTTGGGTAGTATTAATATATGGATAAGTGGTAGAAGGTTAAGAAGATGCCACATATTGATACATGGTCATTGAAGGTTGGGATGATGCCACATAAGGGTTAATGGGCACAAAAGATTGGGTATAAGGTGCTATGTATCCTTGTAGATTAGGAACTATTGGTAGGATGTCATGGGTATTTGTTGAGGGATTGATATGGGTTGATTTATAGGTATGAATGGGTTGGTGGATTGGGGTTGAGTGGTAACTCTTATACCAATAGGTGGAAGGGTAAGAAGTATGTAAAACACTAAATTTTGAAGTGGAGTAGAAATTGGTGGGTTGGTAGTGATAAAGGGAATGGTAAAAATAAGGGTATAATATATCCCCATGGTGGATGAAGTATAAGTAACAAGAGGTGAGGTTGCCCTTATGTTGGAGGTGTTGTTTGGTGTGGGGGGTGTTTGGCTATTGGTTGGGATGTTTGATTGAGTTTGGGTGGAGGTATAAGATGGGTTATGGGTGGAAAAAGATTCTTAGGTGATCATATTTTGGGTGGAGGTAGTGCCAATCATAATATGGGGAGGCATACCAAAAGGTGGATTTGTAGGAGGAACTAAAGTAGTAGGGGTACAATGAGATAAGGTGTTGAGGTAATGTTGAAGGTCTATGAGGTTGTTATCAAGGAAGGTGGAAAAATATACATCACCTTTGATAACTATATGAGGCATGGTAGGAGGGGAGAAGGATGAGGAGAGCCTTCAACATCTGAAGTATACTCCATGGAGGAGGAATAAGAGGAAGGTGGATTGGTTAATTTGGTTCCTCAACTATTGTCTAGTAAAGACCATGTGAGGAATAGAAAATAAATAACAAAAAGCTCACAACTCAGACACAAAGCAAGCAAAATAAAAATATATCAAGGCAATCAAAACATAAACTAAAGTGTGTTTAAAACTTAGGATTCTTTTTAGATCACTTTTGGTTATACCTTAAAAAATGTGAAGAAAAAATTTGGTTTGTAGATTAAGTACTAGAAAGAAAGTTTAAGGTTGGTTTCAAGTTTTAAAGGATCTCAATTTTTTTTATTGAAAGTTAGTACATGGCTTGATATTGGGGCCTACCCCCCACTTCACACACTATAGTGATAAGGGTGTTAGGTGCTTAGCCAAGATATATTGAATTTTAGAGTTTAAACTCAACTAGAGAGCTAAGTTCTAATTTCTCTTCTTTGTAATGACCTCCAAGTAAGATATCCAAAGGGTAAGGTGTATTGCTAGGTGATGAAATCCTAATCAGGCCTTATGTCAATTATTTTTATGTGTTGATTGATTATGTGGTTTGGTAAAGTGTGTGAAAACAAGAGTGAAACTACGATTGATTATTTTGCTTTTAAGTTAAGTAGATGAACTAAAAACATGCAATCAATTAATGTATGCAAGGTTTATTTATACCCAAAAGGAATTTTATATTTTGTTCTATGAACATAGAATAATGGAAAAAAAGGCACCTATATGATGTTAGGTCCCACCGAGCATGCCAAAATGTTTCTCTCAAATTTTACTCATTTCTTAATTAAGGAAGAAGGTAAGAAACTAATAATAAGGGTGTGGTAGAAGAACCTAGTTATTTTTCACACATGATCCATATGGGTGTGAAGAGATCCTTTTTGTCTCGGAAGGATGACCTGTAGATAAGAAATCACTAAAAAAAGGGGTTGTTATAAATATAGTAAGGTGGAATGCCTAACATGAGCTAGATCTAAGAAGTGTGAGCTTACTAGGAGGCTACCAATCCCCTCTTTGATAAAAATTAAGTTGAAAGAGATAAATATGAAATACTTGAATTAAAATATCGAAAGAACTAAAATGAAATGCAAGAAGAAATAGATGCTTGATAAAGGAAATAAACTAAATATAGCAATAGTAGGTCAATACTAATGCTAAAATAGATCAGGTCAAGTTTAGAAAATCAAGCAGGGGTCTATGAACATGTAGGGACATAGAGAGTTAGATTTGGTTGGGGGTATGGGGTTAGAAATAACTTGTTAATTCTTACCACAATGACTATCAGTGGTTGGCATGACCATCGATAGTTAAGCTAACCATTGGTGGTTGGGTAATCATCGATGGTTGAGGATGATTGTCAGTGGTCGAGGTGACCATCAATGGTTCCTATGGATTCTTAAGATACCCAAAAAAGGAGTCACATAGTAAGTCAATGAGTGGTTTGAGGTTTGTTAAAGTTTTGGAAGTTAGAAAGTAAGATGTATAAAGGTCTGATTAGGTCATGGAGGTCATAACCAAAATAACCAAATTGGGATACAAATGTACTTATTGATTTATAAATGGTTGATTGTTAGAGAAATTTTGGTAGAGTAAAAGTACTTTGCCTTAAGAGCAATTTTGGTAAAGGTTTGAATCTTTGTTGTAGTTGATGAATTGATAGAAGGAAGACTGGTTGGAAAGATTGCATACCTATGTGCTATAATTCTTATGATGATATTTTCAAGTGATGGATCCACCTCTTACTCCCCTCTTTTTATAGGCAAAGAGAGATGGAGGATAAAAGGTTCCTTGGGAGGTTAGGATGTTGATTTTGATGATTTGTAGTTCATTAGAACCATGTAAGGTGGACATATCAAATTGTGCCATGCTAGATTACACATAGCAAGTGTTTTGTTAGAATAAGATGACCAAATCATCAAAAATCATCTTAACTATTGATTGTCATGTTGATCATTGACGGTCAAGTTTCCAAAGGTAAAGGGGTCAAGGTGAGTTAAAAAGGGTTGAGTGGAGGTGTAGTGATTTAGTGAGTTTAGTTAGCTAAGTATCTAACTAAACGCATGGTTCGATGGGTTGGTTAATGGTTTTATAAGGGTTAGGTGGTACTTAAGGGATCTCAAATTATTTCAACATCTAGAATCATTTATGTTTTGTTTTCTAGTGTCTACACCTTGCTTCCCTTTTCACACATCCTTATTTGATTCTACTATTTAGTTATCATCAGATATAATTACAGTCACATTATTTTCCCTTCTGTTCAATCTTAATTTAAACTTAAATTACATTGGATGACACTTTACATAGTCATTTAATATCTTATTTGATTAACATTCATATTTTATTACATTAGATATATCTTTTTATAGTTTTTTTTCACATCTTATGTTGTTCTTTGTCTTTCATATTAATGTGATTAATGAATGTTCTCTTAAATTTTTTACATATATTATGTTTTCCCTTAAGATTTAAATTTTACCTACACTTGGTATGTTTTTCATTCATTTATTTATTCACGTCTTTTATTTTTTGATTTTTCTATCTACTTACTTCAGATGTATTTTTTCACACTTTAGTTTTTATTCTTTTTAACCATGCATTTGATCAAATTATATAAATAATAGTAAAACATACAGTACATAGTAACATGTTTCATAGCATGATAAAATGATCATAGTATGTGATAAAATGAAAAAACAAAAGTATAGGTCCATGTAGAATTTTTTATATATGATATGGTGTGTGTGTGTGTGTGTGTGTGTGTGTGTGTGTGTGTGTGTGTGTGTGTGTGTGTGTGTGTGTGTGTGTGTGTGTGTGTGTGTGTGTGTGTGTGAAATATTTATACATCAACAATATATACATTGTTATCTATATGGTTTTCCCTCATCCCCAAGTGATGGGTGAGGTTCCATGTTCCGTAAGAATCCTTTACTTGTTGCTTCCTATAGTGACCTATCTAGTGTGTGGGTTGGAGATCGTTATCCTTAGAGTTATCCCATGGTCCTACTAGCTTTTTCTCTAGTTGGTGCATTCAAGCAATAGTTACTCTATGAGTATAAATTGCCTCAGTCAAGGCAACCTATATTGTAGCCTCTTGGTTCTATCATGCATGATTTTATCCTAACATAATTTTAAGTGCAATAGTATTATCATATTTTTATATGTACCTTACACTAATGCCAACCAAAATGAACTATCTAGCATATAGTCTAGAAAAAGGTACAAATGGATCCCCCTTTTATGTGGTGTCATTCTCTAGAATCACATCAACTAAAATACCATGATGGGCCATCTCCACCATAGTCCTCCACTGCACCATTTTTACTACTGCATTAATCAAAACCTAATTTGACATTAGATCTATATATATCTTAAATATTCAAGTAAAACTATTCTCATTCATAACATGTATATCTTTAAGTCTAAAAAAGGAAAGTGATAGTAAACACTTAATTCTTATTTTTAATTTTACCTGTCTAGGGACATTGCTTGATGTAGGTCTCGCTGTGTACTTTGTCTCCAAGGACAAAGTTGTTATTCATACTCAAGATGGGCTGGGATCCTACCCACCTCTTGCATTGAATCCCTACGACCCTACTCTTTGATACTTGTACTATTCCCAAATGACCCATGTACCATATCACAATGGATCTACCATTACCATATAAAAATGTATTGGTACACCATGTCCCCCTACTAATTATGGATCCTATGAATGTCTCACCTAATGGGGTTATATTTCTAGTGGTTCTTCTGAAAGCACTAGTCTAAACTACCTAGTTACATGGTCTCATGCATGTGGCTTTAATTACTAGTTGTAATAGCTTATGATCAAAACTCCTTCTTATGCTCATATAGTGCATGCACATGATGCACAAGAATATATTGTGCCTTAGTATGGAATCTATATGATATCATCCTTTTTAATGGTATTTAGTGTTAACTATAAAATGATGTTGCTCAATACTCGATCATGCTCCCACCTCATCATATAATGTACATGGTCCCTAATCAGGGGTAAAAAACTTATTTATCAGTACATAGGGAACCAATCATAGATCCAACATGGAAACAATTTGACTAGAACCATAGGATATTATCCCATGCTTAGCATACCATAAAATTCATCTATGAGATGTATCTAGATCATAATTCCCATATCATACATTGATCCTTGATCCAACATAGATTGACACAAAGTAATAATATTCAACATTACATCCCCATATTAATTATGAAAAAACACTTGCATGGTTATAATCCCATTGATGGCCTCTTATACATCTATAATTATAGACACAAAGATAAAATACTTTGATTATTAGATTGTGTTGATTGTACTCATAAGACTTTATGGCTCATCAGGTCAGATCATGATGGTCTATCAAAAAAATGGCACATCACATATCATAGTTATATCTTAAATGTAAAAACATAGTATCACATAAACATCTTTTAGGCTTATGTACACCTTTATTGTGTCCCAATCCACCACCCATATTAAGGTGTTTTTGATCCTCTCCTAGTGCCCAAGGAACATAGCTATAAGATCTATACCAAAGGGACCCAACACATCTTCATGATTCCACAAAATCTAAATTTGATCATGCATGATTAGTTCATGTCCATCAGCCTAGCCAATAGATTTGGTATCCAAATCACATGTACCATCCTCTAAAAGCATCTTCATCTTAAAAAAAATAACACCTAGTTAGATTTTTGATCAATTTTTTTGAAATCAAATTAAAATCTAAGGAATTTTCACATCAAATTAAAAATACAATTTATTTATAATATACTAAGCATTTTTACTATATTTATACTACATCCGACAATTATTGTTATGTAATTTTCATTCAAATCTATCAACCATTCTTATAAATATCAATAATCTAATTTTAATTTATGACACTAGCCAAATACCTATTATATCAACCATGTTTTCCTATTTGTCTACTGCATCAGCCATACTTGTACTATATTGTCCATGCAATTTTTACCTATAATATTAGTCATATACATATTGTATCAACCATGATTTTCTATTTTCTATTATATATTCCACACCATTTGGTACTGGCCATACATTTTCTTATTACAATACCAACAATGATTATATTGTATCGATCGATATCGACCATCTAATACGGTATCAATATTTTTTAATAATTTTATTACATAAATGTATAATACATTTAGAGTATTATCTACCATATTTATGACATTTCCCCACCCAAATATACCATCATGGATGATACAATTTTTTGGTAGTGGTGATTTCTTATTTTGGCCCTAACAAATACCCTAGTTCTATATTTGACATTTGGTTTCGTACCCATCACCCATCATAATTTCATCTATATTTTGACACATATTGGAATAAATTTCACTATGTATATTTTCCCAACACTTAGACTTACTAAATCGAGATTATTTATTCAAAATTAACAAATGAAGTAGTTAATACATTACCCACTTGCATGTCTCTTGTGACAACACCTAAATGACCAATTACATGTCATCTCATTGTCATCTAGCTACATTCTCTCATTATTATAAATTTGGATAATTAGAATTTTATTTTTTTTAAATAGTAAATTGAAAAATGAAATGTGGTTTACCTATTTATAGTAAAAACTTCAAAATTTGAAATTTTTAGTTATTTACATCCATATTTCATATTTTACGCATGTATTTATTTTTAAGTCATTTTCATGAACTGAAAGAAGTATTATGATCCTCACAAAGTAATAATTTTTTAGATGCTAACAAAAAATTATAAAAATTTAATTTCTATCTTATTTTTTAAGTATGTCTATGTAGCATATAGATTATCACCTTCCTATAATCACATCACACATAGTGTCATTTATTCATTCATTAAGGTAAGTGAAATTATGCATTTTCATTTTTTGTTTTGTTCAACATTATTTTCCAATTATGATATTTTGTGTTGTATATGTAGCTAACCTAAAACACCATCTTGTATTACACTATTATGACACTTGATGAGCTTTAGGTGGGGCATATGAATACACCTAATATTTTTCACCTTTATCAATTTATCAATAATTTATATTTTAAGGACTTGTTAATGCATCAATCTCCATGAGTGCACACCTTAAATGGTGCACTAGGAATGGGTTGGGCTTAGCTTATGGTATTTTATGAGAAATGTTTGCATACTATTTTGGCATACCTTTATTACTATCAATATGACCTCATCTAGGTATCTTTCTATCTTAATGTTGACAAAATTTCACCTCAGTACACTTTGTTCAACCATTTTCATAGATATCCAAACAATAGTTATGAGAACAGGTCATTTTAGGGTCCAAAATTACAAGTCAAGGAGGCTAAAGTGTTTTGGCTCCATTATAGTGTATGTCGGGTTCTCCACAGGTGAAGTCTTGGCCTCTCATAAACTTGAATTACATATCAAGACCAAGTCAGGTTCTCTGAATGACTTGACTTATAAAATTTTCATGAGTAGAAGTAATCCAAGTTTACGAACCTAAATTACTCCTTCCAATGCTTTACGGGTTTTCAACGATGCATGACTTTGGGTTTTCCAAAGAGAAAGTATTATGACTTATATATGAAAATAATTTAGAAAATACAAAATGGTATTATAATGTTCTCCCCCAAGTGTCCCTTTGGACTTTTCTCAAGGGCACTTTTATTTTTAAGTGACCCTTCAGACTGTTCTGAAGGGCACTTTTCTACTCGAGTGTCCCTTCAAAAATTTTTGAAGGGTACTTTATTATCCAAGTGACCCTTCGAAAAAGTTTTGAAGGGCGCTTTTCTTCCCAAGTGACCCTTCATAATTTTTCAAGGGGCACTTTTTTGTCTAAGTGACCCTTAGGAAAAGTTTCAAAGGGAACTTTTCTTCCCAAGTGACCCTTCAGACCAGGGTACTTTATCTTTGGAGATGCCCTTTGAAAAAGTTTCGAAGGGCACTTTTCTTCCCAAGTGACCCTTTATACTTTTTTGAAGGGTAATTTGTCTTTGGAGATGCCCTTTAGAAAAGTTTTGAAGGGCCATTTCCTTTGGAAATGATCTTTAAATTTTTTTGAAGGGACCTTGTGCCTTCCCCTAGTGTCCTTCAGGAAAAGTTCCCAAAGGAATTAGTCATTGCCTTTCGAGCAAAATCCTTGAAAGAATTACTTTAAACAAATTTTATAAAGGAATTACTTTGGGAAAATTTCTAAAAACAATAAACCCAACCTGATGGATCCTCATGATGTGCCATAGGACATCAAGTTTAATACATCTAACTAGTCATTGGGGTGCAAAGCCGACATGCCATAAGACGTTAAATTTAGGGTGGCCAAATAGTTGTTAGGATTCAAAGGCATGATGTGCCATAGGACATCAATTTTAGGGTGGCTAAATAGCCATTGATATTCAAAGATGATGTGCCATAGAATGTAAAATTCATGCGTAAAGTTTTCAAGTATGAAGTAAAGCCATTAAGAGAGCTCAACAGGGTCTTAAGCAAGGATAGTGCAAAACAAGTTTCCTAAAGAGATTTACTTGACTTTTACAAGTAGAAGTAATTGAAAATCCTGAAAAGAAAGAGATAATTCTTTGTGGGTTTTCAAAAGAGCTTTTCTTATGACTTTTTCAATTAGAAGCAATCAAAGAACCTAAAGAAGTAAGTAGAAGTAAAGTCACTTGGAAAACCTGAATGGGTCTATAGTGTAAAACATGAGAGATATTAAGAATAATCCATTGATTTTGTAGTGATCCAAGCCATTTATTATGGAGGGTCATCTCATAATTGATTTTAATTTCAAGAGGGTGAATCAAAGAGGATAGCTAGAATCAGTTTCACCCAGATGGTGACTAAAAACCATTTTGGAGGCTTCTATTTTGGTGCCCAAGATCTCTCTCTTCTCTCCCTTTTTTGATATAAATAGGACCCTTGGGCTCTTTTTTTATCATCCA
Organism: Torreya grandis; assembly: GCA_037957365.1. NCBI lineage: Eukaryota > Viridiplantae > Streptophyta > Pinopsida > Cupressales > Taxaceae > Torreya > Torreya grandis. The sequence goes on along the minus strand of JARHVA010004764.1, from coordinate 141,184 downwards.
CAGATAGTATAGTGAAGCCCTACTAGAATATTTTTCCATTTTCTTGCCTTTGAGCAAATAAACATAAGTCTATTTTCTTTCTAAGTTCTAGAAATTTTCTTAGGCATGAAAGAGACATAGAGTGATAATAAGTGATGTTTTATCCTTCTATTCTTTGTCCTTCATGTTTTTGAGCAAAGAGTTGATCCAATAGGTAATATAGAGTGCATTCTAGCTATATGAGATTTTACACATGTGTAATATTTTTTCTAGACTATACAGGTTATATTTTTTAATTATTTTCCTTGTGTGGTCTCATTTATTTTATCTCTACATTGAAATACTTATGTTGGAATCTTCTAGAGCTTGAGTTATAAACCATATTCTATTGTATTGTGCATAAGTATAGGGAATACATATGGATACTAATTCTTGGTGTATCATCATCTTAGAGTAGGATTTTCATTTATGCAAAATTTTGACTCTTTTTTACTCATATTAATTGGTTTAGTAGCTTATTGCACAAAAATATAATACAGGGAACTATCCCTTTCAACCTAGAGGTTCATTTCCACTTATAGGCACACCCATAGGCCTATAAATGTTCCAACATTACCCAAATATAGAGGAGGCTTGAACAACCCTCTTCTAGGGTGTAAGATTTGGAGACAACAGTTCTAGAACACTTGGTGAGACCCAAATTATTGCTAAGTCAAGGTGAATGTTGGTCTTGATAGGCCTAAATAGTATAAATACCCCTAACCCAACATTTGGTGACTCCAAAAGGGTCTGAATCCCTAGTTTTAGACCAAGTTTTATACATCATCCTACATGGTCCTCACAAGGTCCTTAAGATTTTTTGACCAAGCCCCTTCAGCTAAAGATTTTCTTGAAGAACAATGCCATGAACCACTCCTAGTGCTATTAAATCCTTGGAAAGGAGGTTTTGTGGAAGAAGTAAAAGAGGTTGAAGAAGTTCAAGGAGGGGAGAAAGTTGAAGAAGAAGAAGAAACAAAAGATCATAGAGGAAGAAGAGAAATGGGGGAAAGGGGAGATATAGATAGACATCAACCCCTCCCTAATTTTAATACCCAAAACCAAATAAATCACCGTACATATGACCCCATCCCTCCAAATGCTACCAACAATCTTCATAGTTTCAATAGAGAGGGTCCTATTACCCTATCTGAATATATTAAAGACATCTCTAGTTTTTGCAATTTCCATAATGTTACTAGGGCCAACATAATCATTAGGCTGCTTGTTATGTCTTTAAAAGGAAAATCACTTAACTGGTATAGAACATTGGAAGGGGGTTGTATTATAAGTTGGGATGGTTTTAGAGACCTATTGGTGATAAGATTCAAAAATAAGAGTGATCATGCTTCCCTAATACATTAGCTAAATGTAATAAGAAGAGGTCCAAATGAATCAATAGGAGATTTCAATGAGAGATTTTAAAGAACATGTTATAGGCTGCCACCAATCATGAGACCTCTTCCTAGCTTTGTGTTCCCAACATACCTTAAAGGTATTTTTACTGATGTTATTGTTATGTTACAGTTAATGGGAGGATTCACTCTTCCAAGTGCATATGAGCTAATAATTGAGGCTAAGAATAGCTTGATTTAGGATGAAAGACTCCCTCCAAGAGTTTCCATGCCTTTATTATTCCATAATTTAGTTGAAGCTCCAAGCATGTCTCAAGTTCCCAATGCCAATGTGAAGCTAAGAGCCTTTCCCAAGAAGGTGGATAACATTGTGGACAAAGATGAAAAAATTAGATCATTGAGAGCTCAGCTCAAGCAAGATCAATATTAGGTAAGTGTTTCTCCTAATGCACAATACTATCCTCAATAGGGATATATATCTCAATCCCAATACAATTATCAAGGGAGAGGACAAAATCAACAAGGTTACAATAGGCATCCCAATGCCTATAATCCAAATTCTACTCGTCCTATAAAGGTTATTATTCTAGTTCATGAAAATTTAGTATAAGGAGAAGATCATGTGAACCAATGGGGGAAACCTCAAGGTCAATTTACACATGATGATAGAAGAACCAACTATGCTTTGACTACACAATAATAAGTTACTCCTTACATGATAGTAGAAGAAGCATGTCCCAGCCAAAGGGATAATCATGGAGAAGGTAGTAGCCCAGGTGTGGGGATGATGAAATTTCAAGAAAAGGATGATTTTGTGTTGACTCAAGGCATGTTAATTTTATCTAATAGAAGGTACAAGAAGAGATCCTTGGGAGAATGCTAGGATCCATGAATAGTTCTAAGTGATGCCTTTCCAAGGCCATAAAATGCCAATCAAAGTGCTACACCTTCTACAAACCATCTTCCTCAACAAAATCAAAATGTAAATGTAGCTACCAAGATTGAAATAGAGTAGGCAACGACTCCTTTATTACCATCAAAAATGTAGGAGAAAGTGAATACTCCATCTCTAAATATTGTGGACTCATTAAAGAGCACTATGACAAACATATCCCTTTGGGAGGTTCTACATATACCTGGTCAAAAGGAGCTTTTACAAGAGCAGTTAACAAGCATGTAGGTGGCTCCTCAATCTTCAAGGCATCGTAGTGTGGCTCTCACAAATTCTCCAAATCATCTTTTGGAGCATTTGACTAAAGTTAAAAATCCTCCACCCTTCTACCTCACACTCATTATAGGAGATAAGTTGGTCCACAATTGTATTATGGATAGTGGAGTAAGCACTACTATTATGCCTAAAGTAGTGGCTAATAAGTTAGGTTTGAACTATGAGCCACATATTAAAGGTGTGTTATAACTAGATGGAACTCCAACCAAGATGGTAGGATTGGTCAAAGGTCTAAAAGTGTTTTTACATGGCTGCCTAAGCTTCCCTATCATGCAAGATATTGTGGTGGTGGACCTTCCAACACACTTTATTGTATGCTTGTTTAGGGACTTTATGGCCAAGATAGGAGGATACATTTATAATAATTGGTCCTTTATAGCTCTCAAGACAAGGTATGAAACCAAGCTAACCATAAGGACTCAGCCTTTAGAAAGGTTCTATATTGAGCCATACATGGAGACAATGACAAATCAAAACTATATAATCAACAAGGAGGAAGAGGCAGTCCCAAATAGTGAAACATCTTCTCCTCTTGAAGGTATTTTTGACCTCTATCTTGACAAGTATAACATTGAAACACATGGCCTTGATCCTTACACTTTCATTAAATAAACTAATTTGGGACTTTACTACATGCATGATAAAAATGTCCCAATTCCTTCACTCACCAATGAAGATTATGAGCTTGATGGCATGTGGGAAGTGTTATTTAATGGTTAAAGGATAAAATTAGGTGTAGGATCTAGTGTCATATTGGTTTACCAATAAAATAATCATTACTACTCTTTTTATAGGTTTCACTTCAGCTGCAATTGTAACATGGTAGAATATGAAGGCTTAGTTCATGGTCTCTAATGGGCAAACAAGAGAGGAATCAAGATTTTGAAAGTCTATGGAGATAGCGATCTTGGCATTCATCAAGTGAGAAGTCAAGATACAACCAAGAAGCCCTTTCTCAAGTCCTACAAGCATAGGTTATGGGATCTACTTGAGAATTTTGATGCCTTCAACATCCAGCCCATAGCAAGAGACTTGAACAAGCACACTAATAGACTGGCTACAATAGGATCATGGTTTGACTCAATTGCTGACATTTCACAAGAGAAAGATCAATCTCATATTGATATCATTGTGAGACCTTCCATTTTAGATAATGAAGTGTCATGTCAAGTGTTTGAAAGTGATGAACACATTGTACACTTCTTGCAAAATAAGGTAGGCTTCTCTTAAAGAAATCAAAAGAAGTTGCATGATCATTATGAAGAACAAATTATATAGCTAAATACAAAAAAAATGCCTAAGGGGATGATTAAATTAGATAGTGTCTTCAATAAGGATGATCAAAATAAAAAACAAAGAATGAGCATGTCAACAAAAGAAGTGAACTATGAGAGAGTTGTGATTTTCAAGGATAAAATTTTGAAGATTGTCAAGGCTTGTTCTCAACTAGAAAGGCAAGGTTTTATTAAATTATGCAAAGATGTTCATGGCATCTTTGCCTAGGAATACAAGGACTTAAAGGGATTTGACCCAAGTCTAGCTCATCACACCATTGAGTTGGAACATGGAGCTAAAATGGTAAGATAAAACCAAAGCCCTATCAACCCCAAGGTAAAATAACTCATGAAGAAAGAGTTGACCAAATTGATTGAGTATAAGATTATCTTTCCTATCAATCACTCAACTTGGGTATCAAACCTTGTGCTAGTTTAAAATAAGAATGGAGAAATCACACTTTATGTGGATTTTCATGATCTAAATATAGTGTCTCTCAAGGATCATTAACCACTCCCTTCCATGGAACAAAGTCTACAAGTTGTTTTAGGTTCTTAACATTTCTCACTTCTTGATGGTTATTCAGGTTATAATCAAATATTGGTAAATGAAGAGGATCAATTCAAGATAGCCTTCACTACCAAGTGGAGGACCTTTTTCCTAAAAGAAGATGCCATTTGGTTTATCCAATGTTATATCTACACTTCAAAGGGTAATGCACATGGATTTCAAAGTTTTGATCAATAAGTTTTTGCTTGTTTACCTTGATGATATAACCATTTTTTCAAAGGATACTACTGATCATATGGGACATCTAAGGCAAGTGTTTGAGAAGTGTAGAGAGTATAACATATCCCTCAATCCAAAGAAGTGCATCTTTAATGTCCATAAAGGTCATGTTGTTTCGAAAGAAGGCTTATCTATTGACCTCAAAAGGATTGAAGTTATTCTAGGCTTGTCTTTACCTCAACACAAGAAATGGCTACACAATTTCATTGGAAAAGTAAACTTTGTAAGGAGGTTAATCACAAACATTGCAACTATGGTAAAGCCTATCACAACCATGCTAAAAAGGAACCAAGTTTTTACTTGGATAAAATAAGGTAAAGGCAGATTTGATGCAATAAATAAAGAAATTGTAGCATCTCCCACCCTCTTAAATCTGAATTTTTCTAAGGATTTCATTCTTTATACTTTTGCTAACCTAGACACAATCTCAGCCATGCTTATGCAAAATAATGACAAAGATGTTGAGTAGCTAATTACTTTCTTCAGTCAACACTTAGAAGACTATGAAGTGAGATATTATTTTGTTTATAAATAAGCTTTAACCATCATTAGAGTCTTGAAAAATTTTAGGCATATGGTTTCCAACAATAGGATCCATGTTAGGGTCTCCCATCCTATCACTAAGGATTTTCTCCTAAGTAAGGATATCAATGAGAAGAGAGTTGGATGGATCATGGAGGTGATGGAATATGACATTGACATCAAGGTACCTATCTTAGTAAGATGAAGAGGTTTATGTGAGCACTTAGTCTAAATTTCAAGAGCCAAAATATCAAGCCTTGGTGAATCAAGTTTAAGACTAGTTAGCTGATCAAATGTAGAATCCAAGTTAGACACAAGACATCATTAGTTTCATTTAAAATCATGAGTGTCCCAATAGATTGAAAAAATATCAAAGAAAGTATTTTAGGCTAAAATATATTCCTTATTATCTTGTGTATGGCATTATTTGTAAGAAGGATGTGAGAAATATGTTTCTAAGATGCATTAACAATGACCAATTTGGTATGCTGCTAGAAAGGTTCCATAATGGTGCAGATGGTTGTCACTTATCTCTTAGAACAATAACTACAAAAATAATGAGAGATGGTTATTATTATCCTAGTCTTTTTAAGGACTATTATCATTGGGCTAAGGTTTGTCCTCAATATGCTTTCTTTTTTGGCAAATAAAAGTTTTTTACCCTTTCATTGAATCCTATCCAAGTGGACTAGCCTTTCATATAATGGGTCCTTGAATTCATTGGCATGATCAAACCTCCATCAAGTGCTAGACAAAAATGGATATTGACTGCTACATACTACTTCACAATATGGGTAGAGGCTATTAATTTGAAGGAAGCAAATGAAAATGCCATCTTGGAGTTCTATGATAGTATTATAGCAAGGTTTGGAACTCCTCATGTCATCATCTTAGATAATGCACTTGCTTTCATAAGTGCTAAATTTTTTGATTAGGTAGCAAAGAGTGGAGTTTATTTGAGTACCTCATCCAACTACTACCCTCAAGGTAATGGATTAGCTGAGTCTACCAACAAGAACCTCATCAAGATCATCAAGAGGATGTTGGAAACCAATTAAAGAACATGACATATCAAGTTGAAGATAGCCTTATGGGTAGACATAATCACTCCCATGAATTCAATTAGTAATTATCCATTTGTAATTGTCTATGGGAGAGAAGCTAGGCTATTCATATCATAAGAGCTCCCTACCTTAAAACTTACACAATAGTTGGAATTACTAGAGAACACTCCCATAGAGGTTAGATTGATAGAATTAATGTAGTTGTAGGAGGCAAGAGATTATGCACATAAAGATTTGGAACACCATCAAGTCCTCATGAATAAATCCTTTGACAAAAGGGTAAGGGTAAGAGTATTCAAATAAGGTGACTTAGTCTTGAAATGGGATGAAGATAGAGCAAAACTAGGTAAACATAAAAAGTTTGATACCTTGTGGACTGGTCCTTACATCATCAACAAGTGTAAGCAAAAGAAACTCCTTTCATCTATCCAAAATGGATGGAGAAGAGCTACCTATTCCAATAAATGGAATCCATTTGAAGCTTTCCTTTTCACCCTTGTTAGCCATGTCTTGTATATACTTTGTTTTGGTATGTTTGTTTTCCCTAAGTGCTTTGTAGCATAGGTGTGTTTTCCTTCGCTTTGTTTTGGTGTGCATCTCTTCCTTGTGTGTGTAATCAACCTAGATAGTGTGTTTTTAAATCAAAGCTTGTTCAATTCTATTTGAAGTGCCTATATGCATAAATCCATGCCTAAAGGAAGGATTTAGGTGACTGGTCTTTGACATAGCAGGAATTCTTCCCTTTAGAATCACCAAGAATGTTGACAACATCAGTACACTTTCTTTAACCATTTTCATGGAGAGCTAAAAAATATTTTCAAGAATAGGTCATTTTAGAGGTCCAAAATTGCAAGTCAAGGAGGCTAAAGTGTTTTGGATCCATTGTAGTGTATGTCAAGTTTTCCACATGTCAAGTCTTAGCCTCTTATAAACCCAAATTACATTATCAAGACTAAGTTGGGTTCTCTGAATGACTCAACTTATAAAAGTTTCATGAGTAGAAGTAATCTGGGTTTACAAACCTGAATTACTCCTTCCAATGCTTTTCAAGTTTTTAATGATGCATGACTTCAAGTCTTCCAAGGAGCAAGTCTTATGACTTTTATAAGCAAAATAATTTAGAAAACCTAAAATGTTCTTGATAATATTCCCCCCAAGTGTCCCTTCAAACTTTTTTGAAGGGAACTTTTCTTTCTAAGTGACCCTTCAGACTATTTCAAAGGGCACTTTTTTTCCCGAGTGTCCCTTTAGACTTTTTGAATGGCACTTTATTGTCTAAGTGACGCTTCAAAAAAAATTTGAAGGGAAATTTTATTACCAAGTGACCCTTTGGACTTTTTTGAAGGGCATTTTATTGTCTAAGTTGCCCTTTGAAAAAGTCCTGAAGGGCACTTTTCTTCCCAAGTGACCCTTCAAACTTTTTTGAAGGGAACTTTGTCTTTGGAGATGCCATTTAGAAAAGTTCCAAAGGGCCATTTCCTTTAGAAATTACCTTCAAAAAATTTCTAAGGGACCCTGTACCTTCCCCAAGTTTCCTTCAAGAAAAGATCCTAAAAGAACTAGTCATTGCCTTTTGGGAAAAATCCCAATAAGAACTCCTTCGAACAAACTATTTGAAGGAACTACTTTAGGAAAATCGATCAAATTAATAATCCCAACCTAATGGATCCCTATGATGTGTTGGAGGACATCAATTTTAATATAACTAACTAGCCATTGGGGTGTAAAGTTGACATGCCGTAGGATGTCAAATTTAGGGTGGCAAACTAGTAGTTAGGATTCAAAGGCATGACATACCATAGGATGTCAATTTTAGGGTGGCCAACTAGCCATTGAGATTTAAATATGACATGTCAAAGGATTTCAAATTCATGCCTAAAGTATTTAAGTAGGAAGTAAAGCCATTCAAAGAGCCCAACAGGGTCTTAATCAAGGATAATGCAAATTAGGTTTCCCAAAGAGCTTTGCTTATGGATTTTACAAGTAGAATCAATCAAAAATCCCAAAAAGGAAGAGACAATGCTTTAAAAGTTTTCAAAAGAGCTTTACTTATGACTTTTGCAAGTAGAATCAATCAAATAACCTAAAGAAGTAAGTAGAGGTAAAATCACTTAAAAAAATTGAATGGGTCTGCAATGTAAAATGTGGGAGATCTCAGGAAGAATCCATTGATTTTATAGAGATATGAGCCATTTATTGTGGAGGTTCATCTCACCATTGATTTTGTAGTGATCTTGGTCATTTCAAGAGGGCAAATCAAAGAGAATGAGAAACTCCAACTGAATGAGAGAATAACTAAAATAAGTTTCACTAGGATGGTGACTAAAAACTGTTTTGGAGGCTTCTATTTTGGTGTCCAAGAGCTCTGGCATCTCTTCTCCCCCTCTTTTTATATAAATAGTACCCTTGGTCTCTTATTTTATCATCCACAGATAGTATGATGAAGCCTTACTAGAATGTTTTACCATTTTGTTGCCTTTGAGCAAAGACACATAAGTCTATATTATTTCTAAGTTCTAGACATTATCTAGGCATGAAAGAGACACAGAGTGAAAATAAGTGATGTTTTATCCTTTTGTTATCTATCTTTCATGTTTTTGAGCAAAATGTTGATCCAACAGGTCATGTAGAGTGAATTCTAGCTGTATGAGATTTTGCACATGTGTAATCTTTTTTCTAGACTATACAGGTTGTCTTTTCTAGTTATTTACCTTGTGTGATCTCATTCATTTTGTCTCTACATTAAAATACTTATGTTGGAATTTTATAGAGCTTGAGTTATAGACTATATTATATTGTATTGTGCATAATTATAGGGCATACATGTGGACACTAATTATTGGTGTATCACCATCTTAGACTAGGCTTTTCATATATGAAAACTTCTAACTCTTTTCACTCATACAAACTGGTTTAGTAGCGTATTGCACAAAAAACTAATACATGGAGCTAGCCCTTTCAACCTAGAGGTTCATTTCCACTTATAGGCATACCCATATGCCTAAAAATGTTCCAACATTTCCCAAATATAGAGGAGGCTTGAAAAACCCTCTTCTAGGGTGCAAGATTTGGAGACAACACTTACCTCTTGGTTTTCTTTCTAGTTAATCTTGCTAGTCACCCTATATTTCTAGTATATCTACTAGGTTGATACACTATGTTTCATATGTGTCGTTCTATGTATTATATCGACATGGTCGATATAATTATAAATCATAACCCTTTAAATTACATTATATCTTCTTATCATATACATTTCTATGTCATCTACCATATTTTTTATTTTATGGACCTAGCTAAAATTAGAATATTAGAGTTTAGGGTTAGTTTTAGGTATTGGATATATATATATATATATATATATATATATATATATAGGGGTCAAATTTCAAACTAGACCATATAACATACTCATTTTCTATACTTGTTCTTATAATTTTATTTATCTTAAGTATTAAAATAAGGATTTATAGGTTAGAGTATTATCTTTGAGGTAAAATCTATCTTATGTTCTTTGAATCTCACTAGGAGTCATGTCACCTTTTTTCTAAGAAATTAGGAAGATATGATGAATGTTAGTAAAGTAAAAAGGGGACATTGAAAAACATTTATATAACAACCATATCATCAATCCTAAGAATATGTAAAATATATGAACCCCCCATGTACATTCCACTTTATAAATAAATGTGATATCTAAATTTGATTTACCCATAAGAAAAGATAAGAAACACAAACATATAACTAGGTTACTAAGGCTTAGTAAAGGTGACATAGTCTAATAAAATAGAAAGATGAATGCACATTTTTCATAAAATAAGAGTTTACATGGGGGTTCATATGTAAAATTTACTAAGCCTTGGTCGAATTCCCCTCAGTGCCCTAATTTTATGCTTGTATTTCTTCTCTTTTGTTATAGGTAGATCAAATTTATATATCACATTTTCTGACATGTTGTTTAGCACAACTTGCTAACATTAGGATATTAGGGTGATGAAACACATCTAGCCTCTCTTGAAAGGAGTCCTATAAGGAATATCTCCCTAAGGTCTTTGTATGCTAGGTCATGGTGTAGTGATCTTTGCTTAGTTGATCATCATGAATTATTCTAGCCAAGGGGCATATTGGTGTGAATCTAAAACTAAGTTTTGATAGTATGTGGGTGCTTGATCATTTTAGTGAGTAATACATGTTTATTGTCTCATTTGGATGGTTTCTATGTATATATTAAAAATATTAAAACATATATTAATTTAATATGACTAAAAGAATAGTGTTCAAGGTTTTACTTAGCATGTATACCACTAATTTTAATGTCCATTCCATTGGATTAATCATTCAAAAATGTAGAAATATCAATGGATAAATATTATAAATTAAGAATGATGATAAATCAGACTGCATTTAGATTTTCATATACTAATAAACAATAAAAATGATAGAAGATAAGGGAGAGGAAAGAAAATAAAATCATGTGCTAAACAAAGCAAATTTGGAGCCACTAATTGAATACAACACCCAAAAATAAATACCTCATGTGACTAATTGATCCACAATCATCACAAGAATGATGCAAGTGTCTAAGGAGAATAAGGGGATGGGAGGAAGAGAAACAACCACCATTAACATGTGTAGATCATAAATAAACCTCCACAATCTTCTATAAATCAATATTTTCATGTTAATAACAATGTTTGATTTGATTACAATCAATTATATCCAAATTCTATCAGTGTAATGCTATGGTTACAATATGAGGGAGAGATTAAGCCAATAAAACATAAAATTGCATGAAAAATAAGTATGATTTGATCTATTGTCTCATTGGGGATAAGAAAAGACAACCCATTTACAATAAAAAATTGTCATTATATAGAAACTACAGTCCTCAAGGGGAATATTTTCCCTCTAAAATTCTCAACCACCACCATTAATGGTTAAAAACCACTTTTTCTAAAAATTATGTTCCTCTCAATGACACTTTTACTATTCAACACTTACACAAGACATAAAATAAGTCACATTTCAAAATGGGAAACTTCCAAGTCTTTTAAATGCACTTTACCAAGGAAAAAATGGAATAGGTTTACAATAATTGATTAAAAAGTGATTGGTAAATAATCTCAAGAAAATAATTACACAAAAATATTTAAATCAAACCTAGCTTTCCAATGCATCCAATGGTTTATAAATATGATAAGCGTATCAAAATTTATGACCAAAAACCTAAACCCTATCTTAAGGTGTCTATACTTTAGGGATACACTAAAAATCTTATGTTTTGATGCCTTTAGTGTAGTTTCAGAGTCTAAAAACTATAGTGTAGGCCTAAAACTCAGACAGTTGCATAAGAGGCCCATAAATATGACATGTCAAAAGGAGGTCAAAATTTTTCCTTAGGACAAATTGCATAACATGAAAAAACCTTGGTCAGGCTAGATATTCATGATGGAGAGAAAAATAAGAGCAAGGATATTAAAATGATTACACCTCCTGATTGGAAAATCATTTTAATATTCACCCAAGAATGAATGTCTAAGATCGATGATAAGAAGATCGAACACACAAATCTATTGAAGATAGAAATCAAGAAATGAGTAGAATCTATAATAGATGTATTTAAAAATGGATATAGATTACATAAAAGGGGATAAAAGATCAAATATTTCAACTCACTAAGCTCATATCTCTCATAACTATCAAAGTTGTCATAACTCAAAATTTACACAACTCCCAATTAAGTAGCTCACCACAATCTAGAAGACTCCAAATATTACATTACAATAAAGCTTATAAAGAGATGTACATATAGGTGGAAGTTAGGATAATCCAAACCATACCATGTATGTGGGAATAACTTCCCAAAAATAGGTGGAAGAAAGGCAAGGAACCAAAATACCAATACATGTGGGATAAACTTCTCAAATATACAAAAAACAACTAAGGAAGATAAATGGTAGGAAAAGAGACATCTTACACCAACACCACCCTTAATCATAGTTTAGGTGGGTATAAGAATTGGGTCTTGAAAATGAATCCTGTTGAGGTATCCAACTACATAAAAACTCTCATAAAGTGGATAAAATGAAAAAAATCATAGGAACACCCCCTCCCCCAACCCAACTAAAAGAGAGAAAATAGAAAACTAACTTTTCTTAGTAATGAGTCCCATCAGCCTAACAAAGTCAACTTCCATTATGTGGATAATGACCTTCAATTAGATAAATTGATCAAGATGTGGAATGAATAATAAGTAAGAAGATAACTTTATTTTGTATATGAGGGGGTTTGACCACCTACTAAACTAGATCTCACTCTTTAGTCTTTAACTTACAAGTTTAAAGTAATATTACAAAACAATAATGAATATCTCCCTTATATCTCAACATTATAATATATTGTTTATAATAAAAAAAATTAAAAAATCACATGCCCCACCATGATTATATCTCCCATTCAATAAATTCAAATAAATTAAATTGACAAAACTACATGTATTATCTGAAAACCATAAATTGTATGGTAAAACTATGACTTACCAAAGAAGTTGGGTTTCTAAACCTATTTTTTATGAATATTACCATTCAGTAAAAAATTATAACTTTTTCAATTCTTAATGAAATTTAAATTTAAAAAGGATATGGAAATATGAAAATAAGTTTCACAAAACCCAGAAATGGTTTGGAGTGATTATTTATAGTTTGAGAGAAATTTGAAAAAGAATAGACATTTTTATTAAAAAATAGATTTACAAAAAAGTGACAAGAAACCTTGATTAGAGATTTGGGGGGGTTAATTATTTGAGTGATGGATGGAAAATATATCAATAAATTTGTTTAGCCCAAGACAAATGTTAAAACCCAGAATTCAAACCTAAAAATTAAACCTGATTGCCCCAATATCAGTACATGCAAAGAGGAGAACAACTATAGATGAAAACACTAATACAATATAATAATCAAATCATGATTTCAAATACTAACAACATAAAAACTTATGTTTGTTACTAGAACATAGAGGTTTGATACCAAGATTCACCCAAGAATGGATGTCTAAGACTAATGATAAGAAGATCAAACACAAAAATCTATTGAAACTAGAAATAAAGGAATGAGTATAATATGCAATATATGTATTCATAAATGGATATGGATTGCATAAAAGAGGATCAAAGATTAAAACTCACTAATCTCATAACTTTCAAATTTTTCACAACTCATAAATTACATAATTCCTATCTAAGTAGCTCACTATAATCCAGAAGACTCCAACAATTACATTACAATAAATCTTACAAAGGGATGTATATATAGGTGGAATTTAGGATAATCCCAGACATACTATGCATGTGGGACTAACTTCCCAAAGATAGGTAGAAAAAGGAAAATAACTAACATCCCAATACATGTGGGATAAACTTATCCAATGTACAAGAAACAACTAAGCAAGATGAATGGTAGGAAAAGAGACATCCTACACCAAAAATCATGTAAAAAAATTATACCATGACATGCATATTAAAAATATCTTTCCAAATCACTAATAATTTTTAAAATTGTATCTTAGGGTCAAAATTTATGGATAAAAACCTAATACCCTATCAAAGCATGTCGAGACTTTAGGGTTGCACTATAGTTGTTGAGTTTTGATGACTACATTGAAGTTATTAGAGTCAGATGGTTGAAATATAACCATGAAAATTAAAAAATTTCATAAGAGGCCTAAAACCCTAAAATTTCAAAAGGAGGGTTAAAAAAACTTACATACCAAGAGTTATACATGAAAATCCTTCTCTTGGACTAGATCTCCATGATGGGGATAAATAAAGAACAGATCTAGGAAAAAGCCCATCAAATAAGATTAGTATAACCCACAAGAAAAACAATTATACTAAAATGTACATTTTGAAACCATATTTACAATGAACTAAGTGGTTTAAAAATCTTATCCCTATTTCAAAATTTATTGTCATTTAAACAACCCCCTATGTAGAGGTTTCATGGTTTTTGGACTGCACTATAGTTGTTAGGTTTTGATGGCTACAATGTAGTCATCAGAGTCTAATAGTTGCATTATAGTTTTTAGAGTGTAATGGTTAAACTATAGTTTCCATATTTTTATGGTTGCACAACATTCATTATAGTCTGATGACTATAATGCAATTAGATTGTAGTGTAGAGGTAAAACTCTGATAGCTTTTAAAGGGCGTAAGAAGATATTTTCAAGCAAAGGTTAAAACACAAAACTTTCTCACATAAAAACACTCTATAATATGGACGGTTTTTAGAATCCAAAATGACATGAAATTTTATAATAACCCATAGGATGACTCGACAAGGTTGAGCAATTTATATTTTTAAGTGCAAACTAGGAGGTCAAAACTCCATTTCCACACAAAGTGATTTGCTCAAAATTTTCTTGCATGTATGTGGCCTATCCAAAGCCAATGGTTTTAGGTCTTGGTTTGGCATGTAAAACAAGGTATGATACCAAGGGAAATTGAGGTTTATGAGGTCAATTATCCATGAGCATAAGCGAGAGTGAGGAAAAAATCAAAAAAGAGGTTCCCTAATTCTAAGAGAATTAGGGCATATTGTGCAAGCAACAAAAAAAAGTGACTATGCTAGAAAACACTCTTGAGTATTTTTTAATTTAATAAGTATATATAAACATAGAATATCTAGTTGAGATGATTCATGGATCATGAAAATATTATAGGGAGGATAAGATAGGATCAACTAAAAGGACAAAATTAGACATTCTCATTGACCCAATGTGTGAAAAAGCATTAAATTATTGTTTCTTAAAACCTACAAACACTAACTACTATGGATCCAATAGTTATGCTAGTGAATCCTAACTTGAAAATATTTACCTATATATTTATCCACTTCTACATAGGTGTCCATAGCTCTGATAGAGTTTCTTCTAATCCCACTCAAGGCTTTGATATATTATCAGTTGGACATCCATAACCCCAATAGGAGATTGCCTAAATCACCTAGGATTGATTTTTTATTAAATTAATTTTTTATTTTATTTTATTTTCTTGGTTTATCATTTTCATTTCTTATTTATCACCTTGATTATAGTTTGGATACCATTGTAGCAAGTGAAAGGTAGAAATATAAAAATTTTACCCTATATTTTCACCATAGTAGGTTCATCCAAGGAAACTCAGAAACCATTATGATGTGAATATTGTGCTTGGTTTCTAGATAATATCTTCATTGACTAGATATTTTTACCCAACTTAACCCAACTAAAAAAAAATTATAACACACACAATATCCATGCATTTGAAACTAATTTAGATATAAAATATAAAGTTGAAAACTACTCAAAGTACTTACACACCAGAATGTCATTTGATCTACCTACATGCATGCCTTACATTATTCAATTCTTTTGACCAATAGGGGAACCTACATGGCAAAATAGGTGGATTGGGATAAAAATATACGAGCAATGAGGTCAAACCAATAATAAAAAATGGTAAAAATAAGGAAAAACAAACTAAACTAACCAAAAAAGCAAGAATGAAAACAAAATAAATTAGGAAAGGGAAAATAATGTATTTACAAGAACTTACTCGACTAATTCAAGCCTATAAGTAGTGTTTGAATAAATTCCCATTAATAGATAATGGTGCATCCTCACCATCTATACACCTTAGGTAGAATGCATTATCACTTAGGATTTTAGATATTTGATAAGGACCCAACCACAGTGAATTAAAATTGTTGCGTTATCTTTTTTTTATCATGATCCTTATCCTAGAGAAGGATAGGTTTGATATTTTGAAGGCTTTCACCTTCACTCAATTATCAAACTAACATTTTATGACCTCTAGTATTTTATGAAATATAAGAGGGATGTATCATGTTTCTCTTCTAGTTGAATTAGGTTAAGGAGGTAATCTTCTATCTTATCATCTATTTCTAGATAATCTCTCATGAACTATAATGTAAGGATTATTAGATTGACTAGAAATATGGGTCTTGTTAATAAAATAGATGATAAGGTGAAATTCCTATGGCCTACTTTATCCTATTCCTATCAAACCACAATGTAAATTTAAGAACAATATGCATCCCCTAGAGTTCTTTGCCAAGATATTCTTAATTACATTGAGTAAACTTTTATTAATTAATGCTGCTACCCCATTACCCTTTAGATAATACTTGGAAGAGAATTTTAGCATTACCTAGTTGTCATAGGCCCATTATATAAATTGAAGAGATGAGAAAGTAGTAATATTATCACATACCAAAAAATAAATCATCCTAAACTTGGTGATAATGTGTTCTTATATAAAGTTGATAACCAATTTAGTTAGACTATTCTAACATACATTATCTTCCATATAATGGGTATAGTAATTACTTTTTATAAGTATGAATTTATGTCCTCCTGATGAGTTAGAATTGATGGAACCAATGAAGTCTAATCCCCACTTTGTGGATGGCCAAACCTCAATGACTAGCTATAATGTCATGGTAGGGGTATGTTTTTTATGTGCAAAAACTTTGTAGGTATGACAAATTTGGACATGAGCATAAGCATCTTTAAAAACATGCATATAATAATACCTTACCCTGAGTATCTGATGAGCTGTAACACTCTTTTATCTATGACCTATTCTATATATTCCATAGAAACCATTGAGTATTCTAGTCGATTATTGCTTGTTCAAGCATGCTTTTATGATTTCTTCTATATAGCATGTCTGATTTTATTATGAAGTTATTACATTTTAGGATTAAGTATCTCATTTGAGTTGAATTTAGGTGATTTGGACACTCATTATTGAACAAATAGTAGACTATATCAATACTAGTCATCATTAGTGATATGATATCTTGCACCATATATCACTAGCAAACTATCTTTGGATCTACCTCAGCCATGGCCTTACTAAGTCTTTAATCTCTTACGATCTTCATTGGCTAGATTTATAGGTTAAACTCTTGGAGATTGGTCATCTATTTGTCCATTCACTCACTCAAGTCATTTTTCATCAACATAGATTTTATAGTTAGGTTAGGCACCACTGTAAATACCTTGCCATGGAGAATAGGGTGCCTAAAATTTTTGATGGATTTAATCAAGGAAAAGTCTTGGTTTTCTATAGTTGAATATCTCAATTCAGCATTGTGGAGAGGATAACTCATGAATGATATAGGTATCTCATATCTAGTTTCTTCCTTATATGTTAGCATAACTAAAATTGAGTGTTATAAGTTGAATGAGTATATGTATAAGAGTTGTGTATAGTTAGGCCTACTTAACACTAGTGTATTTACAATTGCATTTTTTAGCATATTATTTGGTGGGTGGACTATGCTAGATTATCTTTTACTCATGCTTGCTAGGTTTTTCTTATGTAGCCTTTAGTCCCACATTGCCTAGTTTAGCCTTCACATTGCTTTGCCTTGCCTATACAAGCAAGTGAACTCTTTGTAATATTAATGATTCTTAATAATTTTGTATTCATATCATTTGATTATAAAAATTGCATTGTTTTGTCAATTGGTTTCCTCTTGTTTATGCTAAAGCATCAATCATTGTGGTAATGCACCATTGGAGAGATCTTGGCTAAAGATTTTTGATAGCTCTTTCATGGTACACGAGCCAATATCTAATAGTTATTACTCAACATATCTCAGTTGTTTTTTTTTTATAGTTTATAGTCTTCAAAATATCTATTTATATTTTAAATATTTACATTTGCATATGTTGAGATTCTAGTAGTCAAGTTCAGTTTTGCAAATCTAAGTGTGTCATCTATAACTTTATTAACAATTATCATCAATTTTTGATTGATTTTTGTTTGTGTTAAAAAATAACAAGGTCAAGCTTGAATGGGTATGAAAAGAGATAAAAAAAATATGCGTTGGATTTACTAGGCATTGGATTTTTCATGATCTATGTTGGACGTGTTGAGGAATGTGTGCTGGAGGAAGATCTGACCAATAAATTATGGAGGAGATTATTTATGTGCCCTAGTATAGGTTGATCTCCTCTATTTTGTGAATAGTATATAATACCAACCTAATTTTATATGTTTCTATGTTTCATTCCTCATGCACACATGAAAAACTAGACCAAGCCTCCTCAACCTATGCATACCTTCCTTTCGCCACTCTAGCAAGCTACCTCACTTCCCTACTAAGTTTCCTCTTAGTAAACCATGACCAAATGATCCTCTCTACTTTCCACCTCCCATGAATCCCATATATGCACACTATTTAAATTTCATCCTCTCCATGCTACCACATTACTAGAGGGAGAAGTTAGATCCCCATAGGTTTTGGTTTATGGCTTGCTGAGTGGTTTGGAAAGCATGGTCAAGAGGAAGTATGAGCATGGGAATTGTTGATGTATTGAACGAGGACAACTAGAGCATTGATTATGATCATTATAATATGTTTGGAATCATCTATTTGGAAGGAAGGCATCCTATTAGAGGAAAGGATTTTGTTTTTTTTCCTCTATGTTGGAAGCTCTAAGAAGATCTATATTTTTTTCTCTTTACTATATAACACTTAGTACTTTTGAGGACTATGTGTAGACTATGTAAGAGGAGGTGTTGGAAGGCATTAATATTTTATTTTATTTCTCATATCTTCTAACAAACCACACACTAAGGTGTTAAAAATATTTAGTCAAACATTTGGAGGAGAAGGTGTTGTATCTACTTGTTATCTAAGTACAAAGGTATTGATGAGATATGCACTCTCTTATTGGATATTAGAACTTTGTTGCTAAGCATCAGATTAATATAACTCTATGTTAGAATTATGAATTTGGATCTATAGATCCAGGTATGTAATGTCAACATAGAGGTGAGAAGATTAGCATGGGAGCTTAATTTGTTTACAAATCTGATTTGATTAATATCCCTTTGGCATATATTTTCTCTATGTGCTACGTTGGAAGGAGGCATGGAAATTTTTAGAGGACTTAATATCACCTTCTTGGAAGTGCATATCTAGGCTTAAGACACCAAAAAAATAGGAAACCACCTCTATTGTTTCTTAAAAACTAGCTAGAAATTCATTTATTTGCCTTTCAAGCTGTAATTTTTGCTTAAAGAGGAATTCAAACTTGCCTGCATGCATACTGAGGTAATCAAGAAGAATTTTTTTCACTTACATTAAATTTTTTAAGTCCATGGTGAGATTAAAATTCTAACAAGTGATTTCATGCCTATTTTTATCTCTTATTTGGTCTCAAAAGCTAATTTGGGTTGTTTTTTAATTCTTTTGACCCATTTTTATGGGAAATCAAAACACTTATAACTTTTGAACTATAACTTAGATTTGAGTTATGTTTTTTTTCAAAAGTACATGATTTTTTATTATCTATCCATTAGTGTCATTAAATTGTAAAAACACACTATTTCATAAAGTGTCACATTCTGGGGGTCTCTTCACATTAGTTGTGTTGCCTTTGCTATAATGTGTGGTGACATTTTAGTGGTGATACATTTTTATATGTTTTGAGAATTTATTGAGAGATTATTCATTATTTTACATGTATTTTATCTCTTTCATTTATCAAAGATAAATGGGTGATGTCCAGTCTAGTAGGAGGTCAAACCCCCTCACAAGCACAACAAATTTCCTTCTTGTTTCATCTCAATTGCATTGTCATCATTTGTTCCACTTATGGACACATTTTTAGGTAAGTTTGATGTCTATTATTAATTTTACATTATCAATAATTTAAGGTTTCATGTTCTATGGTCATTACATTTTACCTCATGCACACATTATCTCAGATGCATTTTCAGCTTAGTTTGACATCTTTTTGCATGTGCTTTACACATTATTGTTTTTGGATGTTGATCATTCTCTAGTGTGTTTTGCATTCAGGGATATTTTTCTATTTTTAAAACTCTTATATCAACCCATAACATGCATCAGTGCTTTGACACATTGGTAGTTATGTCATGTCTCCTCGATGCCCCTTTCTTAAGCCTCACCTTCTTTTATGAAAACACCTCTTTGTTCCATTTTTTTGGAGCACCTCTCTTGATGGCTTATTTGACAGGTTGATAGTCTCCTTTTTTGGAAATACTCTAGTAAATCCTAGTGTCTTCCTTGTTTTCATCTAGTGTTTTTTGTGTATGGGTTATATTTTAATCACACTAATTTATAAAGTCTCATTGGGGATTTGCTCATTCAATCTTGTCCACCTTAAAGCATTTGTGTGCTCTATTTTTGGGCACCTTTTCACTTTGTCAGTTTCTTATATTTTCCATCACCATCATGGGTCATCATTTTTGAAAGACGTTTTTTTATTTTTTACACCTTTTTTTTATAGTTGATAGTCTCCTTATTTAGAGTTATTCTAGTGTATATAGTGTCAACTTGTTCAGTGTTCGAGTATTGGATTCATACCACTCATCCAGACACCTTTATTTCTCCACTCCATCCATTAACAATATGGGTGTGTGTGATGTGTAAATTTTACTTTTTGGTGTTGAGAGTTTCTTGCACATATTATATATATTTTTATTTTCATCACCACTGATAGTCTCCTTGTTTGGAGCTATTCTGGTGAAGCCTAATGTCGTTTGTTTTTGTGATTGAGTAGTGGATTCAGACCACTCCTGTAGATTGATTTCTTTTATGACTTGCCATTACTTGGAGTTTTAACTTATTCAACATCATCTTTGGGGGGATTTTTCTATCTCTCTCTCTTTTAGGGGGAGCTATTCCTACAACTTTTCTCTTTTTTTTCCACTTTATGAGAGTTATATGTATTTTTAAATTTTGATTGTATATTGGATTTCTCTTTTATACATGGCCATCTTATTCAAGAAATTTGTTTTCTAGAACCCATATGTGGATTTTTACTTGACTCCATGGCCTTCTTGGTGACTCTTATAGTGACACTCACGTGGTATCCCCACTAGTGACACCAATGTGATAGCCCCACCAATCTTTGTGCTCACATCACCATCATATTGGAAGACATTTAGGTGATGATTATTTGGGTTCATCATTCTACCTATTACTTTAGAGTGTAGTGTTTGTATTCAATGATCTTCATATTTAGCACCATTCCTACTTCAACTTGGTAGTTACAATGACTTGACATCCATGTACTCTGGCATGACTTGACTTCACACTTCATCCTCTATTGTTAGCCTCTAGCTTCACTTGAGGGGGGTATTAGAGTATATTTTACTCATGCTTTCTAGGTTTGTCTTATGTATACTTTAGTCCTACATTGCCTAGTTTAGACTTCACATTGCTTTGCCTTGCCTATATAAGCAAGTACACTCTTTGTAATATTAATTCTTCTTAATGATTTTTTATTCATATCATTTGAGTATATCAATTGTTTTGTTTTATCAATTGATTCCCTATTGTTTATGATAAAGTATCAATGGTTATGGTAATGTTCCATTAGAGAGATCTTGGATAAAGAGTTTTGATAACTCTTTCAAACTATCTTTATAAAGCCTAAAATGAAATTCCTAATGAAGTTGATTTTTCCAAAGAATGACTTCCACTCTTTTCTACTACCAGGCAATGGAATATTATAATTGCCTCCACTCTTTCAAGATATATAGATATGACCCATTTTAAGATGATGTGGCCCATCAACTTACCTTATGTGACCCTGAAGATGTATTTCTTCAAGTTCAAGGAGATTCCATGGTCTCTACACCTTTACAAGACTAATCTTAAGTCCTTGATGTAGTATTCTATATTCTTAGAAAAGATAATTAGATCGGCTTTGTATATAACAATGCATTTACCAATGAGATCCTTGAATGCAATATCCATGGCATTTTGAATGATGGCACCCACATTGATTAGGCCAAATGGCATCCTTTTATATGAAAATGTACCCCACTTTTCTGTAAACATTGTCTTAATTTGGTATTCATAGTTAACCACTACCTGATTGTAGCCTAAATACCCATCTAGGAATGACATAATTTGAGATTAATTCACTATATTTAAGACTTCATCTAGTGAAGGTAGTGGGTAATTATACTTTTATGATGCTTTTATCAAGTTATAGAAGTCAACACACAACCTTATCTCTCTAATAACCAAAACCTTTAAGTCCTCGTAACTCCATGCTATAACATATTTGAAGTCCTTAATGCTTGAACAAAGTATTGTTTTTCTCTTTCTATACATGTTATTCCTAAAATCATGTTTTTTGATTCATTGGAATTTCTTAGATTCTAATGCTAGTGTAGTATACCTTTGATGGGGTATGATTTTTATTTATCACTGTAGTAATCCATGTGAAATAGTTTTTATAATGAGACCATACCCTTAGGTATATTTTTGGTTTTCAAATTGATCACCCCTTCCTCATTTATTTCAAACTCTTATTTATCATCTTCATCTATAATTTGAGTTTCAAACATAGTTGAAACTCAGATTATATTTTGATCATAGTTGAATAACTAGAAGTTCCTATTATCATTAAGAATAGAAGTAGATACTAACTCCATTGAGAACCTTCTTAATTTGGAGCTAGCTATAGGATCCAAATCACTCACAATTATTGCCAATGAATCTGTCATATAATTTATTCTACGAGGCAATGTTTAAATATTGAAAGTATCAAAATACTCTATCAAGTTCCACACTTAGCTACAAAAATTAGATAAATGTTGGTCATTACAAGCATACTGACTTATTATGTGTTTAACAACTATTTTAGAGTCTCCAAGCACTTTGAGAATTTTAAATTTCTTTTTTAATTCAAACAAGTGACCATGAACTAGCACCTCATATTCAAACACACTATTCATGAAACTAAATTCTAAGTGAAATGCAACCAAATATGAATTTCCTCTGAGGTTGATGAGCTCTACATTGGCACCAAACCAACTCTTAGATTTTGAACCATCGAATTAAAAATCCACAAATGGTTTTCAACTATATGTGTAGCATTCTGATGAGATGGTTTTGCTTCAACATTGATTTATTCTTTGATTTTTTCCATACCCAATGGGCATACATCTTGTTTATCAATTGATAGGGACCTTATAGCCATGTATTCAATGGTGGAAGTGAGTATAGGTATGTCCAAAATATTTTTTTCTCATCAATGAGGGTTAGAAATTCCTTATCTTAATTTATTTAGCTTTCTTCTAAATTGTTGATTCTTGATTTAGCCATACCAATTGCTGAAAATAACTATTGATAGCCTTGCTTTTCACTTAGACTAGCTAGTTTTGCATCCTTATGAACTGTGGTAGAACTAGGAAATAAAGTTATTTTAGGTGCATAGATGAAATCGTCCTCATCAAGATAATCTAGCTCTTCAATTTATGTATTTTATTATACAAACAACATGTTGATAGAGAACTTATAAGGTTTTGCCTCTTTCTCAAGTGCATATACCCCAAGATCTAGTTTTTTGAACAAGATTTCATTCATTTTGATATATTTCATTATCATGTTCTCACATTCAATTTTAATTTTATTGGGGACGCCATGCCATGTGAGCCATATATGAGATAAGTTTGATGCCATGTAACCATTTAATAGTCTAGACCAATCTCTAATCAAAATCATTCCATAAAAATTAGGTATATCAACTACCTTAATATCAATAAACTAATGTATCCTTAGATCATAAGCCAACTACATGTGGATGTGATTTATTTCACCGAAAACCTTGATCTATATTTTTTCCAATTAAAACACTTTCATCTTTGATTTTTTAGGTGTCAACCCCAACTGTTGAAAAATTTCATAAGGCATGACATTTTCAAAATCACCTGAATCTACTAGATAATTATGTAGGCTTTTACCAAAAATACATATTGTTAGGAGAAAGTAAGGAGTTTTAATTTTTCCTTGTAAATTAAAACATGACATCTTCTATTATATTAGTTTCATTCCTTATAGGAGTAGATAATTATTTTAACATGTCCTTTCGATTTGAGATTTGAAACAAGTCAAACATTGTGATATTAGCCTTGGTTTTCTTCAGGTCATCTATAATATTTTATCCATATTTACTTGGCTCTATTCATTTGTCACTTTGTGGAGGTGTAAAGTTGTACTTGGGTTTATAAGATGTCATAGGTCCTATAGGTAGAAATAAGTTATTACTTGACTTATCATTTGGAAAAACTTGAGTGTTATTTAGAGAAATGAATGTAGTTAATGTAGTTTGAAACTTTCTCCTCAATTGGGATTTGTTTCTTCTTTGAGATTGTTTAAATGCATGGACCTCATATAGGTTATCCTCTAGCTCATTGTCACTTTTAAATGGAAACTCATAAGGCTTCAAGACTAGAGTTGTACTGAGATTTACTTTGCCTTGATTAGAGTTATTATCAAATTTGGGAACTATTTATAGGTTGTCCATCTCCTTTTGGAATATGTTTAAGGCACATATGAATTATGCATAATTAATCTTGGCATGATCAGTCATATTATTTATCCTACAATAGGTGGGTAGTGATATATCATTTAGGTTGACTACATTGGAAGCATTGTTATTATTATTTTAGTTGTTTTTGTCAAGTGGGTTAGGTACACCACCATTATTTGGCCTCATATTCCATTAACTTTTGGTTCTCTAGAAGTTGAAATTTCTATTTTGTGGTGGGTTATTTGCATTTTGATTGGTGTTCTAAGGCACTTGTCTTCAAACATTGATCGGATCATTTTTCAACCTATGAACCATTTACTACAAATTGGCTACTTCAAGGTTCACACCAACATTTTTTTGAATTCTTACTGGCAGTTGTGGGTTAGCCATAAGTGAATTAACATTTATAAATGTAGGGATAGTGGGATGTGCTTATTTTTTAGCATTGTCAATAGGCATATGATTATTTATAAATGATGGGATGAACTATTGGTTACTAGTATAAGCAACATTTCCTCTAGTGTTAGGCATGTTAGTTGTGTTGTTATATGTAATGGAAAAAAGTATTTGATTGTTTTCCTACAACAAAACATGATTGGGAGGCACAAAATGATGATCACTAGGCATATAATTCATTAAGACTAGATTTTAGACCGGATTTGCACTGACATATAAGGTACCTAAAATCAAATTAAACATTGATGTATTATATTAGAGAACATAGATGATCATTATAATTTGGTTAAAATCACCTTGTTGTCCAAGTGAAGGTAGAGGACCAATTCCATAACCTTACGACACCATATATTGTTTAATGTTGAAATCCTCATTATAGGCTAAGGACAAGGATAAAAGGGATATTAGGGTTATTTTGAGGAACATAGAAGTCATTGAATCTAAAGGCTTTAGGTACATTTATATTGTAACCACTTCTATTTTAGTATATGGGTTTTTCAACCTTTGGTAAATATTGTTGAAGCATGCATTAAAGATGCTCATAGGTTTGTTTGGATCCCTAAAGGAAATACTAAAGGGATGATATAGGACAACTAGATCAATGGGAAACCATAAATGGTTGATGAAAATAGTTTCTAAATCATTCTAATAAGTGATATATCCATTGGGAAAGCCAATATACCAATCATGGGAAAATTATACTAAATAATAAGGTAATAGGTGACAAGCCACATCCTTGTGTTGAAATTGTGTTTGGATCAAGGAATCCTTTAATACTTGAATGCATTATTTGGTTGTTTGAATCCTATTAGGTGTGTAATTTGGGTAGAATGTATCAATGTTTTTTGGAAAATCATAGGTAGGCCCTAGAACATTCATAGGGTATCCATATATACCAAGCCAAGTGGGATTAACTACCATCAGTGGGTTTCAAAGGGTAGCAAATGGGTTGATAAATATAGTTAAAGAAGTAGGTAAGCTACTAGCTGGGTGCATTTATCATTTTTTTTATTTCCCTTTGTTTACCCTTGATCTTCTATAGTCATTGAGTTCTAAAAACTCATAATCAACCCTTACAGACTTTGATCTCATGGGTATATATTTTATTTCTAGTTTATATTTTGGGATACCTATTGACTTTCCAAGTCACCCCTTTAATAGGTATTGAACACATAAAGACCATACAATAAATGTGTTTACATAATATCGAGTTCTCTAACACCAAGTCTGCATGTAGACACTTCCCATCCATGCCCATACTCAATAATAATCTTGGGTTTGCACATAAAATAAATATTGATCCATTCCTATAAAGAGTTCCTAATACACACCCCATATAAATATCCTTCGCTGCATTAACACAATGCACAACTTAATGTAAATGGTTCTCCTCAAATTCAAGTAATGAAAGATATTAGTGCATAGGGAGTGGTTCCAAATCATGAAGAGTAAAATAAAGATATTTAATCTTCTTTCACACTCTTATTTAAATACTTCCTCTCACTTAAATGAAGTCCCATTCTAAATAGTAGAGTTTCACATTTATGCCCTTGTAAAACACATATTATGATCTTAATCGCATAGGGTTCTCTTTATAGACCAACACAAGTTATATATGAAGGCAAAAAATATGGACACCATCATAAGAGACTAGGAACAAAAAGAGTTCTAGGACTTCTGCATTTCCATAAAAGATTTCCCTTAGCATACTTCACAAACTCATATCCACACTAGACATCCAACTCTATGCACAAGTGAACATGGGATAGTACACATATGGTCTCAAAGGGGTATGAAAATAAGAACTCTAATGCCTATGGAATATGAAGAGGCAGAACCTAAAGATATACCTACATAGTCCCACATTAATGGACTAGTCTAGGTGGATTGGTAGGTGACCACCATAAATGGGATGGTAGTTGAGCTAGATTAGACATCAAGGGGACCAAATTAGAATAGAATTTAATTTAGGGTAGTTATCAGAGTGTCAGAACATGGTCATATGCCACCCTTAGTTGCATAGACATAATTCATTATCAGATGTACACATGGGCCCACAAGTGACCTTCCAATTACTTCCATGATCAAATTGTTAGATCCAAGTTGAATAAGCATGGCTTGTGGTAGTTATTTCAAGATATTTATGCTATTAATCAACCTTGATATTTGGATATTACTTCCAAATTCAAATTACTACCTACCACATCCAATGGTAAATTAATCAATTGGTGCCTTACCTCATGCTATATAAACCCTAATTTTCATTGTAAATGAGTCAACATTTTTTTAGCATTATAATGCTACCAAATGTTTCCCTCCAAGAGTCCTCTCTTAGTATAACAAATATCTATCTAATCTATTTTGTAATATTTCTTTAGACCTTGAAATTAGTAAGAACATATTTAATTTTATTCATGATCTATGTTTTGTGTGCATTTCATGGTTGTTGATACTTGTATGTGAATATTTTTCCCTCTCATTGTTATCCTCCCTTCATACCTCTATGAAAAAATCAAATTATCTATAGGTCTCATGTTATGTATACATGGGTTTGAATAGGCATTATCTATGGACCATTTTTCATCCCTCCTAACATTATGATATGTTCCCTTATCTCCATGAGAAAAATTTATGCAGTGTTCTAGGTTTGAAGATATTGTATCTAGTTTGTTAGTCTTATTATGTTATTAAGTAGGTGAGGTACTCAATCTATTCTTGGTGCATCACCTTTAACATTACAACAACCCTCTTACATTTTATATCCCTTTTCCCCTTGTCAATTTTAGGTTTATCACTTATTGTAGATTTCATTATGATTTTTTAGGTCTATGTACTAGTATTAAACTGAGTGCATCTAGAATAAAAGGAAGCTAAACTACTCTAGAGGTTTATACCAAGGAGTGCAAGAGTCCCACACATTGGGGGATGATCCCATTATTACAATGAGAAATTAAATTTCTCTATAGTGCACAAATCTAAGGTGCTAGGTGCAAAAGAGTTATGCATTAGTGTATGTGAGATCTCTTTACACATGGTGCATGTTTTGAGTGATAATAATTTCTAGCATGCCTAGTGGGACTAGGTTCAAAAGTTATCTAAGATATTGGTACTACTCCTAGTGATTCAATTATTAAAGAAACTTTGTAGAGAACTTGGTGACTCTAAACAGTCATGGTTTGTAAAGATCAACCTTTTGTATATATGCCAATATAGATGAGATCATCTTATAGGGGCATTGATTTTCATTTTATTGAGCTACCTAAAATTTCTAGAAGAATGGGATTTAGAGTATCATTGTCTCCTATCAAAAGGGCTATTAATGCAAGATGACCTTCTCTTAGAGCTTAGTCTACACCTCTATTTGAACAGTTCCCTGTTAACAAAGGAAGGTTATTCCCTATTCACTTTATGGATACATAGATAAATCAAATCTTTGTTCCCTTTAATAGAGGCAACCCATTATTCCTTCCCCATTATAATGATATTCTCATAGCTTCTCTTAAGAGCATCCCCTAATTTATTGGAGAAAATTCAACTACTCCTATAAAACACATATAAGACATAATAAATATTTACTCCATATATAATGTGACCAAAGACAACATCACATTATGAATCCTTACATCTTTTTTAAAAGGGAGATCATTCCAATGTATTGCAACTTGCAGCCTAGTTCTATTCACAATTAGGATGAGTTTCATGCACTAATATGTAGGTAATTTGAAGAAAAGAATGACCACTTATTACTAATGGAGTAGATCAAAACCATCAAAAAGGATCCACATGAGTAAATGGTCAACTTAAACTTCAAATTATAGAGGACTTGGGACTGATTTCCACTCTTGGTAAGGCCAAAATTTGACACTATGTTCTTATATTTTTTGAGAGCATTAAACAATGATGTGGCTATGATGATCTAATCTATGGGAGGAACAATACTACTAGATACCTATAAGGTCACTATGCACATATAAAAATACTTGATTAAATTAGGGAAAATTTTTCCCAAACACCCTACACCCTTATATCCCAATCCCCCATGTATAAGTTCATCTATCCTACTTCCCATTCTAACTCTGGTCCCATTCTTTTTACTATCAACCCACTAATTCCATCATGTTCCCTTGAGTGAGATACACAAGGTCAAGTACTTATTTTAAGGCTTTGTAAATGTTTTAGTAGTGATCAAAAGGTAAGAATCATAAAATTATAGGCCTTATCAACCCTTCAACTAATAATATCAATCGAATAGGTCTCCCTACCAAGATGTTGCACATACTCATAACCAACTCACATATAATAGACCACCTTATGTGCCATATCTTAACACTACAATATCTTTTAGAACTTTTGTACCTATAAAAAATAACATGGCACATGACTATTAATGGTTCCATCTGAGCAACCATCCACATTATCAAGTTATGTACATGAATGGCATGATGAATGAGGTACCTATGATGCAAAATGCACCACCTCATCAAGAGCTTCCATCTATTTCATATCAACCAAGGGGTAAACAATAGATGTGAACATAAGAGTAGGGAAGATACACCCTATTAAATTAGAAAGAGGGTGACTTAAATTATAAGAATCAAAATTAAGTGTTGAGCACAAGAATCAACCTAATTAATTTTAACATGAGATTCAAAAAGAGAGAAATGGTGGAGGAACCTTCTTCTTCAGTAGCTTCAACTTTTATGCCCCAAGTTCAACATGTAGATACACAAGTCAAATCACCTATGAAACCTTTGGTGTGCATGAAATAGGTTAAAAATAAATATAAACAACCCAAAAATAGTGCAACAGTGTGAGAAGAGACTACAATTTAAAAAGCATAGATTAAAAGGACTCAAATCCCTTTTAACATAGTCAAGAATATAAAGAAGACTAGACTAAACATTTCCATGTGAAATGCTATCATTATTCCTTATTAAAGGAATTTTATATAAGATACACTAAGAGTATTCCAAGCTTATGATCCATCATATACTGTGACTTCTACGCCTATAAGTCTATGCAAACCTAAGGAAGAAGTGCACAAAAATAGCAAGCTACCCCCATTATACATATTTTTGATCATCGATAAACACTTCATAAATAATTGTATGATAGATTGAAGTATGATAAACTGAGTGATTCCAAAGTAAATCATAGACATGCTATGAATATCATATGATCCCATCTCAAAATGGGTTATTTAATTGGATGGAACAATGGTAAAAAATATGGGAATTATCAAGGGTCTGAGTCTCAATCTACATGCATGTACAAGCCTTTACATTGCATAAGACATCACAATCATTAAATTATCCCCTTACTTTACTATATGCCTCCCCAAATATTTCACTATAAAGGTGGGTGGATATCTATCCTCAAATTAGTTACACATGCTAATCAAGACCAAATATGGGACCAAGGTGACCATTAAGGCTGAGCTTATTTGAAAGATCATAAAGAGCCATATAATCCTATCTTGGTTAATTTAAATTAAACTTTGTTTAACCAAGAATAAAACTCAATTCTTCATGAGACTGCCACACCGCTTAAAGAGGTCTTGGATGACTTACTTGATGAATGGGCATGTGAACATTATGAGTGCGATATGTATGATAATGTAAAGTTAACCAGACTAAGCACATACTACATTCTCAAGGAGGATGAATTATTACCTAACCTTTTAAAAGCATAAGAAGACCTATAAGGCATATGGTAGTTAGAATTTAATGGATCTAGAATTAAAAATGGCACAAGAACTAGTGTTTTAATGATATCCCCTCAAAAGGAGAAATATTTAAATGTATTCATATTATAGTTTGGATACACAAACAATGTTTTTGAGTACAAGGCACTAATATAGGGTCTATAATTGACACATAAGAAAGGAATTAATATGTTGCAAGCCTTTGAAGACAACAATCTAGTGGTAAACTAGGTCAAATCATGGAAAATGTACAAAAACAATTTTTTAAGAGCTTAACAATATAAGGCATGGGAAATGATTGAAGGGTTTGATACTTTCAATATCCATTCCATACCAAGGGCACATAGTTATTATGCTAATGGGATCATAACTTTGGGTTTACATTATGACCTCTTACATATTAAAAAGAACAAATCTAAGTAGCTTGTAAGGCTTGTAGCCAGATTAGCATTACCAAACAATGAAAGCAATTAGAATATGTTTGAAAGTGATGAAAACATTTTCAACTTCCTGTTTCTACAAGTTTTTCACTTTTCACATTCAAAAGATGAAAGAAACTAAGATAATGCTTAGGGGTTTATATGTACCTGGATGAAGTTTGTGCACCATATCCAGACGATTGAAGGAGCTCCTCTTTGGCTGTGGAGGATGACCCCTGTAGATAGAATAAGACTCAAACACAGAAAATGTTAGATAGATATAAGGTGGACTGCCAAGCAAAGCTCGATCCCAAAAGTGCAAAGACTTCCTTAAGGGATAATAGTCCACTTGTTGATAAAAAGAATGTTGGATAAAGATAATAATGAAAGACTAAGCAAGAGAAATAAAAATAATGTGTACCTATATTCTATTGTCAGTCAGTCACAGTCGCCGCCATCGGTGGTTCTACCAGCGTCAGTTGGTCAAGTTGCCAACATTTATTATTCTATCAATGTTGGTAGGGGAAATGGTTGATGTTGGTCAGGGTAATGGCCTTGGACAGGCTCTAGATAGGGTTGTGGTTGACAGAGGGGTCTGGACAGTCTGTTTGAGAGTTTGGAGGTCCATGCAAGATTGCAGGGAAGTCAATAGAGTCTTAAGAGGGATAAGGGGTAGAGGATAGGTTGTCAAAAGGGGTAAGGATATGGGGGAGGCCTCTCAGCCTCTCTGAGAAGAAAGTTGAGGTTTGGTCTGGTCTACAGTACTTAGAAGTAGCAAACAGAGACTAATTACAAATACAATCTAAGTTACTAGAATGAAATAAAAGAAGAATACTTAGCTCTTAGTTGTTGAAGGAGTGTAGAAGACTTGTTGTTGATGTGACTGATGTAGAATACTTCTTACAATGTTTCAATCAGGGGTGGAGTGACTGATGCAGAGTTCCTATAGCTTGTGATGCTTGGTGTGCATCTGAGAGAGAGAAAGAGAGAGGCCAAATTCTAGATGCAAGAGAATTTGCATTCGGGTCTATTATTCCTTTTCCATTTGACCTGCAAGTTAGTTTTAAGCAACTGATGTCGGTGATTCCACTGGCATCGATTGATGGTTGACTGACATCGGCAGCTGGAGGATGGGTAAAAAGGCTACTTTTAGCCTTTTGCCCATTCCTCTGTCTATCGAGTTTAGTGATCATGGTTAAATGATCGAAGGTGGGTTTAATAGGCATGAGGATTAGTGAGAGAGTTGGAATGATTAGTCATAGGGTGATAAATGAGGGTAGCTAAGGGTGAGGAATCCAAGGGTGAGGTGTCAAGGGTGGTGTGTCATGGGTGAGGTGTTATTAATTTAAAATAGGTATTTTATTTTAAATTAATAAGTGTGTGGGTTAGGAAAGTTTAGAAGTGGACCAAGGGGATTAAGGGGGGAAGTTGACCAAGGAATAGACACAATTTTGGTGTCTACATTAGCCCCTTTTTGTCTTGTTGGTTGTTCTGACGAACTGCAAGACAAAAATCAGAGTAAGTTGCCCCAGGAATGGGATGAGGTCTTTTTTGTCTTATTGGTTGTTCTGGTGAATTGCAGGACAAAAATAGGAGTTGGTTTCCCCAGATGAGGGATGAGGTATTCCCCCTCAAAGTAGGAGTCAAGGGAAGGTAACCTGATATCGGGTGCCAATTTGATAGATAGTGGATGGATATGATGAAGTTTGAGTGTGAATGTTGCAAAAGTTGAGATTGTGTGTATACCACTTCATGTGATAGGTAGGTCAAATTATCATAGTCAAAGGTCAAGGAGTGCTAAAATTGAAATAACTGGTCCCCAACATTTAGTCATAGCTGATTGGGTTAAACGATCAAAGCTATAGCTCCAATGGTCATCGTGTTCCAAGTATCCTGGGCTCAGCAAGTGCTCCTAGAAAACATGAAAAAGTCATAAATATTGGGGATCAACTTGCTCGTGATCCAATAATATGTGTGAGGGTCATAATGTGATGTGCAGACAATTTGGCTAACTATTCGTGAAGTAGCCTATATACAATCAAAACAACTAAGGCAAAGTTGTCTCAAAAATGGTCATGGTTTGGGGAGATAGCCATGATCTCCAAGATTGTTGGTTATGATTTTGGGTTGGTATAGACAGTTGGTCTATTAAATGGATGGATGAAGGAATGGCTGAGCTAACCTCAGAGGACCCCATGTCAACTGAGTGATACCTACATAGCCCTTGTTGGAAGGGCCTCAAGCCAATGTAGTTCTCCCTAAAAAAGGAGGAAGAGGGTCAGTTATGGATGTGGTTTTGACTAGGTTAAGTCATGGTTAAAAGTTAAATGGTTTGTCCATCAAGTAGATGAACAAATGGATGTGGTTGAGCTAACCCCAGAAGATGTTATGTCAGCTGAGTGCTGCCTACATAGCCCTTATTTGAAGGGCCTCAGACCAATGTAGTTCAAGCTAGTTGATAGGTTGGTTTGGTCAGGTTAGGGTTGATGAGGGTAAGATGATGTTACAACCTTTTCCATATTGTGTGATGGTGTATTATGTAACATTGGTTAATAGGGTTTTCCATCCCTAGCAAGTGTCCATATTAGTGATGGACGTATGCTAAAAATGAAATGAGTATGCTTATGCTTCAGCAAGTAATGGTTTATGCTTGGCATAAATTGTGTGGTTGACAGTTTCCATGTGTATTGGTGTCCATAGAAACTATGTGAAATGGACTATGTCATGTTAGTGGTCTGAAAAAGGTTTGGTTGGTTTGGTTTGGTTTAGAAAATGATTTGGTTGGATTTGAATTGGTTGTATGTGACCAAAGTGCATAAGAAGTGAAAGGTGTGTTGCTCTTTCATTGACAAGGACCATAATGATAGCATAGATAAGGGTTTTGCAAACAAAAGCCCCATTCATGCATTACGTCTTTTGACCATTGGTTTATGGTAGAGAAATAGTCAAATCACTTGATGCTAAGTGAGCTCGAAATCCCTTGAGTATGTTTGGGTAATAAGTTTAGTGATTTGATATGTCAGGATAGCGTAACCCTTTTTAGCAAGGATAACTTTGCCCCTTTTATAGGTGACCCTAAGAATGACTATAGGCAAGTCCATGACTTAAGAGTTTATCAGTCAATGTTTTTTTTTTTTGGTAGACTAATCGATGTGGGAAGTCTACGTGGGGATGTTGTTTTGTTTTGTGGTCATATGTGAAGCTGATCGATGTGGGAAGCTTCTGAGAGAGTGTTGTTTGTAGCAAGATTTGAGCATAGCCATCCTTCGAGGGAGTGATCTATATTTTTGATTTATATGTTTTTGAGGGCTTTAAATAGCTATCCTTCAAGGGAGTAGTCTATTAATTACAACAATGATGATGCAATTGTCCTTCAAGGGAGCAGCCTGCATTTAAAATTTATGACCTTTTGAATAGGCATCCCAATTTTATATTTTTTTGGACTAAAACTTTAGTCATGGACAAGCCTCTAGAGGTTTGGAGGGTTCCATTTTATTAGGACAAAGAATTCATACTTTATAAAAGGGTTAAATAATGTTTATAGGGAAACAGGGTTGAAAGGAATAGGAATGATGATGACGGGGGTTGCTCAAGGGATGAGCTCAAGTTAAATCTCAAGTGAATGAGTACTTGACTAACAATAGAATGGTTGTAGATGCAAGGCATTAAGGGGCTCAGGTTCTAATTGGCCTTCAAGGGAAGACAAACGATAAGTCCCTGATCCATACTTGTGCATTATGATATAAGGTCCGAGCCAATTAGGAGTAAACTTGCCTTGTTTACTTCTTTCCACATTGGTCGTGTGTTAAAGATGATTAAGAAGTTGGTTGATGTTTGGTTGATGCTTGGTTGGTTGATGTTTGGTCAATGCTTGGTTGGTTGGTATTTGGTTGATTCTTGGTTGGTTGATGTTTGGTCAATGATTGGTCAAGGTCATGATAGTCAGTATAGAGTCAAATTCCCCTAGTTACTTGTGATAGGGACAATATTTGGCACCCATTATAGATAATCAATGAGTTGGATAAATGGGATGAAGAGAAGACGATGAAGCTCCTCTTAGACAAGGAGTGTGACATAAGGATGCATCCTGTGAAGCTATTTGCCTGATAGGCTTTAGTTTGAGAGGAGAGATCCTGATCTTCCAGGTTGGAGTTTGGAATCTTAGAATTATGGATGGTGATGGAGGCAATGGTTGGTAATGATTGGACTAAGGTAGCTAGTGGTTGGGGGTCCTCGGGTTAGACCTCCACTACCTGTAAGGCTTGTCAATGTTGTGGAGAGATTTGAATGAGGTCATACAAAGATGTCTTCATAGGGGTTTGGTGAAGTTGTTTCACCATGAAGTCATGAATTGGTTTCAAAAAAGTTGGTTGAGATGCGCCCAAGATTGAAATCTTGAGTTTTGGTGGTTGAGGAGGCTTGATGAATGGATATGTTTGAGAGAGAGAAACCTTCTCTTTCCCTTTATCCTTCATGGTTTGTGATCTAGTGGCCACATTGATGGTGTTGATTTCAAACAAAGGGGTTGAAGGTGATAGAGGAACCACAGTCTTGTGTTGAGATCCCAATTTAGGTGATGAGGTTTGAGAGGCATGGGATGGTGTCGATGGTTTGTTGAAAGGGTGGTCAAAAGGATCCTTAATGAAAGAGGTGTCCTTTTTCAGGTGTTGATGAATGACAGCTTTAAGAGCACAACAACACTCAATGTCATGTCTAGGTGTGCGATGATATGCACAAAATTTAGTGTAATCAAACCAAGATGGCTTTGATCCAAGATTTGATGAGTGTGATGGTGAAGAGGTTTAGGAGACATTAGACGGTGTTAGAGATTTGTTGATAGTATCCTCAACAAGAGGGGTGTATTTTTCCATGAATTAATGGATGACAACCTTAAGGGCACAATAATTTTTAGTGTCATGCCCAGGTGTGCGATGATATTGGCAAATTTTAGTGTCATCGAAATAAGACGGTTTTGGTCCGAGAGGTTGAAATGGTTTAATAGGTGGAAGAGTGATGCTAGAAGTTTGTAGAAGTCGGTGTAGTATCAAAGCATATGAACCCGCTAATGGGTCCATGCTTGTTGATGCACTAGGTGTTGATGACTTTTGTTTGGGAGTTGTTGAGGGAGACTTCCGTACCACCTTTTGGGTTGGTGGTACAACCACTCGTGTAGACGACACTTTCTTTGTGAGGGGTGCCAAAAATTTTAGAGGAGGTAGGTTTGTGGTGGGTAAAGGGAGTAATAGAGGTAACTTGTTTTTGTTAGGTATTGGAGTAGGGAGCACTCCTATTAAGGTAGAGGGATGTGGGCTCAAAATGGAGGGCAATGATGATGGTGGAGGAGGAGTTCTCCGATGTGGTTTAGTAGTCTTCTTTGGTTTAGTGTGAGGACTACTATTATATGAGGCAAGGTTCAATTCTACCTTCACTTGTGGGTGAGTGAGGTTAGATATGGGGTGAACACTGAGGGATTTAACCGGTGTTGGTATGGTGGATGTTTGTGAGGGTTTAGGTTTAGATGTGGATGGTTGAGCTTCTAAAAATTTGGAAGTAGAAGCTTGGTCCTCATTGGAAACTTTGGGAGATTTTGTTAAAGGAGGGTTGACATCACAAGATGAGATGGGATGTGTAAGGTTAGGAGCTTTGAGTTGCTCCCATAATGCCTCATGTTCTAATTTCCTCAAATGGAGAAGTCTAGTTTCTCCACCAATCAAGAGAATGGTTTGGAAGATGTTGGATGAGGCCTTGGTTCTTTAGAGGATGTGGGTGGTTGTGAGACTGAAAGTGTGTTAGATGGAGTGATCTCAGACCCAAGGCATGAGAGAGTCATAACTGGATAGTCTTCGGTCGAATTAGGTGAAGAGACAAGTTCTTCTCTTGGTGGAGAAGGAATTGGAGAATGTGACTTCTCAAGAGGATAGAGGGCAGGGATGATTGTGCCTTCTACTTGTGGTTGAGGAGCAAGAAAGGTAGGGTCCTCCATTGGTAGTAAGAAGGATGAAGGTGGGCTTAGTGGTGCTGGTATGATTAAAGTGTCCTCCAATATAAGAGGGGTAGATGGAGAACTAATAAGAGAAGAAGGTTCTTCCACTTATGGGGGAGAAATAGGAGAAGAAGGTTCTTCTACCTATGGTGGAAGAATAGGAGAAGAAGGCTCTTCTACCTGTGGTGAACAAATAGATTGATTAACCTCTTCAGTTTGTGGAAAAGGTTGGTTAGGGATGGGAGGTGAAACCATGTTGACTGTGCATATATTACGCTCTTGGGGGTCATCGGTCATGGTCTGAATGTTATTTTGACTAGGGGGATGGTTAGAGAAAGGTTGTCTAAAGATGTCTATGTTTTATTTAGGTGGCACATTTGGGTTATCCAAAACAAGATCACCTTTATCTATCATGTCTTAGACAATGTTTTTGAAGGTTTTACAGTTGTTTATGTCATGGCCTTTGACATGGTGATAATTACAAAAGTCATTTTACCTATACCATGTAGGAATGGCTTTTGAGGGGTTGAATTGAGGTGGTGGTCAAATTTGGGGGAGATTGAGGACTCCCTATTTAACTAGTTTATCCAAAACAGAAGCGTATGATTCTCTTATAGGAGTATACTGACGCTATATATACCATTGTTGGAATTATTTGGTGATGCTTTGTGATGTGGAAGGTTGAGATTGGTTGGTTGTGCTAGATGATGATGATATAAGTACCACAACATTTGCTGATCCCTTAGACTTGGAATTGGAGGAAGAAGATTTAGAAGGAGTCATTTGATTTTGTGTTAGTATTTTTACTATGCAATTTGACTTTATTTTCTTTGACAGCATGGAGTTCAAGATTCTTGGCCATGGTGAAAGCTTCGTCAAATGTGTGGAATGTTTGGACCCATAAGGTAGATGAAATGTGTTTGCCACACGCTTGTGAAAAGAGCTTAATGAGCTCAGGTTGAGGTAAAGAAAAGGAGAGTTGGTTGATTAAACTTCTCCATCGAGCAACAAAATCAGCTATGGATTCATCATCAAATTATTTGATAGAATATAGGTCTTTGATGGAGACCTTTTTGGTGATGTTGATTGAAAAGTGGTCAAGGAAAAGTTGGGCTAGTTGAGTGAAAGAAAAGATAGAGTGACTAGTAATAAAACTATACCAATCGAGGGCAGCACCAGAAAGTGACATGGGAAATGTGCATAGTAACAATGCATCATCATGTGTTATAAGATAACAAGTGTGTTTGAATGCTCGTAGATGATGCTGTGGGTCCTCCTTACTCTGAAAGCGAGTAAACTTGAGAAGTTCCCACTGACTAGGATATGGTCAGATCGGGACTGAAGGATGAATGGGTTCATTATAGATTTGTTCATATGAGAGAACATTTCTTGAACCAGAAATGGATGTCTCAAGATTAGACATCTTGTCCATCAACATCTTGATTAGATCGGTTGATGAATTAGTAGGTGGGGCACCCCCTAAGTTGTAAGGCACTTGGAAGGTGCTAAGAGGGGCGTATGACGTAGTTGGATGTGCTTGTATAGGTGCAACATATTGGTAACTAGTCATAGGGACTGATGTCAAAGCCAAGGGTGGTTGTGTCATGAAGCTAGGAGGCACAACTTGACTAAGTGCCGCCAAAGGTGGTTGAGTGGCGGCAACACTAGCAAAAGGATGAGTAGACACCCTTGTGTTGATGGGTGCAAGAGTAGGTGGGATAGAGACAATTAAGTTTTGGAATGGTGTAGAACTTTATTGAATGGTTTGTGGTTGAGGGGGTGCCGAAACCCCAATGGAGGTAGGTCCAAAAATAGAAGGAGAGGCCACACTTTGAAGATTAGTCATGGTTGGGTTGTTAGCTGAGGCAATGGCCTAGGTGTCTATGGGTTGAGTGACAGAGGCCATTGATATGATTGCCGTCTCAACTAAGGAAGTTGGCATCCCATAAACTGGGTTGCCTAAAGAGTCTCACATTTGACTTCTCATGAGATAGTGCTGAAGAGCCTTGACATTGAGGTCAAGGAACCTTTCAAAGTCTTGGTCCCCTTCAGGAACAATATGGGGTTGAGTTAGAGTTGGGGTACACTCAGTGTCTAAATGATACTCTATTAGAGGACTTGATATAGAAGGTGAAGGTGGGAGTGGTTATTGCCTTGCATGGTCAACAAGAGTTTTGGTTTGACTATGTGTCAAAACCATCCAAGGCAAAAAGGGGGGTTTAGGTTCTAAAAACTATATGTTTCAGCCTAAAAAAACTAGAGTTGGTATGTTTTTAATTAGCAAAAGGTTAGGTTTTTAGCTTGCTATTTTGAGAAGATTTTTTTTTTAATAGTGACCGATGTCCGTATAAAAACCGATGCCGGTGAAGAAAGTTGCCGATGTCGGTTAGATAATTGATGTCGATGAAGTTGCCGACGTCGGTGGAAAAATTGATGTCAGTTACTATGTATTTCTAAAAACTCAAAAAACTGAAAGGTTTTGGAAGAAAGAGGAAAGTTTTGAGTTGTTCTTGGAGCTCAGAATAGTGCATCCTCACTAGCTCAAAAAACTAGATAGAGACAGAAAAATGGATGAAGACAAGCAGCCTCTAAACGTTAAATTCTTAAGAATAAGTTTTAGAGTCTTGTTGGCTTATGCCTTAGAAGAGTGTGTTTTGGGAAGTTGGCTTTTAGAATGGGTCCTAAAAGAGACAGTCTAAAGTTGGTTTCAGGTTAGTTTTAGTGCTCAAGATCTATATTAGGTTCCGTACGTGGCCTGGTGCTAAGGAGCAAGCTCCCCTCACTTCATGAGCCCAAAGATAAGCTGGGTCACTTAGCTAGTATATACTTCTCCTAGATTTTATACTCTGCTAGAGAACAAAGTGGGTTCTCCCCTTGGTAGTGAAGTCCAAGTAGGATTACCAGGAAGGGTAAGGTATCTGCTAGATGATGAAATCCTAGTCAGGCCTTATCTCAGGTATGTTTAGATGTTTGATTTGTGAATGTGGTTAGGTTGTGTAACATAAGTGCACTACGCTTTATTCATAATGCATTTTTAATTACTAGATGTGAGAGCTAAGTATGCATTCAGGGAGAAATGAAATGCAATAGATTTTAAGCCCAAATTGAAATGTTTTGTTCAGATGCAAACAAGTGAGGAAAAGGTTAAGATTATGAACTTCACTACTCTAAGATGCAAGAAGGAAAGGTGACAAGAAAAAAAGAAATATTCTTTTTAACTTTGCTTATGGTGTCTTTTCGAAAGAGAAAGAAAGAAGAAGGATACAAGGAGAGAAAATTCCCTAATGCACCTATATGAAAGTTTGTTTTAGAAGAAATGAACCCAAGGAAAATTCCAGGGGTCCCACCAGGCGTGCCAGAATGTTTCTACAAGTTTTTCACTTTTCACATTCAAAAGATGAAAGAAACTAAGATAATGGTCAGGGGTTTGTACATACTTGGATGAAGTTTGCATACCATATCCAGACGATTGAAGGAGCTCCTCTTTGGCTATGGAGGATGACACCTGTAGATAGAATAAGACTCAAACACATAAAATGTTAGATAGATATAAGGTGGACTGCCAAGTAAAGCTTAGTCCCAGAAGCACAAAGACTTCCTTGAGGGATGACAGTCCACTTGTTGATAAAAAGAATGTCTAGATAAAGATAATAATGAAAGACTAAGCAAGAGAAATAGAAATAATGTGTACCTATATTCTATTGTCGGTCTATCACAGTCACCAATATCGGTGGTTCTGCCAGTGTTAGTTGGTCAAGTTGCTAACGTTGGTTATTCTACCGACATTGGTAGGGGAAATGGTCAATGTCAGTCAAGGTAATGGCCTTGGATGGGATTTGGTTAGGGTTATGGTCGATAGAGGGGTCTGGATGGTCTGTCTGAGAGTTTGGAGGTCCGTGTAAGATTGTAGGGAAGTCAATAGAGTATTAAGAGGGACAAGGGGTAGAGGATAGGTTGTCAAAAGGGGTAAGGATATGGGGGAGGCCTCTCAGCCTCTTCAAAAAGAAAGTCAGGTTTGGTCTGGTCTATATTATTTAGAAGTAGCAAATAAAGAGTAATTACAAATACATTCTAAGTTACTGGAATGAAATAAAAGAAGATTACTTAGCTCTTAGTTGTTGAAGGAGTGTAGAAGACTTGTTGCTGATGCGGCTAATGTAGAAGACTTCTTGTAATGTTTCAATCAGGGGTGGAGTGACTGATGCAGAGTTCTTATAGCCTGTGATGCTTGGTGTTCATCTAAGAGAGAGAGAGAGAGAGAGAGAGAGAGAGAGAGAGAGAGAGAGAGAGAGAGAGAGAGAGAGAGAGAGAGGCTAAATTTTGGATGCAAGAGAATTCACATTTGGGTATGTGATTCCTTTTTCGTTTGGCTTGTAAGTTGGTTTTAAGCAACTGACATCAGTGATTCTGTCAGTGTCGGCCGATGGTTGACCGATGTCAGTGGCTAGAGGATGGGTAAAAAGGCTATTTTTATCCTTTTGCCCGTTCCTCCATCTACCGAGTTCAGTGGTCATGGTTAAATGGTCGAAGGTAGGTTTAATAGGCGTGAGGATTAGTGAGAGAGTTGGAATGATTAGTCATAGGGTGATAAATGAGGGTATCTAAGGGTGAGGAATCCAAGGGTGAGGTTTCAAGGGTGGTGTGTCATGGGTGAGGTGTTATTAATTTAACATAGGTATTTTATTTTAAATTAATAAGTGTGTGGGTTAGGAATGTTTAGAAGTGGACCAAGGGGACCAAGGGGGGAAGTCGACCAAGGAGTAGACACAATTTTGGTGTCTACACTTCCTACAAGATGAATTTAAAATATGCACTAGGAACCAACCATGACTCAGATATTAATATTAAGAGAAGATAATTAAACTAAAGGTAAATAAACTACCTAGGGGATATTCATGTTAGAAAGCATCTTTAATTCTGATGAACAACTAAAAGGTGAGAAGAGAAACATGATAGTGAAGGAGAAAATGTTTAAGCCAGTGGTCATCGTTGATGATAAGCTATTTAAAGCTGATAAGGTATGCACCCCATATAAATTTAAATATTTAATTGAGCTAAGTATAAGGTAAAATGATATCTTCACATGGATATATAAATACTTTATAGGCTTTGATCCAGGCTTAACCTAGCATACAATTGAGATTGAACCCAATACTAGGCCATTCAGGTAGAAGCAATGGCTAGTTATCCCAAAGATTGATCCCTTAATGATGAAGGAGCTCTCAAATCTCATTGAGGCCAACATTATATTTCTAATCAAACATTCCTCATAGGTGGCCAATCTATTCCCAATGCAAATGAAAAATGGAGAGATCCACTTGTGCATAGACTTCAAGGACCTAAACAAAGCCTCTCTTAAAGACCACTGTCCCCTTAAACTAATGGATTAAATTCTAAAAAAAATCATAGGCATGAAAAGGTTTTCACTACTGGATGATTATTTAGGCTATAACTAGGTTCTTGTGCAAGAGTGTGATCAATTCAAAATTGCATTCACCACTAAGTGGGATACCTTTGCATACCAAAGGATGCCCTTTGGTTTGAAAAACATAGGAGATAACTTTCAAAGGACCTTGGATATGGTGTTCAAGAGACTCCTTAACAACATCATCTTGGTTTAGCTTGATGACATAACTATTTTCTCAAAGATGTAGTAGACCATTTGGGTCACCTAGAGTAAGTCTTTGAAAAATGCTGGGAGTTTGAGATCTCTGAACCCAAGTAAGTGCATATTCATAGTGCATAAAGGAAAATTTTTAGGACACACCATCTCTAAATAGGTATTTGAAATTAATCCTAAATGAGTTGAGGAAATTATATCACTCCCTTTCCCAAGTCACAAGAAGGGTATCCAAAGTTTCTTAGGGAAAATAAACTTCATTAGAAGATTTGTTTTAATTTTTAAAACAATAGTCAAACCCTTCACAACAATGATCAAGTAGAGTGTTACATTAAAATAGACCCAAGAAGTCTTAAATAGTTTTGAGGCCATCAAGAATGACATCACCGAAACTCCTACATTGATAAACCTAGATTACATCAAAGATTTCATCCTTTATGTATTTGTTAGAGATGAAGTCATCTCAACCATTCTTGCATAATAAAATAATGACCAATTGGATTAACCTATTACTTTATTTAGCTAGACACTCAATGATTATGAGCTATGCTACAAATTTTTAGAGAATCACACATTTATGGTAATAAGAGTGCTCAAGAAGATTAGGCATATTCTCTCTAATAATAATATCTAGTCATGGTCTCACACTTGAGTATAAAGGAGTTATTACTTAGCAAGGACATAAATAAGAAGATATCTAGTGGATTATAAAGGTTATGGAATACACCATCAACATATAAATAAACAAGCTAGTGTGAGTAAAGGAAATCTATAATCAGCTAATAAAAGATGTGAAGAATGAAGACTATGCAATTCTTACACTACATCAAAGCCAACTAAAATATCAATCCTAGTAAGTTGTACTGAGAGCATGAGGATCTTATTTCAAACTAGAGTGTATCTATATGGCTTGAATAAATCTAAACACAAATACTTCATATTATAAGCCATTCCTTATGTGATTTTCAGTGATGGACTTTTTAGAAGAGATATCAATGGAATCCTCTTATGATGCATAGAAAATAATTAGGTAAATAGGATCCTAAAAGAGTTTAATGATGGATTTTTAGGAGGCCATTATTAATCAAAGAACATTTAGTGAAAATCATGCAAGCTATCTATTATTGGCCAACACTATTAAAATATGTAGATGCATGGGTGGGAGGCTATAAAAAGTGCACCTTATTTATAGGCAAATA
This sequence comes from Torreya grandis, assembly GCA_037957365.1. Lineage (NCBI taxonomy): Eukaryota > Viridiplantae > Streptophyta > Pinopsida > Cupressales > Taxaceae > Torreya > Torreya grandis. The sequence goes on along the minus strand of JARHVA010004764.1, from coordinate 97,183 downwards.
TAAATTGGTAGCCCTACCCCTATGCCTAATATAATATTATAAACCCTTTACATAGTGGGGCCTAGACTTTATCAATGTTAGGTTGTGGAGCTAAAAGCTTCACCAATGAAAACATGGAGGAGTTGTTGAGTTCCAGGGAAATCAACGTCGGTCATCTACAGTGCAGAAGGCAACTGACATCGGCAGGAGTCGGCCGACGTTGATCATCTCCAAATAGATAGGGACCGACGTCAGTTGCCTGTGCGGTTCCAAAACTATTTGTTGCACGAATAGTTAGTTTGTTGAACTAGTTGTTTGCATGTAAAGGCTATTTTTGGTCTAGATTTGCGTGTCTAATTATTGTAAATTTGAAGTCTAAGTTATTATTTAGTATGGGATCTATTTATAGACCCATTGGCATGTATTGTAATAAGAGCAACAGAGGAAGGAAAGGTAGATCCTTCTAATTGTAAGATCATTTGAATTGCAGGTTGTTGCAAGTTCATGGTAGATCTACATGTGTAAGTAAGATCATTTGAGTTACAGGTTGTTGTAGCTTCATGGGAGATCTACTTGAAGTACTTTGAGTACTTGTGTACTGGCAGTGTTATTACTGACTGGTTGGAGGTTAACACCAACTCTGTGTTTGAGCTGTGTGTTGGGACCATTTTTGGTAGGAGAGTGAACTCTTGATTGAGAAATACTGGGAGCCCTTGAGGTGTGGGAAGCCTTATAGAGGTGTGAGAAGAAGTGGCATCTTCTTTATTGTATTTTCTATCTGGATGACTATTAATACAATATTGTGTATTATCTCTCATATTTTGTGCTATTTGTGAATTCTAGTTACTTGTTCATTCTGGTATAATTCCATGTTTAGTTGCTAATTTAAGGTAATCACATTGTGCTCTTATTGAGGAGCAAGACCCTGACAAGTTGGAATCAGAGCATTTGTGTTCTTGATTCCCCCTCATAATTGGTATCAGAGCCAGGTTGATTTGTTAGGTTGTGGAGCTAAAAGCTTCACCCGAATGCAAACATGGAGGAGGTTGTTGAGTGTCACAGTCACCGATGTCGACAGGCCAACCAACATAGGTCAGAGGTTGATAAAAAGAAATTGACATCGGTCAGGAGTTGGCTGATGTCAGTCACCTCCAGACAGACAGGGATCAACGTCGATCACTTGTGTGGTTCCAAAACTGCTTGTTGATGGATAGTTAGTTTGTTGAACTAGTTGTTTACATGTTAAAGACTAATTCGAGTCTTGAGCTACTTGTCTAATTATTGTATGCATGGGATCTATATAATAGACTCATGGGCTGTATTATAAAGTGTAGAACTAGAAGAGTTCTTCCATTGGTGGAATCACAGGGATTCTTCTAGGTATCTAAGATCAAGTTTGATCTGTAGTTTGTTTCAAGATTAGGTAAGATCTACTTGGAGTATGGTTCGTACTCAATTGTACTGGTAGTATTGTACTGACTAGTTAAGGTGAACAACAGCTCTGTGTTAGCCATTTATTGTGACCTGTATTGAGGGAAGATTACTGGTATGCCCATGAAGTGGATGAAAGAGTGTGATCTCTTTGTTGTAATTTCCTTCTAGAATGAGTTGAATACAATTGTGTGTTGCCTCTCATATTCTGTGTTATTTCTGATTTCTAGTTACTTATTACTTCTAGTTAATTCCACATATTTAGTTGCTTGTACATGGTAATCAATTGTGCTTCGTAGGTCCTATCAATTGGTATTAGAGCTAAGGTTGTAGGGAGCAGGTTTGTGTTTTGATTATAGGTCACTCTCAAGGGTTTTTGATTGAGTGGGAGTATAGCAATGGCAAAAGAAAGTAAGTTGAGAATGGAGAAATTCAGACACAAGCGTAACACCATAGGGTGTGTGGTGGTTGGTCTTCAGGATTGATCTTGAAGAGGGATACAAGCCAAGATATAGATTAGACAATATACTAGTATAGGTGCAGGTGCCACTGTTTATCTCCAAGTGGGAGATTGTTAGGTTGTGGAGCTAAAATCTTTGCCCAAATGCAAACATGGAGGAGGTTGCTGAGTGTCACAGTCACCAACATCAGCTAGCCAACTGACATCAGTCAGAGGTCGACAGAAAGAAATTGACATCGGTCAAGAGTCGACTGACATTATTCACCTCTAGATAGATAGGGACCAACGTCGATCACCTGTGCAGTTTCAGAACTACTTGTTGATGGATAGTTAGTTTGTTGAATCAGTTGTTTGCATGTTAAAGACTAATTTGAGTCTTGAGCCACTTGTCTAATTATTGTATGCATGGGATCTATATAATAGACTCATGGGCTGTATTGTAAAGTGCAGAACCAAAATATTTCTTCTAGGTATGTAAGATTAGGTTTGATCTATAGGTTGTTGCAAGATCAGGTGAGATCTACTTGGATTATGGTTCGTACTCAATTGTACTGGTAGTATTGCACTGACTGGTTGAGGTGAACAATAGCTCTATGTTAGCCATTTGTTGTGACCTGTATTGAGAGAAGATAACTCTTGAGGGAAGATTACTAGTATGCCCACAAAGTGGCTAAAAGAGTGTGATCTCTTTGTTGTAATTTCCTTCTAGAATGAGTTAAATAAAATTGTGTGTTGCCTCTCATATTCTGTGTTATTTTTGATTTCTAGTGACTTATTACTTTTAGTTAATTCTGCATATTTAGTTGCTTGTACATGGTAATCAATTATGCTTCCTAAGTCCTATCAGTCAACATGATAAATCTATTATCAAGCATTGGAAATAAATGGATCCTCATGGAAAATGACTACTTCACAAGGTGGATGAAATAAATAACACTCAAGGAAGCTAATGAGGTTTCCATCTTAGAATTATATAAAATCATTATCATAAGATTTGGTTTTTTGGCCAGTATTATCTTAGATAATGTACTGGATTTCCTCAAATCCAAGATTAGTGAATGGGTAATAAAATATGGTGTCCATCTGAGCACCTCCTCAAATTATTACCTCTAAATTAATGGTTTAGATGAATCCAATAACAATAAATTGGTTCACATCATTAAGAGAATCATGGAAGATAATCAGTGATCTTGGTATATTAAGCTCAAGATAGCCCTCTAGGTAGATTAAATAACATCAAAAAGGGTGATAGGGAAATCACCCTTCATATTAGTCTATCGAAAGGAAGCAAGGTTTCCTACATATATTAAATTAAATTCACTAGAGATAGATCATCAATTAGAAATGTGTGAAAGTGACCCCATGATATTAAGGTTAGTCAAGCTAATAGAGTTTAAAGAAATTAGGGTGCAAGCCATATGCACTATGGAGCTTATATATGCATAGACCAATAGAATATTTGACATAAGGATAATGATAAAAACTTTTATGAAGAAGAATTGGTAATCAAATGGGAAATATAAAGGGCAAAGGCTAGGAAACATAAATTTTTTGATTTTATATGGAGAAACCAATATACCATAGTTAATCTCAAGAAAGCCAATGCCTACTAGCTTACATGCCCAAGCAGAGAAGTGTTACTTAGCCCCATAAATGGGATTCACCTCAAGAAAAATATTTGATGATCATGAGAACCCTTGTATGTAGTATTTTATATGTTTTAATTTACTTAAGTGTCATGTTCACATGCTATTATTTAGAATAGTTTCGTTTCCTCTAAGCCCTTATGTGTAGTTTTGTTAGCTTAGTTTTGTCTTTTTTATGAGCACCATTCAATGTAGTTGTTCACTTTGTTTATCCTTGTGGAAGGTATATTAGTTACTTATAATTTTAAGTGGTATTCTTGCACCTAATCATACTCAAGATAAAGAACAAAGAATTATAGGTGACTCCATAGCTAATGGATTGCTTCAAGGCTACTAGATTCCCACTTAGTAGGAAAGTAGCCCACATATGTCACCAAAAGTGTTGAATTTATAAGTCACCCCTTAAATAGGAATTGAACTCATAAGGATTGAAAAATAAGTTTCATGTTTGCATAATATCAAGTTATCTAAAAACAAGTCTACACATAATTACTTCCCATCTATGCCCACACTCAATAATCAGCTTGGGTCCATACATTAACTAAATATTGATCCAAACCTATAATGAGTTCTTAATGCACACCCCATGAAAATATCCTTCACCACATTATAATTATGCATAAATAAAATCATGTGGGTCTCCCCAAATTTAAGTAGTGAAATAGAATAATGCATAGGGAGTGGTTCCAAATCATGAGGAACACACTCAATATTTTCAATCTTCTTGCACACTCTCATTCAAATAATTCCTCATTGAACTCAAATGATGAAGTCCCATGACAAATCATAGAGTTTCACATATATGCCCTTGTAAAATTTAGACTATAATCTTGACTACACAACATTCTCTTTATATACTAACACAATTTTAGATGAAATCAGAGACCGTGAATACCATCAAAAGAGACTAGGCACATAAAATATTTTGGGCCTTGTGAATTTCCATATAAGATCTCCCTCAGTGCCCTTCACAAACTCATAGGAACACTACACATCCAAATTTTTATACAAATGTGCATGGGCTAGTGTGCATATGGTCATAAATGAGGACACATGCAATAGTTGCACTACCTATACAAGATGATAAGGTAAAACCTAAAGATACACCTCTATAGTTCTATGTTAACAGACTAGTCTAGGTGGATTGGTAGGTGACTAACATAAATGGGATGGTATTTGATCTTGATTAAACATTAAAAGGGAATAAATTATAATATAATTAAATGTAGGGTAGTTGTTAGAGTGTCAAAACATGTTTGCATGCCACTCTTGACTACCTAGACATCCTTCATTCTTAGACACACATGTGCGCCCATGAGTGACCTTTCTAACTACTTCTGTTTCTATTCAAATTTGCTTTTTCAGATTCAAGAGAGAGAAGAAACTAAAGAAATAATGGAGGAGGCTTGTGAAGTACCTGGATGAAGATCGCACACCATAATCCAGACATTGTGGGCACCCCTCTTTGGCTGTGGAGGAATGACACCTGCAAAGAAGAAAACTTGGACAAAAAGGTGTTAGATGGATAGGCGGTGGGTTGGCAAGCGAAAGCTTGTTCCTGGAAGTGTGAAAACTTCCTCAAGGGAGGTCAACCCACTATTTTGATAAAAGATAAATGACTGATAAATGACAGAATGCTAAAATAGACTAAAATGATAGCAAACTGAAAGAGAAAAGAAAGCAAAGGCTTACCTGGAAGAAGTTGTCAAACTAGTCACAGTCGCTGGCGTCGGTGGTCCTACCGGCATCGGTGGTCAAAGATGTCGATGTCGGTTATGTGGCCAACGTCGATCGGAGTAATGACCGGCATCGATCGGGGCAATGGCCTCCAGACGGGTCTGGTTAGGGTCTTGGTCAAGGCTGGACAGAGTTTAGTCTGTCTCTGTTTGAGGGCTCTGCGGACGAAGGTCTGAGTCTGCTCTAGGTCTAGTTTGAGGATGGTCTTAGTCAATTAGGGGGTCAAAAGGATAGAGAGGGACAGAGAGATAGAGGAAGCCAATCTGGGAGATAGGAATCCGGGTCTGGGTGACAGTCAGGTCTGAGGGTGTGCTAAATCTAGTTTAAAAGCAGATGACTAGAAAGCATAAAGAAAACAAACAGAGACATACCTGTGCCCTGCTGAAGAAGGTAATGATCTTGTTGCTGATGATGCTGGATGTGAAGCCTGTTGCTGATGGAGAATCCCTATTGTTCACTTGCAGAAGCTTGCTGTATACCTGAGGGAGAGAGTCAGATTGATTGGCAGAGAGGTCAAGTGAAAGGATGGATACAAGGATCTGATGCAAAGATTGAAGAGTCGGGATGCCAGAGAGAGACGCAGAGAGCCAAGAGGAGGAGATAACAGTGAAGAAGCTGTTATGAAGGGTGCCGACGCCGGCAATATCACCGACGTCGGTCGATGGTTGACCGACGTCGGCGGCTAAAAGGTCGGAGAAAGGCTAAAAATAGCCTTTCATCCATTTCCCAACCGCTGGGTCAAATGAATGCAAGGATGAAACGGTCGACAGGGGTTAAATGGGTGAGTGAAGAGATTGGAATGGGAGTCTTAGGCATTAAATGGCCATGTGGGGAATAAAGGGGATCTAAGGAAGGTATCTTAGGGTGGCGAGGTGGCAAGGAGAAGGAAAATGGACTTATTTAATTAAAAATAGATGATTATTTTCAATTAATAAGACTTAGGTAGGTTAGGGATAGTCAAAGTGGCAAGGGACCAAGGGGAGAGAGGAAGACAAAGGGTTAGACACTTTTTAGGTGTCTACATTTGCCCCTTTTTATCTTGTTGGTTGTTCTAGACGAACTACAAGACAAAAATAGGAGGTGGTTGCCCCAGGTAAAGGATGAGGTGTTCCCCCCTCAAAGCGATAGTCGAGAGAAGGGAACCGGAGATCGAGTGTCGATTTGATAGAGAGATGGATAGAGAGAGGATGAGCAAAAATGCTACAATAGTCATGATTGCACGTATACCATGTCATGAGATAGGTAGGTCAAATGGTCACAGTCAAAAAGGGTCGAGGAGTGCTAGAATCAAAGTAACCGGGCCCCAACATTTAGTCATCTGCTGATCGGGTCACTCAATCTAAGCTGAAGCTCCAAATGGTCATCGTGTTCCAGGTATCCCAGGCTCAGGAAGTGCTCCCAGAGACATGAAAAAGGCCACAAGTAGTAGGGATCAACCGGCTTGCGATCCTATACTTGCGAAGGGTCAAAAATAGGGTCTGCGAACAATTTTGCTAACCAACCGTGAGGTAGCATACGTGCAAAAAACAACCAAGGCAACATTGGCTTGGAAGTAGTCGAAGGTCGAAGGAGATATGCATGATCTCCAATGGTCATTGGTCAAGGGGATGGATGGATGAAAGGATGTGGCTGGGCTAACCTCAGAAAACGTTATGTGATCTGAGTGCTGCCTACATAGCCCCTATCGTTAGGGGCCTCAGGCCTATGTAGTTCTCCCTAGAAGGGAGGAAGGGTCAAAGAAATTGATTGGTCTTGGTCAAGGAAAATGATTGGTCTTGGTCAAAGTCAACAGAGTTGGGCGTGATAAAAGTCAAAGAAGAGAAGGTTTGTCCATCATAGAGACGAACAAACGGGGGTGGTCGAGCTAACCTCAAAAAATGTGTTATCTGAGTGCTGCCTACATAGCCCTGGTCATAGGGCCTCATACCAATGTAGTTTGGACTAAAGGTCTGATTGATCAATGATTGGATGTGGTCAAGTGTCAAAATGATGAGGGTAAGATGAGGATAAGATGATGCTGTAGCCTTTTCCAAATGGTGTATTCTGCAACATTGGTCGAAAGGTCTTTCATCCCTAGCAAGTTTCCATAGTCGTGATGGATGTATGCTAAAAATGAATGGAAGTCTATTTATGCTTCAGCAAGTATTGGTTTATGCTTAACATAAATTGGGTCTGGTTGGTAATTTCCATGTGTATTGGTGTCCATAGAAACTATGTGAAATGGACTAGGATGATGTCAGCTGAAAATGATGAAAATGGCTTGGTTAAGGATGAGTCGACAATTGATGTGGTTAAATGTGACCAAAGTGTAGAGAAACGATGAAAGGCAAATTGCTCTTTCATTGACAAGGACCAGAAAGGAAGCATAGATAGGGGTTATTAGAACCAAAGCCCCATTCATGCATTACGTCGTTGACCAGTGTGGTGTTAGAACGGTAATCGAATCACTTTGACATTAAAGTGAGCTCGAAGTCCCCTGAGCAGGTGATAGGAGGTGGATAAGGTAACCCAGTTTAAGAGCAGGAATAACCTTGCCCCTTTTTATAGGAGACCCTGAGACAACTACAAGCCAAGTCCATGACCCATTTTTTTTTTTTGGTGCAGGCTGATCGATGCGGGAAGCCTACATAGAGATGTCTTTTAATTGAGTGGTCATGTTGCAAAGCTGATCAATGCGGGAAGCTTCTAAGAAAGGTTGCTGTTTGTAGCAAGATTTAGTCATAGCCATCCTTCAAGGGAGTGGTCTATATTTCTGCTTTATAATGTTTGAATAGCTATCCTTCGAGGGATCAGTCTATTAGCTACAGCAATGATAGTACAGCTGTCCTTCGAGGGAGCAGTCTGTCTTTTTAAATTTGACTTGGTATGATATATTATTTTTGACATAATTGTTGACTGAAGTTTGGCCATGGATGAGCCTGTAGAGGTTTAAGGGTTCCCTTTTATTAGGACAAAGCATTACTGCTTGACAAAAAAGGGTTGACAAGTGTTAGGAAGCAGGGTTGATAGGAAAAGGAATGACAATGACAAGGGGTTGCTCAAGGGACGAGTTCAAGTAAAACATCAAGTGATCGAACACTCGACTAACAGTAGAAATGGTTGAAGATGCAAGACAGAAAGGGGGGCTCAAGGTCTGATAAGTCCCTGGGCCATGCTAGTGTGTTAAGGTCTGAGTCAATTTAGGAGCGGACTTGCCCCAATTTGCCTCTTTCGAGATTGGTCAGGGGTTGATTAATGGATGTGAAGTTGGTTGACATTGTCGTTGGTTGGTTGAAAGAGGTTGAATGTTTGGTCGAGAGGTCTGGTTGATTGATATTTGGTTGAAGTTTGGTTGAGACTGGTTGAATAATTGGTCGGGGGTTGGGTCGATGGATACTTGGTCGAGGTTTAAGATTAAATGAGTGATTGATATGTGGTAGAGACTGGGTTGAAAAGTTGGTCGAGGTTTGGATGAAGGATGAGTTCCCCCAGCGGGTAGGGAGAATGTTTGAAAGATTGGTTAAGGTCGGTTGAGGTTTAGTGGTCAGATGGATGGTATTAATGTCGAATAAGGGGGTTAAAGGTGACAAAGGGACCATAGTCTAGCGTGGGGATCTTGATTTAGGTGATGAGGTTGGAGAGGCATGAGTCGGGGTTGATGTTTTGTTTTAGAGGTGGTTAAGAGGGTCCTTGGTGAGAAGGAAATCATTTCTCTATTTTTGATGAATGACAGCTTTGAGAGCACAACAATGCTCAGTGTCATGTCCTGGAGTGTGATGATAGTTGCAAAATTTAGATTTGTCGAACCAAGAGGGTCTTGATCCAAGAGTCGAGGAGAGAGGCGGTGTTGAGGGTTTATTGATAACATGGTCGAGAAGAGAGGTGTCATTCGCCAGACATTGGCGAATGGCAACCTTGAGAGCACAACAATGCTCTGTGTCGTGTCCAGGTGTGCGATGATATGCGCAAATGCAAGTGTCATCGAACCAGGGTGGTTTTGGTCCGAGAGATTGATATGGTCTGAGAGGCAGGAGGTCGATACGAGATGACTGCAATAGTTGCCATAAAAGCAAGGTATAAGAACCTGCTAATGGGCCTAGATGTCTTATTGCAGTAGGGGTTGATGACTTTGGTTTAAGAGGCATAAGAGGCGTTGGTCGATGGTTTGAGGGAGATATATGTTTGATGGGTTGAGGGAGTAATGGAGGCGACGTGCCTCTGTGAAGGATGGGAGTAGGCAGTACTCCTATTAAAGTGGACGGATGCGGGCCCAAGATTGAAGGTAATGACGAAGGTGGGGGAGAAATTCTCCGATGTGGTCTAGTGACTTTCGTGTGTTTGGGTCGAGGGCCACTATTGTGTGAGGCGAGGTTAGATGTAGGTTTGGGTTTGGATGTGGACGAAGGTGAGTGAGATGTAACAATCTCACGCAAAGGGCAAGAGGAAATCGTGGCTGGGTCTTCCTTGGTTGAAATGGGTGGAGAGACTGGTTCTTCTCTAGGTGGAGAAGAAATAAGAGAGTGTGGCTCCTCCAGATGGCAGGAGGCAGGGATGATTGTGCCTTCTGCTTGTGCTTGAGGAGTAGGCAAGGTATGGTCATTGGATGAAGGTGGGGCTAATGGTGTAGGTGTGGTCAAGGCATCCTCCAATATAGGAGAAATAGATGGAGGACTAATAGGAGAAGAGGGTTCTTCATCCTGTGATAGACGAATAGGAGAAGAAGACTCTTCTTCCTGTGAAAGAGATTGGTCAGAGACAAGAGGTAAGATAGTGTTAATTGTGTGAATGTCATGGTCATGAGAATCTTTGGTTATGGTTTGAACATTGTTCTGAGTAGGTGGATGATTTGGAAAAGGGTGTTTGAAGATGTCGATATGTTGATTGGGTGGGGCGTTTGGTTTATCTAAAACAAGATCCCCCTTGTCGATCATGTCTTGGACGATGTTTTTGAAAGTTTGGCAGTTGTCAATGTCATGGCCTTGGATGTGGTGAAAGTGGCAGAAGTCAGCCTCTCTATACCATGTAGGGAGGGCTTTAGAGGGGTCAAATTGAGGTGGTTGGATTGGAGGGAGATTGAGGACCCCCTGCTTGAGTAATTTTTCCAAAACGGAAGCGTATGGTTCTCCAAGTGGAGTGTAAGAACGCTGAATGTACCGTTGTTGGAATTGTTTGGTGATGCTGGAAGATGTCGAAGGTTGAGAGTAATTCATTGTTTTTGAGGATGGTGATCTAATGACCACAGTGTTGGCCACTCCTTTGGACTTGGAGTTGGTAGAAGAAGAAGGTCTGGAAGAAGAATGGTCAGTAAATTTTGCGTTGGTATTACGCAATTTGACCTTATCTTCTTCAAGGGCGCAGAGTTCAAGCTTTCGAGCCATGATGAAAGCTTCGTCAAAAGTGCAGAATGTCTAAATCTGCAAGGTAGGAGAGATGTGGTTGGCACATGCTCGAGAGAAGAGCTCGATGAGCTCAGGTTGAGGCAAAGAGAAGGAGAGCTAGTTAATCAGGCCCCTCCAACGAGCGACAAAATCGACTATAGATTCGTCGTCAAATTGCTTGATGGAGTAAAAGTCTGTGATTGAGACTTGTTTGGTGATGTTGATTGAGAAATGGTCAAGAAATAGTTGGGCGAGTTGGATAAATGAAAAGATAGAGTGTTTGGCAAGAGAACTATACCAGTCAAGGGCTAGGCCAGAAAGCGACATAGGGAACGTGTGTAAAAGTAACGCATCATCATGGGCAATAAGATAACAGGCATGTCTAAATGCCCATAGATGTTGTTGTGGGTCTTCCTTACTCTGAAAGCGAGTGAATTTAGGAAGCTCCCAATGGTTAGGATATGGTCGAATAGGGACGAAAGGATGGATGGGTTCGTTGTAAATCTGGTCATAAGACAGGACATTGCTTGAGCTAGAAATGGAGGCTTCGAGACTAGACATTTTATCCATCAGCATCTTAATGATGTCTACTGACAGATTGGCGGGTTGAGCACCCCCTAGGTTGTAAGGCGCTTGGAAGAAGCTAGGAGAGGCGTGCGACATAGTCAGTTGTACAATGTACGGATGACTAGTCACAGGGGCAGAAGTGGATGCTAAGGGTGGTTGGGTCATGGAGGTAGAAGGCATAAGATGACTAGGTACCGCCAAAGGTGGTTGCGTGGCGGCACTGACAAAGTGTGAGGTAGGCACTCCTGCATTTGTGGGCGCAAGAGTGTGAGGGGTCGAGATAATCAAGTTCTGATATGATGTAGAACTTGGTTGAATTGCAGGTGGTTGAGGGGGTAATGGAACCCCGATGGAGGTCGGTCTAAAAATAGATGGGGAGGCCAAATTTTGCATATTGGCCATGGTTGGGTTAATAGTTGAGGTGAAAGGCTGAGTCATAAAGGGTTGGGTGGTGAATGGTGTGGATGTTGTCGCCACGTCACCCGAAAGGTCTCACGTTGGGTTTCTCACGAGATAGTTTTGGAGGGCTGCGGTATTGAGGTCCAAGAATCTCTCGAAATCTGGGTCCCCTTCAGGGATGATGGGAATTTGAGTCGGGGTCGGGGTCAGGGTCGGTCCTGTAGGAGTTCTTTCAGTCTCTGAGTGGAACTCCATGATAGGACTGGTTAGGGACGAGGGAGCGTGGTCAAAAAGGAGGGTCAGATTCTAGAAACTATGTTTTTGCAGTTCCAGAAACTTAGAATGGAGTTTTTGACAGAGAAGGGACAGGTTTTAGGTTGTTGGTTTTTAAAAAAAAGGACAGTGACAGAGACCGACGTCGGTTGAAAAACTGATGTCGGTAAGAAAGATAGCCGACGTCGATCAGATAACTGATGTCGGTAAGAGGGGAAGCTGACGTCGGTGGCAGAACCAATGTCGGTGACTGTGCTTTCCAGAGAACCAAAAGATTTGAAGATTCTTGGAAAAACAATGAAGAAAGCGTCCTCACTCACTCAAAAAAATAGATGAGAAGAGGAAAATAGAGAGAGACAGACAAGCCTAAGCGATAAATCCTAGGAATTAACTCTAGAAGCTGTGGCTTATGCGTTAGATGAATGTTTGGGGAGATTGGCTGTCAAGAAGGTCCTAGAAGAAGCAGTCTAGAGCTGGTTTTAGGTCTTGTTTTAGGTGCTCAAAAATCTGTGTTAGGGTCTGGTACGTGGCTTGGTGCTAAGGAGCAAGCTCCCCTCACTTCACGATTCCAGTGGTTAGCTGGTCTCACTTAGCCAAGATATACCTCGCCTAGAGTTTATCCTCCGCCAGAGAACGGAGTGGGCTTCCCCCTTGGTGATGAAATCCAAGTAGGGTCACCGAGACTTGTAAGGTATCCGCTGGGGGATGAAATCCCAGTTGGGCCTTGTCTCAAGTAAGTTTTATGTTCGTTTTAGTGCATGTGGTTTGGTAGTGTAACATCAAGTGTCTACAGTTTATTCAATATGCGTCTAAGTTACTAGATGTGGACTAAGAAGATGCAAGCACAAGCAGAAATGAATGCAAAGTGTTTTAATGCCCAAGTCAAAATGTGATGTTTGTTATGAAGACAAGTTTGAGAAAGGGTTGAGAGTATGATGTTTAGACTAGTCTAGAAATGCAAGGAAGAAAGATTCGTTTTAGTCCTGCTTATAGTGTCATTGAGAAGAAAAGAAGGAGGAGAAAAGGTAAGAACCTAATGCTCCTAAATGAATGAAGAAGAAAAGGAACCCAGGAGGAACCTAGGGTCCCACCGGGCGTGCCAGAATGTTTCTATTCAAATTTGCTTTTTCAGATTCAAGAGAGAGAAGAAACTAAAGAAATAATGGATGAGGCTTGTGAAGTACCTAGATGAAGATCGTGCACCGTAATCCAGACGTTGTGGGCACCCCTCTTTGGCTGTGGAGGAATGACACCTGCAAAGAAGAAAACTTGGACAAAAAGGTGTTAGATGGATAGGCAGTGGGTTGGCAAGCGAAAGCTTGTTCTCGAAAGTGTGAAAACTTCCTCAAGGGAGGTCAACCCACTATTTTGATAAAAGATAAATGACTGATAAATGACAGAATGCTAAAATAGACTGAAATGATAGCAAACTGAAAGAGAAAAGAAAGCAAAGGCTTACCTGGAAGAAGCTGTCAAACTGGTCACAGTCGCCGGCGTCGGTGGTCCTACCGGTGTCGGTGGTCAAAGATGCCGATGTCGGTTATGTGGCCGACGTCGGTCGGAGTAATGACCGGCGTCAGTCGGGGCAATGGCCTCCAGATGGGTCTGGTCAGGGTCTTGGTCAAGGCTGGACAGAGTTTAGTCTGTCTCTGTTTGAGGGCTCTGTGGACGAAGGTCTGAGTCTGCTCTGGGTCTGGTTTGAGGATGGTCTTAGTCAGTTAGGGGGTCAAAAGGACAGAGAGGGACAGAGAGATAGAGGAAGCTAATCTGGGAGATAGGAATCCGGGTCTGGGTGACAGTCAGGTCTGAGGGTGTGCTAAATCTAGTTTAAAAGCAGATGACTAGAAAGCATAAAGAAAACAAATAGAGACATACCTGTGCCCTGCTGAAGAAGGTAATGATCTTGTTGCTGATGATGTCGGATGTGAAGCCTGTTGCTGATGGAGAATCCCTGTTGTTCACTTGCAGAAGCTTGTTGTATACCTAAGGGAGAGAGTCAGATTGATTGGTAGAGAGGTCAAGTGAAAGGATGGATACAAGGATCTGATGCAAAGATTGAAGAGTCAGGATGCCAGAGAGAGAGACGCAGAGAGCCAAGAGGAGGAGATAACAGTGAAGAAGCCATTATGAAGGGTGCCGACGCTAGCAATATCGCCGACGTCGGTCGATGGTTGATCGATGTTGGCGGCTAAAAGGCCAGAGAAAGGCTAAAAATAGCCTTTCATCCGTTTCCCAACCGCCGGGTCAAATGAATGCAAGGATGAAACGGTCAACGGGGGTTAAATGGGCGAGTGAAGAGATTGGAATGGGAGTCTTAGGCATTAAATGGCCATGTGGGGAATAAAGGGGATCCAAGGAAGGTATCCTAGGGTGGCGAGGTGGCAAGGAGAAGGAAAATGGACTTATTTAATTAAAAATAGATGATTATATTCAATTAATAAGACTTAGGTAGGTTAGGGATAGTCGAAGTGGCAAGGGACCAAGGGGAGAGAGGAAGACAAAGGGTTAGACACTTTTTAGGTGTCTACAACTTCCATGAACAAATTTTTATATCTAGGTTGAATAAGCATAGATTGTGTTATTTATTTCAATATCTTGATGCTCTTAATCAACCTTAAGCTATGGACACTACTTCAAAATTAAATTTGCTACATACCACCTCTAATGGCAAATTAATCACTCAGGGCCTTACCCCATGAAATATAAACCTTGATTTTAATTTTAAATGTGTTGAATTTTTTTTAGCACTATAATGCTACCAAAATTTTCACTCCAATATCTTTATCTTGGTATAACAAATATCTATCTAATCAAGTTTGTAATATTCCCTTACACTTTGAAATAAATCAGCATGCTCTGTGTTCTGTGTGCATTTCATGGTTTTTGATCCGTGTCTATGGATATTTTTCCCTTTCATTTCCATCCTCCATTTTAAATTATGTGTATAAATAAAAATATATTTAGGTCTCATGTTATGTATACATGAGTCTATGTATTTTTTGTTTGTGGAGCATTTGTCATCCCTCATAACACTGCATTGTATTCTCTTACCTCCATTTGAAACACTTATGTAGTGGACCTGGTTTGAAGATATTGTATTCATTTTATTAGTATTATTATGTCATTATGTGGGTGAGAATATCAATCTATTATTGGTGCATCACCTTTTACATTCCACCAACCCTCTTACTTTTTCTCTCACTTTTCCCCTTGTAGAGTATTGTTTAGTGCTAGCTATAGATTTCATTCTGCTCTTTTTAGTTCTATATATTGGTCCTAAATAAGGTGCATATAGAATAGAATGAAGTTATCATATTATAGAGGTTCTTCCTAATGATCACAAGATTCCCATAGCTTGGGGGATGATCCCATTGTTATAGTAAGACATTGAATTGTTCTCTAACATGCAAGTCTAAGGTGATAGGCATGGAAGATCTATGCATCAGTGCACATGAGAACCCTTCACATATGAGTGTATGTTTTGATTGATAAAACTAAAAAAGTGTGGGAAATTATTCTAAGTTTTCAATTTTAAAATTTTCCACTAAAAATTTATTATTTAGGTTTATTATTAAATAGTGGTCCTCCTTCTAGTGCCAAAATTATTGACATGTCATTTGGCACAACTCACTAATGTTTGGCTCTTGGGGTAGTGAAACCCATTAAACCTATCCTTAAATAGTCCTATGAGGTGGATCTCCCTAAGGTATTTGTATATGGGGTTATGGTGCACTAATCTTCACTTATTTGGTCATCATGGACTATTCTAGTTAAGGGGCTTGCTAGTTTGAATCTAAAACATAGTTCTAGTAGTATGCATGTACATGAATAGTTTAATGAGTAATACATCTTTATTGCCTAATTTGGATGGGTTTTGTGTAGATGTTGAAAATAATAAAACATACATTAATTTAATATTTATAATAAATTAATGTTTATGGTTTTACTTAGTGTGTTCACCACTAATTTTAGTGTTCATTCCATTAGATTAGTCACTCAATAATGCGTAAATATTAATGGATAAATATTAGTAATTATTGACCATTTTGACCAAAAGTCAAAATTAATCAACCCACTATAGTCAAAAACTATAATAAGGGTCTATTATCATGATATAGGGTATGTTATAATTAATTTTATGTCATTAATGTCTCATTCGCCTTGGTCATAGTCCAATTTATTCCTTATGTCATTTAGAGTAACTTAGGGGTCATATATGGGTCATTTATGAAGGTGGTAAAATTTTATTATTGATAAAAATGTTATAAACTCCTCAATGTACCTCATGTTAGTCACTATCAAATAACTTGTTAGGAATGTTAATACGAACAAAAACTTGTAGGTTCCTAACTAAAAATCAAGAAATTAAGTGAGAAAAGATGTTTTTTGTAGTTGTACAACCCATGAGGAGAGTGGAACATGGGAAGATATTATGGTATGTATATTCAACTTATTTTGACTCATTTACATTCTTGACATGCTTTGGAAGTGCCAAAATTTGGCTAAAATTATTCTATCTCTTTATTGCTCCGTGAGGCAAATAAAACTAGTCAGTAGGTTTCTTCTTGGTAAGGTCAGTAGGAATAATTTCAAGTCAAATGATCTTGATGGTGGATATTAAACTTGGTAAAACTAACATTAATTTTTGGAGTTCAAATATTGGCTTTCTATACTTTATTAACCATTTTTAACAAGTTGACTTTTCATTTCTGCTAGTTGTTTCCCACACCTTACAAGTTTTGATCTTATATAACTTAATTCATATAGCTTAGTTGATGAATTTGATTCCATAGGATTTTTACTCCTTTATCTCATGTTTCTCATGTTTGGTTTTATGATTATAAGTGATTTTATGGGTCAAAAAATTCAAATTATAAGAAGATGTCACTAATGGAGTTTGTAGTTAGGTTTTACTACTTTTAGAAGGTTTATTTCTTTGTAGTGGTTTCAATGCAATGTGTGGTGCTTTATATAATGCCTCAAATTTATACTTTTTCCCATATTCTTTCCAAGTTCAATCTCCAAAGACAACATCATGAAGGTTATAGCTAAGGATGTTACACACAGTCACTTCTTGCAAGTTCTAATATGCAATCATAGTGTTTTGAGCTCTAAGCATTGCTATGAATATGTGTTTAAGAGTTTCAAGGCATGGGATAAATTATTGTTTCATGAAAAATCAAGATAAACCTCTAATGCCATGCAAATGATGATGGGATAGTCAATTCCTAAATATACAGTCATATTTCATGAAAATACACACTTATAGGTGCCTATAGAAGGATATTATGTTATAATGGGTATTGAAACTAGTTTAAAGCATGTAAAGGTTGTAATAATTTATTTTAACACCTTTAATAAGGTTTTAAACTAGTTTCAAGACCATACACCATAAAAACTAGTTATCTCAACCATCACTACCTTACTTATTACTATTTATGCACCTATAAGTGATCTTAAGAGTATATCACATTGAAATGGGATGTCTAAACTTGATTCAAGCATTGTAATCCTTTTATCACTTGGAGAGAATATAAGACTAGTTTTAGGATCCTTCATGATGCATATTATATAATTACTACCCTCACTGCCTGGTCTAAAACTTAATGCATACCCATGAAAGTGTTATATGGAGAGTAATAACATGCCTTAAAACCTTCTTGAGGTCTTAGAGAATGGGAAATACCATGACAGTCATGTTTGGATCATTGGACTATCAAGAAGACTTTGATAATTATGTCCATACATGAGGACTGAGCTTTAGGGATAGTTTCCCTAAAACACCAAAATAGAGGCCTAAGCACTTTTGTTGATGTTATATGATGGAAAAGCATGATGCCTAGATTAGTTTAGATGAACCCATGTTGTATCCTCCACATATGGGTATAACCTTGAAAAATAAATAGGGTGTGTGACTAGAGAAAAGTAGTGTTTGAAGGCCTCCAATGTTGATATTTGTTCACTGTAGTATTTCAGTGTATTTTATAGGATTAAAACTTCAAATTGGCCTTACACCCTAAGATGGAAATACAAGAACCTATCACCATGAAAAGTGGTTCTAAGAAAGTGAGAGGGACTATTAGGATTCAAAGATCGTAAAAGAAGGTTGGAGTACTATGTTTTTGGCCTATGGATGCACCTATAGGTGTACTTTGGTTCAAAAGGGCCACCTTCAGTTGACTATAAATATTTATAGTCTCATGATACAAACCTAGACATGAAAGCCCAATGGATAAGGACATATAAAATTTAGAAATCCTTCCAAATACCTTCAATGGATTCCAAGGGTATGGGGTATTAATTCCAAGGTGGATACTCACTTATAGGATCCCTACTTAGTCAATTATAGCTAACTATGGTATGACAATGAGTACAATAAGTTATTTAAATCATATCTTAACATGCATATGATGAAAGAAAGTATAGGTGATTTTTAAAACATAATTGGAAGGATATAATAAGGTATTAGACATTGTGTTCAAGGTCCAATCATCCAATGGGCACCTATAATGGGTCAACTTTTAATCAAGAAACATAGTCAACACCTCTGTCAAGTCAAATGAAAGGTATATAATAATGGAGTTGGCAAAGAAAAAAGAAGTTTTTGAATGTTTCAGAGATTATTTAAGGTGTTATCCATCATGTGATATTCCCAAAATAAGATAACAAAGTAAAGAGAGACTCTAACAATACAACCTACAGTTACATGTCAAAAACCTATATAGTCAACCTTCTCAAGAGTCTATCTTGAGGTTTTATGGAGTTGAAGGTGATAATAGGGTAACCCAACCTTTAAATTCAAAAAGAAAACATCCCCATGGCTTGGATAATCTCCCAAACCAATCATTTTTCTTGGGATAATAAGGGAAGTGCCATCTATTTTGTCTCAAATATAGGGCACTCCCCAAAGATACAAATCCTAAAAGTAAGTCATGGAAAGGAGAAAAAGAAATGTTAAGGGTTGAAAAAACATTTAAATATGACATATAAGGTTTATATAGACATTTAAAAACATAGGTAAACCATCATAAATGTTAGAATCCAAACATGATGGCTTAAACTCATATATATATATATATATATATATATATATATATATATATATATATATATATATATATATTATAATGTTCATATAATCTTATAAATTTCATTAGCACCCCCTTAGCCATTAGGCCTAACCAAGACTTGGTAGGATTAGCCTATATAATATATATATATATATATATATATATATATATAGGCTAATCCTACCAGGTCTTGGTTAGGCCTAATGGCTAAGGGGGTGCTAATGAAATTTATAAGATTAGATGAACATTATAATATATTGAAACATGTTTATAGGGAGGAATAAGGTGTTTTTTATCCTTTGGTGTGTAGGTGAAGTCATAGAGAAGTCATGTTTTGATCCAAACTAATTCAAGCTTTTATAGAATGAAGAGAAGAGCTCGAATAGGCAAATTTGAATGATTGCACTTATACAAACACTAAAAATGGGATCTCAAGGAGATATTAAAAGTTATAGAGTGTCCATATAAAAATTTTAGTGGAATTTGTTGAAGGATTTAAGATCAATATTATATAAACAATCCTTAAGGGATAAAACATCTCCAAACCTTCCAAAACCTTGGTTTATGACCTGAATGGGAAAATAAAGGATAATGGGAATTTAAATGGAATTTAAGGGCTTAGGATATGATTTGAATTTATATAGGAATATTTATGGATCTTCCACATCAACTTGAGTTTTACCCTACTTGTATAAATAGGGCAAAAAATGGATTTCTTTGACAATTTTTAATGTTTTACAGGTTCAAATAAGAGTCAAAGGATGTAAGTCACTTTGGGAGATAGGTTAGGAATTTAGATAACCTATCATGTCCATTTATTTTAGTAAAATATCTCAAACATTACTCTACTAACACCATCTTAGCCAGTCAAAATTGGCATAGTGAACAAGCTAGTGAGAGAGTGACAAATTCAAGTGGGAGCCCTTTTAAGGTCTACCTAAGGAATATAAGGCCATAAGGGTTACTAAAAAGTGTCATAAACTCCTTTTTATGGATCAGATTGGAAAACTAAAGACCAAATTTAGTTCCAAGTCTGAAGGGTGAGTGAAATAGGAGTTGTTTAGACTATAGGTAGTGATAACTCACCTCCAACATAATCTTGATGATTATAGATACAACCAATTAATATTAGAGCATGTATACAAATACTCCCTCTCAATGCAATTATCACATATATCCCTAGTTAATTTTGGGATGTTCTAAGAAGGCCAAATGATGAAGGCAATTTTTTGAGCAAGTAATGAGGAATCTTATGCCACATTTCAAAAGTTTCATGTTTTTAGGGAAATTTTTCCAAGTAAACCTTGCATGGCCTCTCTCTCTCTCTCTCTCTCTCTCTCTCTCTCTCTCTCTCTCTCTCTCTCTCATCTCTCTCTCTCTCTCTCTCTCTCTCTCTCTCTCTCTCTCTCTCTCTCTCTCTCTGTCTGTGCATGTGTAACTCCTTTTCTTATATTTACAAATGTTGTTATGACTCTTGGAATTATGTCTCGAATTCTATAAGTAATAACCATTTTGGCTCTTGAATACTAATACCAAACCATGTATGGCAAAGCCTTGATAAAATTACATTGTATTTTGCCTTTGAAAAATAAACGAAATTTTTGTTTTGAGTTGATGAACATTTTTCTAAGTGTAAAAAGTGATGTATGGTGAAGTTAGTGATAATCCTCTATCATTCCTTTTCCTTATCCTCTCATTTTTATGAAATAGTTCCTATTTTAATAGGTCATATAGAGTGTAGCTAGTGTGTTAGGCTCATTTCAAGTGTAAAAGTATACTTAGAGTGTGCATTCTACCCTCTATTCACTTACCTTGTGTTATCTCATACATATCACCTCTATCTTGAAACACTTATGTTAGAATCTCTTAGATCTTTTAAGATAATTTTTAGGTCTTGTTTCATAGTGAAAAAAATGTGATGGTATTATGGAAATCATCTTGGTGTATTACCCCCCTTATATTAGTTTTGTTTCATGAAAACTTATATCCCATTTCCCACAAACAAATAGTTAGTTATGTGATAAGAATATCAAGGTATATTCAAGGAACTAGCCCTTAAACCTATATGTCTACTTCCACCTATAGGTAAACCCAAATACCTAGAAATATTTGTAGGTTGCCCAAATATGGAGGAGGTTTGAACACCCTCCTCTAGGGTGAAAGATTTGGTGAAAATAGTAATCAATATAGATGATAAATCATATTGCATTCAAAGTTTCCTAGACTAATAGACTGGTAAAAATGATATAATATAAGAGAGGAAAGAAACTAAAATCATGTGCTAATTAAAGTTAATTAGGAGCCACTAATTAAATGCAACACTTAGAAATCAATCCCTTGTATGACCAACTGATCCAAAATCACCATAGGAATGATGCAAGAATCTAAGGAGAATAAAAGGATGGGAGGAAGATAAATTACCACCATTCACATGTGTAGATCATCAATAAACCTCCACAATCTTCTATAAATCAATTTTTTCATGTAAATAACAATGTTTGAGTTGATTACAATTGAATATATCCAAATTCTACCAGTATAATACCAAGGTTATAAGATGAGGGAGATATTAATATAATAAAACATGAAATTGAATAAAAAATAAGTGTTATTGGCTCTATAGTCTCATTAGGGAGAATAAAATCCAACCCCTTTACAATAAAAATTAGTCATTATATAGAAAATATAGTCATCAAGGGGAAGAGTTTCCATCCAAAATACTCAACCACTTCCATTAATGCTTAGAAACCACTTTTCCTATAAAATTTTCTACTCTTGACACCACTTTTACTATTCACTACATACATAAGATAAAAAAACAAGTAAATTTTTAAAATGGGTAACTTCTAGGTGTTTCAAGTGTACTTTACCAAGGCAAAAATGGAACATAGTTAGAATAATGGCTACAAAACTTGATTAGAAAAATAATCTAATGAAAATAATTACACAAAAATGTCTACATAGAAACAAATTTACAATGCATCTAATGGGTCAAAAATATAATAATTAGATCAAAATTTATGACTGAAAACATGATCCCCTATCCAAAGGTGTCAGGATTTTAGGGCTGCATTGTAGCTATCAAGTTATGACACTTGTGCAGTTGTTGAAGTATAAAGGATATATTTTAGGCCTAAAAATAAGACATTTGCATAAGAGGCCCAAAAACGTGATAGGTTCAAAGGAGGTCAAATTTTATCCTTAGTACAAAATGCTAAACACAAAAAAACCTTGGTTAGGCTCAATCTTCATGATGGAGAGAAAAATAGGAATAGGGATATAAAATGATTACACCTCTTAATTGGAAAATAATATAAAAAATTATACCATGATGTGTGTATCAAAACCATATTTCCAAATCACTAAGTGGTTAGTAAAACTATAATTAAATTAAAAAGTTATGGGAAAAAACTTAACACCCTATCAAATAATTTTAGGACTTTAGGACTATGCTGCAACTGTCAGGTTTCAATAATTGTAGTATAGTTATCAGAATCTAATGATTGCAATGCAACACTAAAATTTTAAAACTAACAAAATATTTACAAAACCTCAAAATTTCAAAATGAGGGGAAAAATACACTTCTATACTAAGATTTATATGTGAAAAACCTTCCCTCAAAATTGATCTCTATGATGGGGAGAAGAAGAAAAAATCTAAGAAAAATACCATAAACTCAAATTGGTGAAACCCCTAAGAAAAATACCATAAACTCAAATGAGTGAGAAGGGAATGTCAATTCTTAAGTCTAAAGGTAAGCTTTCAAATTTGAAAAGCATAGATCTGGATTTTTGTGAGCACTGTGTTTTTGGGAAATAGAAGAGAGTGAGTTTTCTCAAGATTGGGTCAACAAAGAAGAAGCATAAGTTGCAGCTTGTTCACAAAAATGTGTGGGGACCAGCTCAAGTTGCTTCTATTGGAGGATCACAGTACTATGTTTTGTTCATAGATGATGCTATAAGAAAGGTATGGATCTATTGTATTAAGAAGAAATCTGATGTATTTGAGACTTTTAAGATTTAGAAAGCTATGGTTGAGAATGAAACAGGCAAAAGATTGAAGTGCCTGAGATCTGACAATGGTGGTGAGTTCTACAGCTATAAGTTCAACTGGGATTGTTATATGCATAGAATCTATAGGCAAAGGATGGTTCCAAGGACACCTTAATAGAATTGAGTTGCTGAAAGGATGAATAAAATAATCGTGGAGAGTGTAAGGTGTATGAAATTGCATGCTAGTTTGCCCTTAGAGTTTTGGGCAGAAGCTATTGATACTGTAGTGTACCTGATTAACAAAGGACCCTCTATAGCTCTAGATGGTGGAATTCCAGAAGAGGCATGGATAGGTAAAAAGGTAGATCTCTCATTTCTCAAAGTTTTTGGTTGTGAAGCCTTTGTGCATGTTGACAAGGAAAATAGAAATAAGCTGGATGCTAAGTCTATGAGGTGCACATTTATTGGCTATGGCTCTGATGATTTTGGTTTTAGATTTTGGAATCTAGGAACTAACAAGATAATTAAGAGCCGTGATGTTGTTTTCAATGAAAAAGTGATGTATAGTGATCAGCTCAAGAAGCTGAATCAATATGGGTAGAGCAATGGAGAATTGGACGAGGTGACGGTCCAAAATGAGCTCATAAGAAAAATTAATCACAAAAAGGAAAACACAGAGACTGACATCGGCCAAGTAGGAACCAATGTCAGCAAAATAGAAATCGATGTCGGTCAAATAGTGATCGACATCGACAGGATAGGAATTGACGTCGGTCAGGTAGAATCGACATCAACCAGTTACAGGCCTGGAAGTGATCGAGGTTAGTCACTGTTAGAGAATTTGGGTGGACAGCATGTTGTGGATGAGTCTCAGACGCCCATCAAGAGGTCAGAAAGGGTAAGTAAACCTCCAATTTGATATTCCCCTTCATTATTCTATTTATTGCTAACTGATGGTGGAGAACCAGAGTTTTCAAGAAGCAATACAGGTGGAGTCCAAGAGTTAGTGGGAGCGTGGCATGGTTGAGGAGATGGAGTCCTTGAGAGAGAACCAAACATGGGATTTGTTTAAGTTGCCAGCTAGTAAGAGAACACTGAAGAATAGATGGACCTATAGGTTGAAGGAAGGTGAGAATGGACAGATGAGATATAAGGCCAGGTTGGTAGTGAAAGGATTTGCACAAAAGCTAGGTATTGATTTTGGTGAGATTTTTTCTCTTGTTGTTAAAATTACTTCTATATGGGTTGTATTGTCTTTAGTTACTATTGAGGATTTGCATCTTGAGCAGCTTGATGTTAAGACAACATTTCTTCATGGAGATTTGGATGAGGAAATATATATGGATCAGCCAGAAGGATTTGAGGTCAAAGGTAAGAAGAAACTAGTGTGTAGATTGAAGAAAAGCTTGTATGGCCTCAAGCAAGCTCCTAGACAGTGGTATTTGAGATTTGATAGGTTTATGACTAAGCATGGCTATAGTAGGTGTTAATCTAACCATTGTGTATATTTTAAGAGATTGGATAATGGTAGATATATTATTCTATTGTTGTATGTAGATGATATGTTCGTTGCAGGATCACGCATGCATGATATCTCTAAGCTTAAGGTGAAATTAGCTCAAACATTTGCCATGAAGGATTTGGGAGCAGCAAAGAAAATCCTTGGCATGAGCATTAGGAGAGACAGGAAAAATCACAGGTTGATTTTGTCTCAAGAGGATTATGTGAACAAGGTGTTGAAATAGTTCAATATGCAGGATGCAAAACTGGTAAGCACACTTTTGGCTGGACATTTTAAGTTGAGTAAAGAACAATGTCCTAATTCACATGATGAGGTAGAGTACATGAGTAAAGTTCCATATTCTTCCATAGTAGGGAGTTTAATATATACAATGGTTTGTACTAGACCAGATATTGCCCAAGCAATGGGAGTTTTAAGTAAGTATATGGCCAATCTAGGGAAGGAACATTGGAAAGCAGTTCAGTGGATCCTTAGATATTTGAGAGGAACAAGCAGTAGGCATTTGTGCTATGGAGGTTTAGATACTTCTCTACATGGTTATGTAGATTCAGATATGGCAGGTGATTTGGATGGCAAGAGAAGCACCATAGGATATGTTTTCACTATTGGTGGAATGGCAGTTAGCTGGATATCAAAGTTGCAGAAGGTTGTTGCCTTGTCAACTACAGAAGCAGAGTATATTGCAGTCACATAGGCTAGCAAAGAGATGATATGGATGACACGGTTCATGGAAGAGCTAGGAAGGGAGCAAGAGAGTTGTAGATTATACAGTGATAGTCAGAGTGTAATTCATTTGGCTAAGAATTCAGCCTTTCATTCAAGAACAAAGCATATATAGCTTAGGTACCACTTCATAAGACAGGTATTAGAGGATGGTGAGTTGAAGCTGGAGAAGATCCATACAGATAAGAATCTTGCTGATATGTTAACTAAGCCAATTACAAAGGAGAAGTTAAATCTTCATTCAACTTCTATTGGTCTTCATGATTGAGTTGAAGATGGAGGAGCTAGAAGATGTTGCTGTACAGGTACTGGTGCAGCTATTTATCTCCAAGTGGGAGATTGTTAAGGTGTGGATCCTAAAAGCTTCACCAAAGGAGTGGATTGTAGATGTTGCAGTAGTTACATAGTCACTGGCATCAGTTAGGAGCGATTGACATCGGTCAGGATCAGTTCAAGATATGCCGGTGTCGACAGGAATCAGCCGATGTTGGTCACAGGCAAGCAGGTAGGAACCGATGTCAGTTACCTGTGTGTCTAGAGAGCTATTTCCGTGGATAGAACTGAGTGTTTGCATGATGAGATTAAGTCATAGTCTTAAGTCTGTGTCTCTAATTATTAGTAAGACTATTTTAGAGCCCTTGTTTAAGAGGCATAACTATTGGTTGTAAATGCATGCTCAAGTTTCCTAATTATTATATAATAGGAAAGATCTTCTTAGCTTATTGTATTGAATGTTGAAAGAATAGTACATAATTGTATAGGTGAATCATTCTAGGTTGTTGGAGTTGATTGTACTTGAGAGAGAGAGAGATCTTGAGGGAAAGAGATCTAGAGAGAGATCTATACATCTAAGAGAGGTGTGGAAGAAAAGAAGTTTCTTCAATTGTATTCCTTCTTTAAAGAGTTTAATACAAGTTTTTAGGGTGGTTTCTTGTATCTCTTTTTCTTTGCTATTTATCATTCTAGTGACTTATCATTATGATTTAATTTTGTGTTTATTACTTTCGTAAGTGTAATCAAATTGTAGGTTGATCCCCAATAAGATGTTCCTATGTCTACATGCGTGAAGTGAAGGTTAACATGGAAGGTACTTATTGTCAAAGTTGTCAAGTGTTTGAGCCTACTAGCATCTCAAGAAGGTATGTGCGTAGGATGCCTAGTCTTGTTCATGAAGAGGCATCATCACTTGGTGAGATAGATGTTCTCAAGATTTTGAAGGTTATAGAAGATCAATATCAAGTGTCTTTAAGGACAAGGTGTCTTTTAAAGCTTAGTTATGACATGAAGAGACCTTGTGTGAAGCCATAAGCTTGGTTGTATGGTGAGATAAGGTTGTAAAAGGACATTTTACATTTTTTGAGCATGTGAGTGAAGTATCGGGAGATTGAAAAGAGGTTTTCATTTAGTTTAAGGCCTAATGAGGTATGAATATTAAGGTGTAGAAATCAAGGTGGTGCAAACATAACCTAATGAGGTATGAGGCTCAATTCCCAAGGAAATTATGCATAGGTGAGCCTTATCATATGTGTGATAGGCTGTACCAAGTTTATTAATGTAGTTTCAAGATAAAGTTTGAAGGTTAAATCAAGAAAAAGTGATTTGAGGTCTCTCGAGTACACTGAATGAAGGGTTCTCAACCTGAGAAGGATTTTATTATGTTTGATATATCATCAAACATATGCATGGGAACCTAAGTTATTAATGGTATATGGGGAAGGTTTCTATCTCAAAATTATAGGCATTTTTTTTGGATTGAGGGGCTATGCTTTATAAACGATCATTAAGAGTGAAAAAAGGTTTAAAACTTCTTAGAACCCTAATAAGGACCTGATGTTAAAGATGTTGATCAAAAGTGCCTATAATAGATTGGTATTCTTAGGTAATCTATTATATATTTTAGTGGACTCTCCTAAGTACCTCCAATTGGTATCAATTAGAGAGAGGAGAGAGAAAATGTTGAGTTACAAGCTTATTTCTAAAGAAGTTACTATAACTATCAAAAGTTATATTCTATAAAATTTGAAAAGTAAGGTATATAATTATATTTTATGTCCATGGTGGTTATGGATTTGTTATAGTATTTAAGAGTGCAATTTTTGTGATCCAGGTGGGCTAGTCACTAATAGGCATCATAGAGTAAAATGTACAAAACCTAGGTAGTGATGAGAAGATGATTCTTGATGTGTTTTCACAAAAGATTGATAGATTGAAGAGCATGATTTTTTTTTGGAATTTTATGTCCTATTAATTATTAGTATATGGTTTTTAAGTCAAATATATAAGCTAAAAATTTTAAGCCAAAATGGCTTATCTAGTTTTGGTGTGACTGTGAGGAGAAAGGTTAAAAGATTGGTCTTCAAGACCAATATTTGACATTAGACCATATTTATTTTTATTTTAATATGGTATAAAAAAGTCATATAATAATTTTCATACATTTAAATACTTTAAAAGTCCATATACAGGTGTTAAAAGGTTAATGTTTCATGACTGTGTTTTTGATAGTCTTGAT
This sequence comes from Torreya grandis, assembly GCA_037957365.1. Lineage (NCBI taxonomy): Eukaryota > Viridiplantae > Streptophyta > Pinopsida > Cupressales > Taxaceae > Torreya > Torreya grandis. The sequence goes on along the minus strand of JARHVA010004764.1, from coordinate 69,514 downwards.
AATTTTGAGTTGCAGTGATGAAAAGCTGGATTTGAGTGTAATTTATTGAAAGGGTGATTCAATATAGTTCATGGATTTTTTATTAATGAATTTAAACTAATTATCATTCTTTGTATAATATTTATAGGTCAGTGTAAGTTAATAAAATGTGTTCACAAAATGGCTTGTTTGTTCAGGATTGGAATGTAAGATTGTAAGTTAAGGAATTGGTCTATAAGACCAATATTTGCCATTATAACTTGCGATTTTTTAATTTTCAAATGATATTAATATGTAATAGTATCATTTTAATGTATCAATAGTCAATAAAAGTGTCTAAATATATGTTTTAAGTCTAATTCCTTATGCCTAAATTCTTTAGTATTCTAGCAATTCTAAGTGAGCAAAGTTGCAGAGTTATTCTTGAGCCATTATTATCTAAGTAAGGTTGTTAAAATTAGTTTGGTATGTTAATGATGTAATATATTATATTTATATATGTTTCATTTTTCATGGGAGATCTGATAAAGGAGTGATTTAACTTCATTCTTACAAGATAGTTTCTAAAGTGTACATGCCTAATAGGGTAATCTATCCTAAAGAGGGCTTTCAGGTATAAAAACAAGATGAATATCTAAAAAATAATGTAATAGGTTATAATAAATAATTTTAAAAGTTTTTGAGCGATTTTTTATTTTTGGATAAGGCTATCTAGATCCAAGAAGATCAAGTCTCAGTATTAAGAGAGCAGACCTAATGAAGTAAGTCTTCATGAGACCTAAAGGGTGAGTAAGACCAATGTTGGTCATTGAGTTAGAGTTTACCAATTGAATTAATATTAAATTAAGTTCATATATATTATATAAACATGTTTTTTATGTTCTATTTATTTTACATATAGGTGATCAAGCATGAGAGAGATCAGATAGTGTTTGAGTACACACATGCCTAATGTGAATAATGATGATGTAGTGTTTCAAGTGGTGGTTAGAACTAAAAGGTGTCATGTACATAATATTATATTATTATGGCTTTATTTTAGTGGTATATGAATTTTTCATACTATGTGTGGAGTTTTAAAGTGTTCCAAGGAAGGCAAAGTGTATCATGTGACTAAGAAGGCCTAATAGGTCTCCATGAGACATAAAAAAGGAATGTAGCCTATTGATTTGTGAAAATATTAAGATTATGATTGATTACTATTGTAAAATTTCTTAAGGAATATTATCTGGAAAAATATAAGTGGGTAGGTGTGTGTGTCTAACCAAGATGGATATGATCAAGAGGCTTGTATAAATACAAGGCAATTTTAGGCCTATTTAAGAATGCTTAGAGGAAATAAATGAGAAAGAAGATTGAGGATTATAAGGAGGTATTATAGATAATTAAATGGGTGTAGAGGATATATAATTAGTATATAATAGGAGGTTTGAGTATGAATATCAATTTTATATGATGTAATTAGTCTTGAAGAGACTGAATTTAGCAAAGAGGACTAGAAGGCAATTTTAGAGGGATAAGAGTGTGAAGAGATAAAGAGGTGGTCATACTATATTGGTTGAGAAACATAGTGTTCTAAATATGATCAAATAAATTATGTGTTTGAGTTGGTTTTGAGTCATCTAGGGGTTGGTTCCTCCTCGTAAGTGGGTGCTTGGCTAGTTGGGGTTGGTGTTCCATGTGAAGTTGGTGTTTCACTAAAACTTGGTTTTTATCTTATAAGATTGTATTACATTTGAAAATATCAATGGATTTTATTCCCTTTATGGTTACCCACATATATGTTGTGTTATCTTGTTTCATGCTCTTATATGGTTGCTAGATCTATGTACTTGTATGAATGGCTCAGGAATGTTAAGTTGAATTGAATGAATGTTTTGAATAATGATTCACCCCCCCTACCCCCCCACAGTAATTATTCTTTAAACACAAATGTTATGGTTATTTGAATGACCCATGCCTAGAGGTGCAAGTTTTTAGATTACACTCCAGCCATCCAATTTTGAAAGCTACACTATATTAATTAGAATTTGATGGCTGCACTATAATTATTGGATTATTAGTATTGTAAAATATTCTTTGAAGTTTTATGGCTGCACTATAGTCATTGGATTCTTATGGTTGTAATGTAGATGGAGTGAATTACATTTAGACTACAGTATAAAGGTAAAACTCTAACAACTTTTAAAGGGGGAAAGAAGACATTTTAAAGCAAAGGTTAAAACAAAAAGAATTCTATCAAAAAAATTATCTCTAATATGTAAGGTTTTTATAAGCCAAAATGGCATGTAAATTGAGAATATCCCCTAGGATAACTTGAGAGGGTTGAGTAAGCTAGATTTTCAAAGGCAAACTGGGAGGTCAAAACATGATCTATCCAAAGATGATGGTTTTGTGTCATTTTTTGGAATGAAAACTAAGGTATGATACCAAGGAAAATTTATAATTCTGAGATCAAAAATCCATGAGCACAAAAGAGAGAAAGGCAAAAAGAAAAAAGAGCTTCCTTGATTTTGAGAGAATGAGGGCATGTTATGAAAGAAACAACAAAATTTATTTCTAAAATGGAATGTACATGGGGTGTTCATATATTTTACATGTTTTTAGGATTGATGATATGGTTGTTATAAAAAAATATCAATGTCCTTTTTTTCTTTCCTATCATTCATCATATAATATTAGCTCATTGATTGAGTGATGATAGGGTTTTATGTGATAACAATGCTTTATGTGATGAAATATTTGAAATTAGTAATTTTATTTCCCTCATATTAGTGATAATTTTTGTATTTTATACCTTATGATTATTTCATATGATGTATATGTTTCAACAACCCAAATGGATAAGGCACACATTTTTCATATCCCTCTTTCTTTCTATCAAATTCAAGTTGGGGTAACCAACATACCCCTCTAAAGTGCACAATATTCCTCTCTCTCCTACCAATATTATAACCTAATGACCTAATAATTATGATATTATTTACCAAATTCAACATATAGAAGATGAAATTTGTATCCTTGAGTTGATTAAAAGGTCAAACATTTACAAAGATGTACTTTATGAGGCCTTGCATGATTCTAATTTTATACATGATACCAAACCCATTTAATTTAATTTTATTATTAAAACATTAAAATATAATTATATTTTCATCTCTCTTGAATAGGAGGACTTGCCTCAAATAGATATTATATATCAACTTGTACCCTTGTACATTAAAGTTATCATCTCTAATAAGGGAATTAAACATGTCCTTATAGACAATAGTTTGGGATTTAGTATTTTTAGTGAGGAATTTATTAAATAATTTTTACTTGTTCATAATTATTTTATACCTTTAAATTATTATAAAATGGTTTGAAAATAAACCAATAAGATCTTAGATAACAATTAATTGAACATTATTTTTGGACCTTTTTTTTTTGGATGAATACTAAGTGATATTTAATAATGTGGGATAAAATATTTTAATTAGTATGACATGGATTCATGATATGAATGTGTTCCCTTATAAATATCATAGATTATTAAAAAAATCATGAGGGGGTCATATATACCATCCAAAAAATGATGTTCTTTTCTAATTTTGGAATGTTGTAGAATGTATGGACAACATTATCTCACAACTAGACAAATCATAAAATATTATGGAACCTAAAATATAAATATTATGTTTTTAAATGTAAATTTGTTCCATTTAAAAACAATAACACTTTTAAATTTAGTGACAATAGTAATACTTATCATGATAATGAAGAGGAATCTGATTAAACCCTTGATAACATAGATAAGCATTTATTGAAACTTAAATTTACACCATGTGGTGATAGGGAATATAGATAAAATATTCATTATTTTGGTAATTTCCAACTATATTTAACTTATTTACACTATGGTTGACCTAATTAATCATTTATGACTAATAATGTAACATATTCCATTGATTAAGTTAAAGGACCTATGATAGGCGATTGTTACAATACTATTAAATCAAACAATCCTCTTAATTTTGTTCAATCATTATTATCCCAATATGGATTCAAACACACTTATGTAAAAAAAATGAGATACACTAGTCATGGTCTAAGAAATAATGAGAAAGAAATTAAACAATTTATTATTCTAAAGCCTCAACACTCTTATCAAGGTATTTAATTTAATAAAAATTCTAAGATAAAAGATATACATTATTCAATGAATAATTAAACATATAAGAATGATATATATGATGAACTTATCTATACTCATTTTGTCAAGTCTAAAATGAATCATGCATATTAATTGAAAAAATATATGAAAATATAATGTTAAAATATCAAATACCATGTGTCCCAAATGCATAATATAAAGTATTCATAATATAACATTGAAAAATCACAAACAACTTGTAAGTAGTACCAAAAAATTGTTAATACCCATAGGAAATTTAAAGATATAATTCCATACAAGCTAAAATGGGCACCTAAGAAACAAGTACATCAAAATCAAAATCAACCACTTATAAAGTTAACACAACATTTATTACATCATTTTGTTCCAAGTAAAATTCAACTTAATAGTGCTTATCCTTGCATTAGAGACATTAATGTTGTTAATGAAGGATTACTAGATTCACCTCATGAACATGGAAATACATATTCTTTTAAACATAAAAATGACAATGATTCTTTATGATTTTATAGGACCCATACTCTTTGTGTGTATGTGTTATATGTGTGTGTGTGTGTGTGTGTGTGTGTGTGTGTGTGTGTGTGTGTGTCTATATATATATATATATATATATATATATATATATATATATATATATATATATATATGTATGTATATGTATGTATGTATATATATATATACATACATACATATATACAACTGACAATGATTCTTTATGATTTTATGGGACCCATACTCTGTGTGTGTGTATATATATACATATATATATGTGTGTGTATATATATGTATATATATATATACATATATATACATACACACACATATGTGTGTGTATATGTGTATATATATATATCACATACATAGATATATATACATACATATATATATATATATATGTGCACACACACATATATGTATATATATGTGTGTGTGTGTATATATATATATATATATATATATATATATATATATGTATATATAAATATGTATGTATATATATATATGTATATGTATGTATGTATGTATACATATATACATACACACATGTATATGTGTATGTATGTATGTATATATACACATACATATTTATATATTTATATATAATGTATATATGTATCTATGTATATATACATACATATACACACACATGTATGTGTGTATGTATGTATGTATATTTATGTATGTCTATATACACACACATATATACATACATATATACTTATACACACACTTATATAGATAAACATATATGTATATGTATATATACATACATGTGTGTGTATGTATGTATATATAAATATGTATGTATATTTATGTATGTATGTATACACACACATATATACATACATATATACTTATACACACACATATATACATACACATGTGTGTGTGTGTGTGCATTGTGTGTGTGTGTGTGTGTGTGTGTGTGTGTGTGTGTGTGTGTGTGTGTGTGTGTGTGTGTGTGTGTGTGTGTGTGTGTGTGTGTTTATGTGTGTCTGTGTTTGTGTTTTCATGTAAGCATGTGCACATAAAAACACACACACACACAGAGATAGATAGAAAGATAGATAGATAGATAGATAGATAGATAGAGAGAGAGAGAGAGAGAGAGAGAGAGAGAGAGAGAGAGAGAGTATGGGTCACATAAATAAATCATGGGGGCACTTTATTTTCAATTCTTAAGTTCTACTTTATTGATTTATCACTTTTATTTTACTTCATGAATTTTCATGACTTTTCACTTACCATTTGGCTTTGGTTTTTCATCTCAAGAGTTTATTTTATTTATGGCCTGAAATAATTTATTCACCACAATACATATGGTCTAGATCATTTCCTATATTTCCATGATATATAACATATAACCTCATGACACATATTATATAGCTCCACCTCCTCCAATAATGACCCCTAAATTTATTATGTCTGTATTTCTAGTTCTTTGAATTATAGAAACTAGATTTTCATCTCCTTCTATTAAATCTCTTTAAGTTACAACTTCTATGGTTACGTCACTAAAAGTTATGATACCTCCTAATGTAGGAGCATCGTCATATGCAATGTAAAATTTGGATAATTTTGGTCATAAATATTCTTTAAATGTCTTTTTATATATTTTTAATTTGTCCAATTTATTGGGGTTGTAAACATTTATTTTTAGAGCAATATTGCACTTTACTGTCAAAACTCCATCTTTTCAAAATTCAAACTTGTAATGTATTTTGGAAGGGTCTTTTCTTAGTCTAAAGTAAATTGTGGTCATTATCTTATTGTTAATAATGTTATTAAGGTCTTATATTATGTATTAGGTATTTTATATGTCTTAAACCTACAATTAATTGGTTCAAACCCAACTAAGAGTCATGCAACATAGGAAGAAGGCCAAGAAAAGTATGTTCTAAGATAGTCCAAAGTTGTTAAGAGATTATTGTGCATGAAATAAGGATCACCCAAGTATATAAAATTATTTAAAATGATATAATATTAAAAAATATCAAAATAATAACTAAGAAACATTATTATAATATGAATGGATAATTAGAGAGAGAGAGAGAGAGAGAGAGAGAGAGATTAGGTCTCTAAGTTTCAAGACTATGAGGAGAATTTATGGTGTTGTAGGGGTCTGAATGTAATTTTCAAGCATAAATAAAAGAAAAGAAGTCCCATTTTGATTTTTTATGAATTAAAAAATAATATTAACATGTATTTTAATATTTTAGTTTTTTATATGATCTTATCTCATGTTTTTATGATGATCCATGAGATGTAGAGGCTAAGAAATAGTGTTTTAGTTACCACAATCTAAGAAAAAGACATTATTATATACTTTTGTGATTATTTGACCTAAAATAAAATTGAAAGAGTAATAAATATATGTTAATATATTGATAAAGGAGAAATTAAAACATTAAATCCATTATATCTTAAATCAATTTTTTTTAAGTGCTCTCATGTTTGAGACTGTAGGACTGTGTTGACAATCAAGGGAGAAAAGTTAGTTTCCTTTATTTTTAAGACAGTTCAAGGGACAAAGGTAGGTGAAAAAGATGTTTTATGATATGGAGAGTATTTAAAAGGTAAATAATTAAAAAATAAGTCTTAAAACTTAAATTATCCCTATTTTTTTACCCTTGGCCTATGTTACTCTTGTTAACCCTAGTTTAGGGTTTCAAGTCACCTAAAATCTCATAAAACATAAAAAAACCAATCAAAAGTACTAAATATTAATATGGAGGTGTGTTTGATAAGGTATTATAATATATTAAAGTTATTTCAAAGTTTTAAGGTCACTATAATATAATATATATGTGTTTCCTTCCTGCAAACCTATAAGCATGCCTAAAATAGGGCTCTAGAGCACAAAAAGTCTAATATCTTGACATCTAGCATGAAAAACTTCATAATTTTTTTTATAAAGAACTAAGATGGTATTTTTAATATGTTATATGTGTTTCCATGTTTTATATTTCCCTAAAAGATATACACACACACACACACACACACACACACACACACACACACACACACATATATATATATATATACATATATATAACCCAAAATATTAGTCTATAAACTTGAAAATTGCAAACTATAACCCTATTTTATGCAAGTTGATTAATAATCAAGTATGAAGAATGGTATATAATGAGTTTTATAAAACTTGGATAAATGAAATAAACCTATTTAATTCATGAATCGTATGATTTTTTATTAATATATGTATTTGAGAGCATTATAGACTTGATTGAGAAGGTCTAAGAAAAGTATGTATATTGTCTATTTGAAAGAATCATGTTTGACATATTAGTATAAAACATGTAAAGAGGTAAATTATTATGTGTATGAATTTATATATATGTTTAAAAACTTATGACTTATATATTTTGGATTAAAGTTAATTGATTAATTTATAGATTCATGTATAGTACCTAATAAGATAGAGTTTATTCCTGATCAAAATTGATAGAAAAGAGTGCTTGAGAATTATGATTTGAGATATGAATCATTAGTGGGAAGGTAATAAATTGTAATATTAACATGAAAGTATGAGTTAGAGAAAAATATACATATAAAAATATCAAAAAACTATTGATAATTAAGGACAAGCCTATTAAAGAAAGGCAAGTAAGCATATGTGTATTATTTTCAATCAAGGATTAGATGTAAAACATAAAATTGGTTATGGGGTAACTCTGATATATAATTATGTATTTGAATATAGGGTAAATATTCAACTAGAATACCTTTAATTATTTTGATAACAAGCTAGTCCTAAAAATAATTCCTATAAGACCTAGTGTAAGAGACCTAAAAGAGGTATATTTGCATCACCTACTTATCTAAATCATAAGATTATATTATAATATTTGCACATATTCATGATAAAATAATATACAAATTTTTTATATATACAATGATGCACTCAAAATAATACATTTACTACTTTCTAAGAGGTTAAACTGGCTCTTATATTCCATCATCATGATGACTATCCTTGTGATGATGATTTGGGTTATTGTTTATCTCACAATTAGATTTATGACACTTATAGTGACACATAAAAATACCCACATTCATGGTCCTCAATTTTTACATATTTAGATATGATTTTCAATTAGACTTTCTATCCATGTTCTTAAATGATAAAATATAATATATATAGTTTTTTTTTCTTATTTTCTTGTTAAAAAGTCTTAAATTTAAAAACATCAATAAGACATAAAAATTAAAAAAGAATATTAATCCCATGATTATATAATTATGCCATATGATTTCATATATATTTACACATGCTTTTCATGGTATTATTTGAGTGGGTGATGTTGGGACATTAACTGCCCCAAGTCATTTTGGGTACCTAGTGATCAAAATAAGATAGCAATAGGGTCCAATACAAAAATATAAAGAGTCATTATGTGTTTACATTCAAAGTGGGGAGTAATATTTCTAATAATATCAAAGGTTTAAATGATAAAAAAGATAATCAATGGCAATAGTAATTTTAACTTACCAGTTTTACAAATATTTCATTATTATGCCTCTATTGGGTAAGATTCCATTAGTTCTAGGTTACTAGGCTAAAAAAAATGGAATGAAAGTACATTATATGGAGTTTAATAATTATAGAGATAAGTATGGATGAAATCATTGATGATGTTATATATATATTAGTGCTTAAATATTAACTTAGGACAAATTTTGGGATTTAGAATGGAAATTTGATAACAATCAAAGGGCACATTTTGAATAGTAATACTTTAGAATAATACAAACACATGACCTTGTTATAAATATAAAACATTGATGATAGTGTAAATGATTATGATACACTAAAATATATTTAAAAAATAAAATTAGTATTGGAACACTTTAATATATATATTATTAAATCAACATAATAAATTTAAAAAGTTTACAAAGTAAAGTAGCTAGTAGGTATTCACAAATCAAACTCCATGTCGAAGGAAAATGCTGACTCAAAACTCAACAAAAAAAAACACCAAAATTAAAAAAAATTAAAAAAAATCATGTAAAGAACACAAAAATACAAATATATTATATATAATTAAGTAAATGATCTCACATATATAAAAGGAGTTAGAGGATTATCCTTGGGTGTTAGAGTAGTATAAATGGAATGATTTACCGAATGAGGGTCCAAATCCATCCAACCATCTATCAGGTTAGGTTTCATGGTAATATCCATTTCCCATCCATCAAGAAGTTGCATGATAGTGTCAAAATGTCTAGCTAGTGAATCCATTAGTGAAGGCCCAACATCCATTTTTCCACATAGTAGTGGTGATCTCTATCCCTCCTACTAAATGTGAGGAGACAAGTGGTTGTAACTAGAAGAATGTAATGATGTATTCTAGAAGGAAATTTGGCATGCCTTGAGAAATACTATCGAGGGGGTGTGGTTCACTTTTTAAATGTCATTCCCTTAGTGATAAATGATGAACATATATGGAAACCTTTTTCATCTTGAACTTGAATCTACATGTAGGCCAATGATAACATAGTAATCATGTCATTAATACAAAAATAAGAAGAGGTTTTATTGTTAAATATAAATACATTTTTGTCTTTCCATAATTGAAAAAGAATAACATATTTATAAAAAATCCATAACAAAATTATACAAGGTGTCCAATTAGTATAATCCCCAAGAATGGAAATATGCCATGAAAAATGATTAGGATGTTAAGGCTATAATAGGATATGGATCCATTGTTAGGTAGACTGGGATCTGGGTAAAGACAAAAATATGTATTATAAATACTCAAGATGGTTTTAGGTAGATCACTTGAGATGATTAATTAAAATATGGGAGAGCCATTCCACAAGTGTAAGTCCTTGATAAACTAGACACTGGAGGAAATATGCAAGCTTGTGTTTTAATTTGGCCTTCTAAATTTGGTCAAGTTAATCAAGCTAGGTCTTAAGAGAGTAATTAAGGTTCCAATGCCTATTGATCTTTCCAAGGGATAAATATAATGGTCTCATGAATTTATATAGGATAATTGGATAGTAATTATTATAGTGTGTATCATATTACACCACATATCTTTCCATCACAAATGTGGTAGCTATAAGCCCAATTTTTACAATATAAAATCTAGCATTAAATCTTGAATGTAGAGAATATAAATTAAGTTAGTATTGTTTAAATTAAATTTATATTTTAGCTTGGACCATGGATCCTGTTAAAAAATAGAAACCAAATACATTAGTGTGCGATTCACATTTTTTGAAAGCCTCAAAAGTTTTATTCCAAGTGATTCTACCACTAGCAGGGTAACATTGGTCATGATAGGGGCCACCAAATATTATTTTCATTGAAGTAGAGGACTTAAAAAATTCCATCACCAACCCATTTTATATGTTTATTAAAAACCTTGTAGGATTTATAAATATTTTTTACCACAAAAAGCCTTTGATTTTAACATGAGTAGAAAGAAGAGTATGAAAGCTAATATATTTCCAACTAGATTTTTTGTGATGAGATCCATAATAGATACAATGTCAAAGAAATATTCTCCAAGATTAATTACCTTAAATATATTTAACCACCCACTTGGAACACAAGTAAATAATTTATCTATATATGTCAATAATTCCTATTATTCCTTTTTCATGAGGAAGGCAATAGATTTCCCTAGAAACTCTATGAAATCCCCTTAATTTTTTGGCTTCAGACCAAAAAATATCTTAGAATGTTATAAATATTATAATGAGGATTTATAGGGAGTATAATAATAATAATAATAATAATAATAATAATAATAATAATAATAATAATAATAATAATAATAATAATAATAATAATATACATTAGTGGAAACCAAGATTTTAGTGCAAACTTGGAGTTTCCAAGCTAGAGAGGGGCTTTGTAACTCAATACTCTACATTTTTTCATTTTGTTAATGACATATTGCCACATCTACATAGGGGAAATATTGAAGGAAAATAAAATGACCAAATTTTTTAATAATATGGATATGAATCCATTTCCTTCTTTATTGGAGTATCCACCTACGTATGGGCATCATACTCTACTTGAAACACTAGGATTTACTCCATTGTAAACTTAAACCATAGGTTAGGCAAAAAGTGTCAAGACACTATATAACTTATTTAAAATTATTTTATTTATCTTTAAGTTTAATTAATGTGTCATAAAAAAAATTATCCATTAATGATTTGAGAGCATTGGTCGATAAAAACAATACCCTTGATGAGACCCCTCTTAGCCTTATGAGTCAAGAGACAACCCAAATATTATACAAAGAGGAAATAAAATGTTAGGGCAAAGGGGAAACCTTGGAGTATATATTTTTAGAGGATAATACAATAATATTTTATACCATTGATAGTGAGGTAGATTGGGGCATCAACTACCAAGGTTTAGACCACAAAGATAAAGAATTAGTCGAATCCAAGATCTTATAACATAGATTTTATGAAATGCCTTTCAATTATATCATAGGCTTTCTCAAAGTCTAGTTTGATAAAGATGATTTTCTAATGAGAGGATATTACCCATTCCATACCTTCCCAAAAAATAATATATTTGATTTTAATAAAACTAGTTTTCTTTGATCTGATAATTACATGAAATATAAAATAGAGACAACTTACAAGAGATTTAGAAAGGATATTATAAGACACATTCATTAGATTGATTGGGAATCATATAGTTATAAGATTAGGATCACCACATTTGGGTATGAATTTGATATTAACTTGGTTAATAATGTATCCTAATGATTTATTTTAAAGAGCTTATATGTAGACTTGAATCAAGTTGGGCCCACCCAGGTGACTTTTTAGAATTCACAAGAGAAACCATCAATGTTAGGGGATTTTTAATTTATAATTCTATGGAGGGACTCTAATATCTCAAGGAGAATAAATATTATGTCATATATATTATCATTTTTAGGCTTGAGTTTTCACTGAACCACATCAAGACATCCTTAAAAGGCCTAGGTGTTCTCAATTGTTTCCTACTAGGCCTAAAAAATGAATTTATAGTGGTCCAAAAAGGAATATGATTTTTCAAGTAGAGAAGTGATTATTAGATGTGTTAAATTTATGGCCTTGATTTGATCATGATCTTATTTAGCTTTGAGACATTTGAAAATTATCTTTAAGGCCTTGTCTAAAATTTTAAGCCAATTAAGGTGTGCACAAAGTTATGCCCCTCTAGCAGCATGATTATCCATTAATTTAATATAGTGTTTGAGAAAGGTGGCTAGTTTTTTAGGTGAATTTCAAAGGGATTGTGTTTAATAAGTGAGTAAATTATTAAATATTATTTGATCACAACCTCATTTTCATGATTTCAAGTATGAGTAATCTATTTTCCATAATAGCATAAAAAGGTGGTGGTATGAAAAATGGCCTCATTCCACCACTCTATCTAGTTGGGAAAAAAAGGAGGCTAAGGTCCAAGGCTCCAAATCCAAGCAATGATTTGGATGGTGCCCTCATGGCTCAAAAGGGAGGTGTTGAGGATGATTTGGCTACATGACACTTTAAACTAGATGATGTAGACATCCAATTCCTAACACCATTTGTGTTGAAATTGTCAATCTTATTCGAATTTCACTCAAATGCACATTTTAGGTCAAAATACATAAAATGCCCTAACTAGTTCAAACTTGTCACTTACAAGCACCAATTTAGGTCAAAGTATCCCTAAATAATGCAATGCATTTTATGGGCTAGCTAACTTTGATTAGATCATTTTGAGTCAAAATGACCATTTCACCATTTAGTGCTTTAGATCACTCTTTTCTTCTAATTCATCGGTACACGTCATGTACCTTTGTTATTTGGTGTTGGTAACATATTAAATGGGAACACAGCTCTAATGCATCTAATATCACCTTACAGTTCCTCTCTAGTCAAATTATGACCTAGTAATATGACTTTCTAATCATTTTGATTAATTAAGGACCAATTTTCAAATAATTACACAAATGTTGATTAACCTTGTTTAAGGCTAATTAATCTAAATCAAGATCTTAAGTGGATTTTAGATGGGAGTTGATGAATATTTACTTTTGAAAATTGATTCCTATTATTTGCATCATCAGGTGATATTATTTCTTGGGAAAACATCCCTAGGCCATAAATGCCACAAATATCAGGATTATGGGTCACCCATGCCTAGTTAATGCCTCCCATGCATCTTTAATGATTATTTATCTTGAGGATATTTATGGATTTAATTCAAAATATTAGGATTATCCATGGCCACACATCTCAATATTGAGATGGATGGTCATGGTTCATCCTTACCAATCTCAAAAATATATAAATAGAGAGGCCATGAACATCATTTCAAAGCTATTTTGGTGCAAGGTTATTATGCTCAAATATCTTCAAAGCTTGAATATTACAAAGTTATAATGCTAAATTGTTTCCACAAAGCTTCATTGATAGGATAGTTTAGTGGTTTACAATCAAGAGCCTAGGTTTATGGAGTGTTCTTGAGGCATTGGAGGAGCTTACCATCATTTTTGATAAAGACAAGGATGCTTGATCAAGGGAGAACATGTTTTTGAGCCACATGGGTATGGTGAATCCATTTGGGAAGGTAATATGGTGTTTCATTTTTTTCATTAGTTTCTTGATATCCTTTGTAATTCCCATAGGAATAGATAGGTTTGGTTACTTATTTATTTATGCATGTTTCATTGTTTATGGACTAATGCTTAACTAACTTGATTTCTAATCCTCTCTAGATATTGGCACACCTAGTGGGACTAGACACATCTCACACCTGAAGAAGATCACTATGTAACTCTAAAATATCCATTTGGACCCTTAAAAATCTTAAAAATTGATTTTCTAACTTTATTTTTCCATTTTTGGTTGCCATGGTTTTTACATAGTAACCGACTTCAGCAAATATACTGACATTGATTACCTAACTTAACTAATGTTGATCAGTAGAACTGACATCAGTTATATCTCAATTGGCTATAACTAATGTTGGTGGTAATAACTGACATTAGTCACTGTGTTTTTCTAAAAGCACAAAACTGAGACCTACTTCTTCAAAGTTCATTGTTTCAAGCTAAAAAGAGCTTCAAATCTAAAGGACATGTTGACATTTTTATTGACAAAACAAGATTTTTATTTGATAAAAACATGTTTAAATCACCTCTTTCATGCTTAAAAATTAATTAGGAACTTTTTTTGGGTGTTTAACAAGGAATTTAGATGTTTTGGTGAATGTTTTTAGAGTTTTGCAACTAAGACCAAGGGGACAAATGAACACCACCAAACATTTTATTTAGGTTTAAAATTGAACACCCTTGTCAATTATTACTTGTAATAATTGTTTAGTTGGATTTTGTTTGGAAAAAATAGGAATGTTGCATGTATGATCTTCCATTTTTCCCCTATAGGGAACCCTTGGAATCAAAAACACCATTCCTATTGCAAATATCCTAGTCCAAAGCTTAGAAAGAATGTCACCTAAAGCACTCCCCAAAAATTTGCCAAAGTTTGGGTAATCTTGAAAATGACCTTAAAGTCTTTCTATTTTATGATTTCTTTATTTTCATGCAAACTTGGCTTGTGAAGAGGATGTCATTACCTCCCATGATTTATTTAGGGAAGCTTTGACTTGGGGTTTCACCTCTTGACATTGACTTCATTAGACTCCTTTGGAGTTACAGATAAGACTTATCTACATTTGGACATCACACTACACTAAGTGAAAAATAGGATGTAGTGGTTGTAAAAAATACTAGACCTTTTACAACTAGCCAATGATGTGGTCACCCAATTTTTATGCTTATCTTTTGCATTGTTTGAGGTGAAATTCATTGTGCAATTGATTCCCCTAGAATGATCAAAACCTTGTTAGTTTAGGAGACCCCACTTTACCATACCTTGTCAGTTTAGACTTAAGATGTTTATTTTTTGTCATTAGCTTACTTGGTCTTGATTTGTGTCTAAAACTACTTGTTAACTCAATGAACTTAGTTAAAACACATTTTCCTCAATTTTGTTGAGCAAGGGAGACATTACACTATCCAAATGGAAAATTCATATTTTCTTATTCAAATTATTATCAAAATATTTGTGTCATGTCATCTAATTTGGCATAGTCATACTTCCCAATTGAGTCTAGATATTTTACCCAATTTGTTTAAATCCTTCATTTATAATCCACATTCAAAATTGAACCTTTTTGAGTTTTAAAGGTTGGTGGATCAAAGTGGGTTCACCATTTGTGCACTAAGCTTGTTTTAACTTGGGTTAAATTTTCTATTTGGATTGAAGGTCATCTATTAAGACTCAAAATCACATTATCATCTTGGTGGACTCAAGTCATCTTGTGTATCGCTCATGCTTTGAGTCCTAGAACATATTTTATCCTACTAGAATATTTTGGTGATGTTGTGTTGCCTATTTGGTCTTAGGTTTATACTTAGTGATTTGCTTATGTTTTTATATCTTGAGTTGCTTAGTTCATTTTTTTCTTCTTTGTAATCTAGAGAGCTTTCTTCTAAAATTCTAGGGTCAACTTGTCAAAGTTGAAGCTAGATTGTGTAGTGTGGGTGTATCACAAAGATCTAGGTTTAGGTGTACTAGTTTTTATCTTGGGTCTATGAGTTACCTTACTCTCTTCTGATCTATATGATTTTAACTTTACCAAAGGTTGGGTAAAATCATGAACCAAATATTCTAAATTGTTCATGGTTTCAAACCACCCTCCTTTTATAGTCTCATTGATACCTTGGTTATTTATTTAAAAGATATCCAAATAATACTTTGATTGGTTACCGAACATTAGTCCAAATTTAGTCAAACACACATAACAACTCTTTTTAGACATGAATCAAAAGTTCAATCGTAATGGGGCCTCTTATGGCATTAGTTATGAAGATGAGCAATTTTATGGTGATCAAGATAACCCCATTATTTTTTATGATATCCTTGCAATAGTAGGATTCGAAGATGATTACAATGAATATCAACCCCAAGAAGATCAAGATAAATCCCTTCTTAGATTGATAGAATCAAGTGTTATAGTACCTTCTAATTTTCTTATAGAATAATTACATACCTTAGTTAGAGAAGGAGAACAATGATGACAAGAATAATATTTTTCATAAATAAACATACCTTCATCATATAACAAAGGAAAGGAAATAAAAATAGAGTCAAAACCCAAAAATATAGATCTTCTAGCTAAGATCAAGATAATAATTAAATGATATGTAGATAAACTTGTCATATACTTAACAAACTCCCTAGTTTCCACTTCAATTCACAATAATGCTTTGAAAGAACATGAAGATATGGTTGGAAGTATGCAACAAGTATTGGATGAGAACATTACCATAGTGGACCAAAAAAATATAAACGAATAGTTAAAGTCACAAGAGACCTTACAAGATATTCCATTTGATATAAAACATAAAAATTTTAATCATCAAGAACCTCTTATTACTTTACAAACTCAAAAACCTAAACATTTTGTTCGAATTGAGGAAATCCCTCAAGACAATTTGGCTAGTTCTTTTCAACCAACCCAAAGATTGGTAAATAAACATAAAAATTTCCAAAATCAATAGTGTGAAACAACCAAAGTTAAGGAGTGTTTTATAATCCAAGAATCAATAGCCTGTGTTCTAAACTCAAGCAACAAATCAGAATCAAATCATGGATCGAAAGGTATACACTCCCTATAGATCCACCCAAAATCAAGGACACATTCCACCCTAATAGTAACAAAACTAGGGGTAGATTCCACCCAAACAATAATAAAACTAGGGGCACATTACACCCCAATAGCATCTTATCCAATCCATAAATGCACCAAACATACAAGAATGAAACTTTATGAAGGAAATTGTCCAAATATTGGAGATGAATAATAGAGTCAAAAATTACAAATTCAATGAGATATGCCCATATACATTTGACTTATCTATTCTCAAAAACCCCTTTCCACCTCATTTTGAGCCAACCAAATTTGAAAAATATAAAGGGAAAGGAGATCTACGTAAACACATACAAACTTTCTTCATCTTATGTCAAGAGGTTGCCTATAGTAGCGAGTACTTACTATAACTATTTCCATGAATTTTAGTGGGATAATCTCTTGATTAGCTACTTAAAATACCCAAGGGATTAGTTGCAAATTGGAATGACTTATTAGAAATGTTTGTTAACCATTTCTCATATAACATAGAACATGAATTGACCATTGTTGACTTATGTAAAGCCAAACAACATGATGGTGAAAGTTTTGTTGCATATCTGCAAAGGTTGAGAGTATTGGTAGGTTGCTTTCAACATAATTTACTAGATAAATAGTTGGCTGATATCTTTGTATAGAATTTTCATCTTGAAGTAATGCATAATCTATGGTTAGCTTGTGCTAAATCATTTGAATAAATTATTTACAAAGGAGTGCAGATTGAGAAGGCTCTTTTTTCTAAGGGACTTTTTAAGATTTTTGTATAAGGTCAAGCATCTAATCAGACTCAATCACCATCTCAAACAATTATGCAAGATAAGCATAAGGGATTTAGCAAAAATAAGAACATGGTTGAAAATGGGGTGATAAAAATAAGACATGTACAAACAATACAGGATATGCCTCCTCTAAATGTATAATTAACTCCCTCAAATCCACTACCTACTTTGTAGAGACAACCTCCATGAAGGATATTTCATAAAAATTTTAGAGACTTTAGTAAGTTAGGAGAATTATTTGAAATAGTGTTACAAAAGCTCATTATGGCTAATTTAATTATATAGCCAGTATCCAAGCCATTTCCTCAAGATCAACCAAAAGTAGACTAGTACAAAGAGAATGAATGGTGTAAATTTCATCATGTTGTTAGTCATGATGCATATCATTTCATTTAATTGTGATATATTATTGAGGAATTTATTGAAAATGGTGAGATAAAAATTAAGTTGGCCCCTAATCAGGACACAAATCAGGATATGGGAATCTATAAAGACCCCTTTCCTTGAAATGATCCACCACCACCGAGGAATAATCAAAATGGTCACAATCAAGGACAGAGGTAGAATTAGAACCAAAAACAAGGTCAAAATTGTAATGAGCATAATTGAGATCATAATGCCCACACTAATAATGTGGCTTATAACAATGTACCTTATGAATATAATAACACTATGGGATGCAGTTTTAAAACCCACATTTACACTATTAATATAACACCATGTGGCCTATCTCATGTTCCACGTAACATGAGACCCATCATTATAGGGTCAACACCCTCTACGCTAGTAATACCATGTTGAGTTTGCATCATCATGTTACTACTTTTTTTGCATGGGTTACTAATCCTAAACAATAGTACTATTCTTCTATTTATAAAGGCTCCTCACTAACCCAAAATTTTCACAATCCTATTAATCACATGTAGGTCACCATCCAAGGCCCTTTACCTCACTCTTCTAATTATAATAACTCCTTGCCACTTCTAGGTTGTGTAGTCACAACTAGACGCTTGGGAGTTACCATCTAAGGCCCTTCAGGCACTTCTTTCCATAAACCCAATGAGAACATTGTGCCAATGGTTCCAAAGCTGAATACTATCCCAACAAAGACTAAACTAGTTTAATCCACAATTCAAAGGCCTTATACTATAATGGATCAATTAGATAAAACCCCTACACAAATTTCCATATTATAACTCTTATGGACATATGATGCCCATATAACCATCTTCAACAAAGTTTTTCAAGAGTATATTATGGCTAATGATATAAACCTTGATTAGTTCTAGAACCTATTTGGATATTTGTCTTTATTTCAACAAATCGCATTTGATCAAAAGGACATGTCCACCTTTGGCCCAAACCAAAATAACCCACTATACATTGAGATAATTATTATGGATCACAAGATCAAGCAAGTTATTATAGATAATAGTTCAAGGATGAACATCATATCTCTTAAATTGGTGTGATGATTGGGTTACATGGATAAATACATTCAGCTAGAGACTATTACAATCAAGGCTTATGATAATACTGAGAGGGAGTCATCTAGTACAATTTGGTTTCCAATCATGGTTGGGTATATTTATCATCACACATTATTTCACATTATGGATATTGAGCTTCTTTATAACATACTTCTTGGTCATCATTAGATCCATTAAGTACAAGTAGTTCCATTTACTCTTCACCAATACCTTAAGATTCCCCATAATGGGATCAAAGTTACTATTCCCACTAATCAATAGCCATACCAATACTGTAAACATATTAAAGTAGAGTTTTGTAATTATAACTATTACCCAAGTTTTGAATTCATTACAAAGAAAAACAAAGAAATCATTTCTTATCCATCTCCATCTAATTATATGAATCATAGTGATCTAGCCTCCACTTCAACTGATCCATTTCTTGCAGCTGTAGCCAAATAGGTAATTATTAAACATGTAGGCATTTCCAAATACCATCTAAAGGACATCCTCAAAATTCCAAAATTACTAAAATCCCCTAAAACATTTGGTAACCCTAAAAATTCTCAGGCTCCTAATAAATCCAATCAGATTTTACAACTAAAGAAGAAGCAACCAAAACCTCATGTGGTTTTTGTACTTACAATTACACCAAAGAAAGATCAAGGTTGTGGATTGTTTTTAGAATCCAAAATATCCTATCCCTGATAGGATAATGGATCATCTTGACTATACAAGGAAAGGTTTTGGCCCACATGTGCAAGGAGTTTTAGAACCCTTATTAGCTTGAGTTGTTAATTAGAATCATGGTCTTAGATTTAAACCACTAGAGGAAGACCTCATAACATTTGGTAGTGACTCTTCTGAAGTGACTAGTAATGAGACTCTTAGTAGTGACATAATGTCCCATTATAGCCTTTTTGATGAGCTTGTTGACTTAAATTTGTTTGATTCAAATGCCATATTGACCATAAAACCTATTGAAGCTTCCCATCTTGAATTAAAAAAACATTCTAGTGGTGCTTCCCTTCCTAAAGTAGGACATTATATCTTTACCATTGGTGCTTTCCATCCTAATGCAACCCTCACTATAACCTATGCCTTTTCCATCCTAAACTCATAGATTGTGATCAACAAAATTTAGTTATATGCCTCGATGAGTTTCAAAATGAAGAATTGATTGAAAAATACATGGGCTTATGAGATGCATTCCCCATTGATGATCATAAGCAAGGTTTTGATTTTTTATTGAATTCTTCTACCTACTTTAGAGAGTAGGCAAACTTTATTGGTCATGATAAAGAACAGAAATTGAGATCTTTAGGTGAAAACCTCTTTAATGCACTTGCTGATTAGGGAAAAAGTAAAGAATAAGATAAGCCTTTGAGTGAAAACATATTTCATGCACTCCCAGATGGGAAATTTTGCTCATCCCCTCAAAACATAAAACATCTATCTAACTCAAGTTCCATAGCTAGAAAAACAACAAATATATGAGCATCTTACTCTTGAGTTTCCAGAGGTCTTTGCCAATTGGCCTTTACTTGAGAAGGTAGATTTTGACTCTTCATATTATCTAGATATTTGGGAGGAATAACAATAAGATATAGCAAAAAAAGAAGATCATGACTATACATTGCCTACAATTCTAGAAGATGGATCCACATTCCTTATGGAAAGCATAATATAAGTGAATTTGGGAACCCATGAGGATCCCAAAATTGTTTATCTTGGAGCTTCCCTTACTGAAGTAGAGCATGAACATATTATATCCATTCTTAAGGATTATATATACATCTTTACATGGGCATATTATGACATGCCAGGCCTGGATCTAGATTTAGTTGTGCATCACCTTGTTGTTCACCTTGCTGCTAAACCAATCAAGCAAAAGTTGAGAAATATGCATCCATGCATCACCCTTTTGGTTAAGGCTAAGTTGGAAAAGTTTTTATGATCCAATTTTATCAAACCACTGGACTACTATAAATGGATTTCTAACATAGTGCCAGTAAGTAAAAAGACCCCAGGCATACATGTTTGTACTGATTTTCATGATATCAACAAAGCATGCCCCAAAAATGATTTTCCTCTACCCAACATTGACATGATTATTGACTCAACTACTGAGTACAAGATGCTATACTTAATGGATAGATTTTTTTATTATAATAAGATCAATATAGCCCCTAAAGATCAACATGAGACCACATTCACCACTTTGTGGGGGAAATTATAATACCAAGTCATGCCATTTGGTTTAAATAATGTTGGAGCCACATATCAGTGTGCAATGATTGTCATCTTCTATGACATGATGCATGACATTGTCGAGGACTATGTTGATGATATACTAGCCAAATCAAGAACAAGAGCTAGACATCTTGGCATTCTATGAAGAATATTTGAGAGACTTTGTGCATATAAAGTCCATTTGAATCCTAAGAAATGTGTCTTTGGAATCACATCAAGAAAATTACTAGGGTTTATTGTATCAAAATTAGGGATTGAAGTCAACCCTACAAAGGTCACCACTATTATAGAGATGCCTCTACCAAATAATCTTAAATAGTTGAGAGGCCTACAAGGAAAGGTCTAGTCTATATGTAGGTTCATTTGTGAATTGGAAGATAAGTGCCACCCATTTACTCATATCTTAAATAAAGGGGTAGCATTTTAGTGGGATGAAGATTGTCAGATAGCATTTGAAAAACTTAAAACATACTTGGCCAATCCACTAGTTTTATGACCTTCGACAAAGGGAAGGCCACTACTTCTTTATATGTCAGCCATAAAATATACATTGGGGGCACTTTTGGCTCAACATGATGATCATGGTAAGGAACACATAGTTTATTATTTAAGCAACACATTGGTGGCCTATGAACATAATGATATTCCTATTGAGAAGGCATGTTTAGCTATGGTGTTTTCCAATAAAAAATTATGACATTATATGTTAAATAACAAAACTATTATTATCACTAAGGTAGATCCTCTCAAATTCATTTTATCTAAATTATCTCTTCAAGGATGCATGGCTAAATGGATTATGCTTCTCAGTGAGTTTGATATTGAGTACTAGAATTAAAAGGCAATCAAAGGATAAGTTCTTATAGACCAACTTGCAGAAGCTCCTATTATAGACACTCAACCCCTCAACTTTGACTTTCTAGATGATTATATCATGATGATAAAATAAGCATCACAAGAACCTATATAGTGGACACTCTATTTTGATGGATCGGTCACATCCTGATAATTTGGAGATGGCATATTATTAATCATGCCATAGGGGGATTTGATCCCCAAATCATTCCATATAAAATTTTAGTGTATAAATAATATAGACAAATATGAGGCATTAGTTATAGGGCTTCATCTTGCCATATAGTGGGATATTCAAAGCTTAAATGTATATGGAGATTCATAACTAATCATAAATTAGATAACTGATCAGTATCAAACAAGAGATGATAAGCTTGTTCCTTACAAGCAAATAATTGATAACCTTAAAACACATTTTAAATCATTGAAGTTTGAATAAGTTCTATGAGTCAACAATAGATCTATTGATACCATGGCAATAATTGGTTCCATGATTGAAATGCATGACAGTGCTAAAGATTATCAGTTCTTGATTGAAAATCTTCTTTAGTCGACACATATTCTATCAGATTTAGAGAGGATATGCACCATTGCTGATCTTAATCCCTCACCTAAGTTACCATGGTACCAAGACTTTTATAACTATTTACATAGCCATGCATTTCCTACCAATCTTTCTAACAACCAACAAAAACTTTTCCTTCATTTCTTAACATGTTATATCCTCCTTATAAACATGATTTATCAAAAAGGCTATGATGGAATGATTCCTCATTATTTATCTTTGGGAGAATCCAAGCTGGCACTAAAGGAGGTCATGAAGGAATGTGTGGGATCCATACCAATAGTGTAGTACTAGCAAATAAACTTCTTAAAATAGGCTATTATTGGCCCAAAATAGAGATAGATGCTTGTAATTATGTAAAGAAGTGTGTTCCTTGTCAGTAGCATGGTAACCTGATACATGTAGCTTCCTTACCATTATAGCCAATTACAACACCATGGTCATTCTCAATATGGGGTCTCAATCTCATTGTCAAAATTAACCCAACATCTTTAGATGGCCATAAGCACATTTTGATTGCAATTGAGTACTCTACCAAGTGGATTGAGGCCATCCCTCTCACTTTTTTACTGAAAAATAAATAACCAAATTCATTCATTACCATATCATCTATTGATATGGCATCCCAAACTATATTATATCTAATAATGGTAGATCCTTTGTGAACGAAGATGTGAAATCTCTGTATACAAAATTCAAGATCAAGCATAAGAAATCCACTCCATATAACTGGCAAGGCAATGGGCAAGCTAAGGCATCAAATAAAACCATTCTAGCCATCTTAAAAAATATTGTGAATGATGTTAGCCATAATTGACATTTGTAAATTTTTACTACCCTCTAGGCTCATAGAACCAATTATCACACCCCAATTAGAGCTACTCCATACTCCCTTATTTTTGACACTGAGGCTATCATCCTAGTCAAGATTGAGATCCCATCAATAAAAATATCACTGGAGCACATTGAAGATGATGAATACTATAGAGCCTCATGGCTGCAAGAAGTAGAACTTCTTGATGGTAAACATTTGGTTGCCCTAGAAAACTTAGAAACCTATTAAGATAGATTGTAGAGAAGCTACAACAAACATATTCTCCCTCAAAAATTTGAGATTGGTGACTTAGTTTTGAAACAAAACCATAATAACATGAATGTTGAACCCAAAAAGAAAGGTAAGTTTTAGCCTAATTGGTTAGGACCATATATTGTCATAATGAACTATGGATCAAGAGCATATCGATTAGCTAAACCTAATGGTGAAGAAAGTTTAGAGCCCATGAACGTCATGCATCTTAAGAGATAATGAACAACTTTGAACCATTGTCTATAATACCCATAACTTGGGGGAAACTTGTGCTATCATAATTTTATCCCACCCTTTTATCTTACCTTGAACACATTTTATACTACACTGGTCCCCTTTTCATGAATCAAGACAGTAAAGGCTTCGAACCCTTGGCACTATGAACACATTCTTCATACCATCATGGATTGCTCTCTTTGAGAGGAATATTATTTATTTTGTCTAAGGCATGTTATAATCTTGAACACTTTTTGTCCCTTAACCAATTATGATCTTGATTATGTTTCATGCACATTATGAACATCTTTAGCAATAACTCTAGAAAGAAGTTCAAATAGGATAGTCTTGTGTAGTTTTAGATAAGTGAATAGTCACATCATCTCAATTCAAGTATTTACAACTCTTTCTTGTTTTATCAAGAATCTCACTCTCACTGATTTATGAGCATGGTCCATTACAACTGGCTTAACTATCTTATTGGAACCTCTACTCTTAAGATGTGCATCTCCTCAACTAGATGGTCCCACCTTGTACATATTTTATCCCAAAAATACCAAAAACATTAAAAATACTTTGAAAATACAAAAAAGATTAGAATATGATTTATAAAAGAACAAAAATATTGTCTCACACTTCTGTAAATGTGTACATTCCTATTCTACCATCCCACACTCTTGCCATCTTTCAAGTAACTATTCTATTTGGACGCTCTCACCATTTTATGATAAACTATTAAGTTTGAATGATCTTGCCATTTTTCAAGCACAAAAACATTAGTTCATTTCATCTTGTCCCATGCACTTTCCATTTTGTAAGGTCATTATTTCTCATCTCATTAGCTTCTTGTTTACCAAACCATTCTTGTTTATTTGTCATATCTTCCATTTCTTCTATAACATTAATTAAGCTAGTCTGTTCATCATTTTTCTTCTATCCCATTTCCTGGGAGAACTCAGTTGGCCTAAATTTTATGTTGTAACATGCATCCATGGAACTATGTAGGTAGTATCCACTTGTCTTATACATCTAGAGTTAGCACAACCAACACCTTCCTTTTCTTCTCTTCCCATTTCTTTTGTCATTATTCCTATTTAATTAGAGAACAATTATCATGTCATTGTTCTTTGTTATGATGTGGTAGAAAGTAATGCCTCTACCACACATTCATGAACATTTGTCTTTAAACTACACTAACTTGGTTTTTGTTTGTGTGTGTTTATTTGAGTTTTCTTAGTGTTTTATTGTGATTTTGCACTTCTCCTTTTCTCTTTTTATTACTTCTTGTCTCATCTTGGTCTTATGTTTCCTTGATTGTTTTTTGCCTATCTCTTTTATGTTTTGGAACATCCTAATAATTTACATGGCTCTCAATTGTTTATATCTTGATCCTATGTTATTACAGACCATTTTTTTTTATTTGATTGCTGTTGGTGTCTTGTTTTTCTATTAGATTTTGCTTTTATGTTCAAGAATGCCTTGATGGTCTACATGGATCTTGATTATTCATATCTTGGTCTCATGTCATTAAGGCATTCTTTACTTATATTTTTAAATATTTTGTTCCTACTTTAGAGCATATCTTGATTTCAAGTTAGGTTCATTTGTCTTTATCTTTTTCTTTGTTTTTGATTTTTTATAAAAATGTAAATCATTATAACTCTAGTTTTGGTCATTGTTTTAACATTATCCTTAGTTATAGATATTCACATTTGAATTGGATCAACACATTTGGAATCTTATGTCATTCTAATTTATTCATACTTATGATGTCTAATTTATTTTTCTATAGCAATCACTTTGTGCTTAGGTATCAATGTCTTAACATCAACATCAGCTCCGATGAACTATTCTCAAGAACACTTTACAAAACCTAGGCTCATGATATGGAATTAGGATTCTAGGTAGCATGCATTTTAGGCTTCTTTTTCTATGCTTAGACATTCATCTCTTCACATACATTGTGATTCTAATCAATTCTTTGTCATTTTTAATCATTCTTCATTCCATTTTCTCCCAAACTTGGGTGAACTACATTGGCCTGAAGTTCATCTTGGAACATGAGTCCATGGAACTTATAGATAGTGCTCAATTTATATTGAGGTCAACTCAAATATCTCCATTCTTATTTTCATCTCTCTCATCACTTTGTACATTCTCATATGCTTGGCTTTGTATGGATTTTTAAGCCATTACACCATCACATGTACATTTGTGCCCTCTCACTTTAACCTATATTTTGGGTTATATACTTAAGGTATTTTACTTGTCAATTACCCATGATGGGGCAGACAATATAAACCATGTGTGAATCAAATAAGCTCTACAGGGGTAAACCATTATTTATTCTTTATCAATGATCAAAATTTACCCTACAAGGGCACAACTATTTTATCATGATCAAATCTACTCTACTAGAGTAATTATATTTTATCTAGAGAACCCATTCTAGTGGTGATTCCCTTCATAGAGTAGATCTTTCTCTCTTTTCCTTTAATTCCAAACTCTCCACATTAAATCCCATGATGGCAATATTTAGTGTGCAATTTTTCTCAAGATTGATTAATGCCATAAGCGTGTAGCTTATACTCTCAAATTGGGTACATTTATAGTGTGTCCATAACATTTATGGATTGTATCTTTCCCATTCCCCCTACTCTGGGGCATATTATACCTCTCATTATATTTTTATCATTATTGGTAATCACGTGTGCAAGCATTAACTCATCTGGATGTGATCTATTCCATGGGTTAACCTCTCACTTTCTCTCTCTTTTTGAGAGTCCATCCTTCTCTTCCATCCTAGTATGTCTTTTTAAGGGGGAATCATGGGTCTATTCAAATTTCTTCTTGACAACTCTTTTCTTTGAAAAGATATTGCTTTATTTTAATGTCTCACTTTACCTTCTCAAATAGGGGTAAAATGTAGACATCCAATTCCTAACACCATTTGTGTTGAAATTATCAATCTTACTCAAATTTCACTCAAATGCACATTTTAGGTCAAAATACATAAAATGCCCTAAATGGTTTGAAATTTTTACTTACAAGTGCCAGTTTAGGTCAAAGTATCCCTAAATAGGGCAATGCATTTTATGGGCCAGCTAACTTTAATCAAATCATTTTGAGTCAAAATGACCATTTCACCATTTAGTGCTCTAGATCACTCTTTTCTTCTAATTCATTTGTACACATAATGTACCTTTGTTATTTGGTGTTGGCAACATCCTAAATGGGAATACAACTCTAATGAATCTAACATCACCTTCCAATTCCTCTCCAGTCAAATAGTAACCCAGTAATATGACTTGTTGACCATTTTGATTAATTAAGGACCAATTTTCAAATAATTACACAAATTTTGATTAAACTTATTTAAGGCTAATTAATCCAAATCAAGAGTTTAAGTGTATTTTTCATGAGAGTTGTTGAATATTTCTTTTTGAAAATTAATTTATATTATCTACATCATCAAGTGACATCATTTCTTGGGGAGACATCCCTAAGCCATAAATGCCACAAATATTAAGAGTATGGGTCACCCATGCCTAGTTAATGCCTCCCATGCCTCTTTAATGCTTATTTATCTTGAGGGTATTTATGGATTTAATTCTAAATATTAGGATTATCCATGGCCATACATCTCAATCTTGAGATGGACAGCCATGGTTGATCCTGACCAATCTCAAAAATATATAAATAGAGAGGCCATGAACATCATTTCAAAGCTATTTTGGTGCAAGGTTATTATGCTCAAATATCTTCAAATCTTGAATATTGCAAAGCTATAATGTTAAATTATTTCCACAAAGCTTCATTGATAAGCTAGTTTAGTGGATTACAATTAAGAACCTAGGTTTTATGGAGTGTTCTCAAGGCATTGGAGGAGCTTACCATAATTTTTGACAAAGACAAGGATGCTTGATCAAGGGAGAACATGTTTTTGAGCCACATGGGTATGGTGAATCCATTTGGGAAGGTAATATGGTGTTTCTTTCTTTTATTTCTTGCTATCCTTTATAATTCCCATAGGAATTTAGTTAGTTCTTTATGCATGTTTCATTGTTTATAGACTAATGCTTGACTAACTTACTTTGTAATCCTCTCTACAGATGATGCCCCATTAAATCTACATTATATGGGAGTGTGATATTAAAAAACATGTTCAGAGTGCATAATGATAGGTTTAGTAGAGACAAAAAATAAAATTATTTTTTCTAATAACATATAACAATCTAATGTTATGAGGATCCAATTAGAACTAGTAAGGTAGTTAGAACATCTAAACCAAGATGTGGTATTAAAATTGTGTCATAAAGGAGAGGGTTGACAAGGCCCCACCAATTATTTAAAAACACCATGAATCATGATCTCCCATATAGAATTTCATAGGTAAGGTACCAAATTTATCCTCAAGTATTTCAACCATATTAAAATCTCTACACACTAGCCACATGGCAAGGATTAAATTTTAGCCAAATAATGCCATATAGATGTTTTATCAGGGCAATACTTTTGAGCTAAATGTTAATCACTCATAATTAATGTCCATAAATATCAATAATCATATAAATATATTGGTGTGATAGAACCCCCTAGGTGGAAATAATTAAAGAGGAAAACTTTGGTTAAACCAAGATATTGGTGCCATCATATTCCTAATAATATTGAATGGAGAATTGGGTGGCATTAGGCCAAATAAATTTCATATAATTATATAAAAGGATACCATAAACTTTTACTAAATGTATACAAATTGATTCTAAAGAACATAAGTGTTGACAAACTACCCACACTTAATTTTTAGAGTAATCTGTGAGATATCAAACATTCTAAGGGAGACTACTCATTAGGAAATATCACACCCAAGGAGATACCTTGTCCATAATCCATATCTCCAATGGATAATAAATTATTATGCTGGTTTGGAAGAATGAAATCCCCAATTTAAATGGAATGATGTTTAGCCACAATATCTTCTCATGGAGAGTCGCCACAACCACAGGGTGGGATGCATGACCACCTAGAGACTGGATTACTTGCATAGAATATCTTAGAGGGAGAAGAACTACCTTGAAAATTTGAGACTTGAGGAACATGATTATGTTGGGCCTTTTGAGCAAAAATAGGTAGGGGAGTGGTAATGAGAAAATTTTAAGAGTACTTAGTGATTGGGGGATAAATTATTAGGGGAGAGTGTTTAGGACTAGATGATTATTTATTATATTAAATAATTATCCATCCACTATTTTCCCCACAAACCAAGGCTTCTCAACTAATATAGGATCCAAAGAGGTTTTTAACTGACCCATGAGGGGAAATTATTTGATTTTAAGGTTAGTTAATTTGAAACAAAAATAGGTGTTATGGAGGTTTAAATAAAAAACATTCTACACCCAATTCTTAGTCATAACTTGAATATCAATGAATTCATTTAAGTCCTTAGTTAAATCCACCTCAATACAAACTCACCTATTAGGGCCTGTAGAAAAAAAAATTGGTGGCTCATGGTATAAAATTCTCCCAATGGGATATAAAATATCATCAATGAAGGGGCACAAGGTGATGTAGAGGCTAGGGAGTTCAATCCAAACCAACACTTGTAGGGAGGCCTGGTCTATTACTTTAAATTCATTAGTCTATTTGGATATAATCAAGATCATACTTTTGAGAAAATAGCAGCTGGATTTTGAAAAGAGATTTTGAACCTAAAAAAAATATTTGACATGGATGGTAAAAGTGTATTTGTTAAACTAACCTATTAAGTATAAGGTATGGATTCCATATATTTAGATGGATACTTTTGGCATCCATGTTACTCGGTTAAACTCATTTAAAGAGAGTTTGAACCTAAAATAAATATTTGACCTAGATGCCAAAAGGATAAAAATTTAAGATAATTTGTTACATATAAGGTACCTAACCCTTTATGATTATATTTAGGTTAGCTTAAGAGAAAAGAGAATATAATGTGAAGAATGTAATTATGTTTAAATATCTATCTCGATATGGAAGGCATGTGGGAGTTTTACCTTGCCTATAGAAAGATGTGATGCTTTGGTTCAAAAACCATGTTTCAAAAAAATCATGAGTTATTTCAAACCATAAATTTCAATGAAATTATCATTTCATATATTAGCTAAGGTGTCCTTTTACAATGATTATTTTGAAAGATAATTTCATACATTAAATAACAACTGGTGAGGCCACACTTTAGGAAAATGTCTTGCATGGATAAATAATATTACTAATATGTTTATTTTAATAAAAAAATGGTACACATGAGAAATATTTAGATTCTAATGTTGGGAATAAATTTTAGGAGGTAAATTCTTAAAATTTTCATCCAATGTAACACTAAAATCATTGCTCGATGGACATCAATTTAAATAGATGAAATCTAATCATCAAGTTAAAATATTTATAATGGAAAAATCTTAGTGTTTGAAAAATTACTACTTCAAATGATCACTCATATGGCTTTCATTGGGTATAAAATATAGTTTATAGTATATATTAAAAAAAAAACTATAAATATTTCTATGTCATGATATTACTACAATAATTATAGGTATTTAATGATCAAATGGATATAAAATGCATGGGGATAGATAAAACATCCCTCTAAATTTTAAATTGATCCCATCATGTGTTTATTTAATGCATCTATTTGTAATAACATTTCTTGGAAGACTTGTTGTCACTCTTTTTTTCAACCCTGGAGAGGTTTTTCAGTTATCCTTTGAATTGAGTGAAACATTAGATTACCTCTAGGCCTATGGGTTGCCTATAGCAAAGGTAAACCTCTAGATTGAAGGACTAGTTCCCTAGATTTATCTCTGATAGCTTATAACCTATACTATTTGTTTGCTTGAATGGAAAGAGATATAAGGAAACATTAAGTTAATATATTATAATGAGGTGATATAAAAAATTTAAATCTACAAGACTACCATATACTTTCACTATGAAAGATGACTCACAAGACTAGCTTCAACATCCTAGATTGCTCTAACATAAGTGTTTCAAACATGAAGATGATATGCATTTCACTTCTAAAGATGAATTAAAAAGAGGAATAGGCAGGATTTTATACACTAATGATATTAATTACACTTATATATATATATATATATATATATATATATAAATACAATGAATACACTTCATGTGACTTGTTAGAGAGCAGACTACTTGCACCAAACATGAAAGAGTAAAGAGAACACAAGGATAGATGATTATCACTTATCATTTCACTATGCACTACTTCACACAATTAGAAAAGAATTTATGAACTTAAAACCATATTTTAAATATTTATTTAGAGGCAAATATAGTATTCAAACTAGTAGGGATTTTTCATACTAGGTGTGGATCTTACAAACTTTGCCCAAAAATGGTTGCTTTTATGGAGAAGGATGAAGAGAGAAAGAAGATTTAAAAATGTCCATGAGATTTAAACAAATAATATGAGTAATGAGATAGTAAAATATAACTCCAAGTACATGTATCTTACCCTTGAAGTAACTCTAACCTCCCAATTGGCATAGGAGTTACAAATTTGCTTAACACCTTGATTAACTCCTTAGAAACTACCCTTCTTTGCATGAAAGGAGTGATAAACGGACTTAAATATCATGAATTGGACTTGAAATGATCTCATTCCACTCATTGAACATCTGAAATGTCTTAATAAACTCCTTTGACATGCCATTCCATCATTTATATGCATAGGTGTCTTGAAACTCTTCATTTCCCATGCCTAGTTTGGTCGAAGTGGCCTGAAACTCAAGTGCATCTTCTAAAACTATTATAATATATATTAATGGTATTAAAATATGTTATAATTCCTGAATCACACCATTTTTGTTCTTGGATCAGCTCCCAACAACTCATTTTGTTCTTTAAGCCTTCACTAGGCTTAGTTTCCTTATAGCCTTTTTTCTCTATAATTTCCTTATATAGGGATTCATATGGATGATATTGAAAAAATAATGTAATATTTTATGACCTCATATGATATTATATCTTTATTTAAAATTTAATATTCATAATTTGAGTGGAAGTCTATCTTTTTTGCCTTTCACTCCCCTGAATTAGGCCTCCTTGCTTTAGACCCTATTTTCTTGCTACAAGATTATTAAAAACATGTGAAATCACCAAAAAACATTTTATTGTATTTAACTATTCAATAAAAAAATTCCATGTAAAATTTGGGGTTCTAGGACCCCGTAGAAGTATGTAAACCAAGAAATGGCCAAGTCACCTAGTCTCATT
The DNA here is from genome assembly GCA_037957365.1 of Torreya grandis. Lineage (NCBI taxonomy): Eukaryota > Viridiplantae > Streptophyta > Pinopsida > Cupressales > Taxaceae > Torreya > Torreya grandis. Next base: position 36,620 of record JARHVA010004764.1, on the reverse strand, counting down.
TTGAACCTGTTTGAGATTGCCTTAAAAAATGGGCCTAGTATGATCATCTCTAGAATATATTGTGAATTTTTTTGGACTTTAATGGATGTAAAAAGTCCCAAATTAACTCATCCCATTATTTGAAAGATCCCCCCTTCTCAAAAGACCAAAAAATGCAAAAATAGGGCATTTGTAGTAATCCATACAAGTGACATTAGAAAAAAAGTACATTTTCAAAATATAATTTGAGTCCTAAACAACATAAAATAGGTTTTAAGGTCAAATTATCTAATCATATGTGCTTTTGAGGTCTTTTTCCCATGACTGGTCATTATCAGGGTTTAAGAGAGGTTTTAGACCTATTTGGGGTCTTAAAAATTGTTCATAAAGAACAAATAATTAAATGACCTAATTAAAATTGTAAAAAATTATTTATAGATCCATTAAAATATTAAAAAATTATTATACTCCCATTGAAAGTGTGGGAAATAGTATGAGCATTTGAAGTTTCTCTTCGGGTGGCCTACTTAACTTTTTTAAAGCTAGAGAGAAGTCAAATATGAGTTTTGGGTCTCAAAAATTCATATGACTATTTTGAGAGGTTAATAAACCTATAAAAAATCCATGTCCATGATTCTAAATTCATTTTAATTATTCATTAAACATCCATATCAATTTGGTATACTGGTCAAGTTATGGGGTTTAAGAGCATGTCTTCTCTTTGCTAGCCCTCAAGGGCCTTGGAGTGAAAAATGAAGATTATTTCCATGTGAGAATGAATAAATAAAGATTATACTAATATGTACTACCATCAAGATACATTTATGAGGTATATAATTCTTGTTTTTCTCCTCAAGACCAAGTGGATGCAGAAGTCTCTTAACTGTCCTTTACCCAAGGAGTGGGCAAGGTCTGAGAAAAAATAGTGCACACTTTCACTATTTGTATAAATTAAAGGAGACCATATATGTATAATTAAACAAATAATGTCCCTTTTAAACATTTTACAAGGAATGGTCATACATATAGGACCCTTAAAACTTATATTTCTAAGACTAGTTGGATTAGGTCTGTTAGTGATTGATTATGTGCCTTAGAACAAGACTCATCAATGTCTCTTGTTTCTATCCTATAATTTTTGGGTTTACATGGGATATTCATGAAATTTTAACCCATTTTAAAAGTTCCTTTATCCATTTCATATCCATTATCATCCCATACTCTCCTTTACTCCAAGTAACATTACTCAAAGAGCAAACATACTTGTAACTTACTTCTGACTGTGTATGAGGTTTGGGCTCAGCTTAGTCAAGTTTACTCATTCTTGTTTTAGGTTTAGAGTGACCCTAATACCTATTTATTTTTTGAGGTAGACCTTATATCTACCATATTTCATACTTTACTCTCCCTTTAGGCTTAAGGTTTGACTGTGTTTCCTCAACCTATAGATGGTGTTTTAGGTATCTTGACTGTCTTTTGGGTATTCAAGAACTTATCCTTAAATATAACTTATCTTATCAATGACCTTGAATAATTATTAAATATTAATTGAGTTAAAACAACTTGAGACACCTTTTTTCTTCCTTGATCTTAACACTAGCCCAAATTGAGTCCCTATAGCCTATAAGTGTTTGTTAGGGTTTGATTGTATATTGGAGAGCTTGAATCTAGTCTTATCATCACTAACCTTTAAACCATTTCATTGGTCCTGATCCTATATATTAAAGTCCAAAATAGGTTTTAAAGCCTCTTTTAGACATATCTGCCAACCCTTCTCAAACCTATAGTGAATAGACCCTCTAATAGGCATGTAAGTCTCTTTTTAGGATTAGGATTATGTGTATTTAGTTAGAAACTAACAATCACATCATTATCCCTCTAAATTATCTTAAAACAATTTATGGTTTTAGATTAGTTTCAACATTCCTCATACACTATTTCTCCCCTCATTGTATGAATTGAGGCCATTTTTCTCCAAGGCCACCTATAGGAGTTATTATAGGAATTGACTATTTATTGAGTGTTTCTAATAACCTAAACTCTTTTCAATACCATGATGCTTGAAGAATAAAACCAAAAGAGTTATTTTATATTGCATATATAGGGTCTATAGACACCTTGAAACTCTTTCCAACCACTTTTCACATGTTCCTTTTATACAGTCATGTAAGTGGATGTTTAGGACTATTAACTCAACTTTATTATCACCTTAACTATGAGTGTAAGTGAATTAGAATATTTTATATATGAGACTATCTTGTCTTCATCTATCTTAGGTTGAATAACCTATGTCTAAGACTCCTTTGGTTTTGATTATGTCATTGGTTAGGTCCAAAATATGGACTTACATGCTTAGGCCCTGTAGGTCACTATGAACTATTTAGGTACACATATTCACTTTCTTAAACTCTCTTGACTTTTGAGTTTCTTAACCACTTCATATATTATAAATAATTCACAATGGTCCACAAGGATTCATGACCATGTTTTTTATTACCTCAACACACCATATAGTCCTGTATGAATTGCATACATAGTCTAATAATACATGGGGTATGTGAGTTGGAACTAGAGCCTCTAGTAAACTTGATTAACTTAGTGGATGATAGCATAATATTTATATAAAAATTAAGGTATGAGGAAATATATTTGGTTCACTTCATGGCTCTGATATCCTCTTAAACACTTTATAGTCATCAATATATATGAGACACCTGTGATAATTATCATTTAATGGTGTATTGAAATACTATATTGAACTTCTCATGCTTCAACATGTGAAATGTACTTTTAGAATCTCAAACCATGATGGATTACTAGTATTTTAACTAATTTTTCAATCAAACCCTCATCTCACTATTCAAACATAAACTATGTTCTTAAAGAGCATCACACTTGAAGAAGATGTACCAAAACACATCTTCAGACAAGTAGAACATGAAATCCTAAAACTAATGGATCTCCCATGAAAAATTAAGCATAATTTTTCTCTAAGAATGATCATCATGAAGAGGAAACATGAACTTGCATAAGGATTGTCTAAAATAACTTGTACACTAAGGCATTATTCTTCCAAGTGAAATCGCCTCATGGAGATGACTTTGACAATGAAACAAACATGAAAGGAAGATAAAATACCTCAAAAAACCACCCTAAAAATAATTCCTCTCCATATATTTATGATATAGATAAATAGTTGAAATAATAGACCCCTCTCAGATGTATAGGCCATAGTGACCTGATGTGACTATTAATGATCATTCATAAATAAATGGCCACAAATTTACAAATTAATTACACTAATTTAAATCTTACTTAGACCCCTAACAATTTCCAAAGTTTTAGCTCCTAACTCTTTTTTTCTTGACCATACCATTCAATGTAAATTTTCCTTCCTAAGCTTGTGAAGGTAGTGATGGAGGAGAAAAAGTGTTTCAAGTGTAAATTCAAGCTAAAACTTGGTCAAAAGATATAAAATGGTCTAAGGGAACCTAAAAGTCACTTTCAACCCATTTTCAACTAAAAATTAATCTTGTAAGGTTATACAAGTGGTTGAAAAGTGTCCCTTTTCCAAGATTAGGAGTTGAACTGCAACTTTTGTCAAACCTTGACTATTATTGAACCTTATCTAACATATTTATGACACCAAAGGATTTTTTAAACTTATTTAAATGTTATCTTCATGAAATGGTATGTCCACCTCTTCTACATGAGCCAAAAGTGGCCAAAATGTGATTTTTTGCAATTAAGAGCTAGATAAAGTTAAGTACAAGATAATATGACATTAAATACAAATAAAATTTTACAATGGCTCTATACCATATTTTACCTTTGACCAAATTTAACTATACAAGACCTTGTATTTGACCATAAGACTAGACAAGTGAAACTAAGGTTAAAACTTGGACAATGATAAACAACGACACATATGACCATATGGGACTATTTAAGACCACTTGGGACCATGAAAAGACCATGAAAAACATTAGACACCTATCTAAAAGTTAAAACTATCGGGAGTGACCTAAATTTGACTTGGGGTTAAATTTGGTCAACATTATTGGCAATTCACAAGGGTAACATGCCTATAGTAATGGACAAGTAGCCTCCTTGTTCCATTGGGATATGGAGTCACTCTTTACTAAAATCTGAAACTACTATGCCTTCAAAATACTTCAAACTCACACCACACAACACAAAAAGAGAGAAACACACACTATGCTTTAAAGCATTTAGGGAAAACACACATAAAAGACACAAACAACACACCTAACTTAATATATACAAACCTAAAAACATGTTTGAGGTGGTGAAGCACATTCTCTTTCTTCAATCATGATAAAAAATAATGTTCCTTGAGTCATACATTCTCTATGAGAGTAAGTCACCATAGGGTGGATACTTGTCAAAAAAAAAATTGCTTGTGAATATGATAAAAAGATTACCATTCATAGGACCTATGCTAGATATAAATAAAGTATTTGAAACTCTACTGAATGATAATTATAGTTCCTATTTAGGATTTATTAACAATTCAACCTAGGAGATGGGTAAGGAGGATATCACTGGTAGTGGGGGAAAAGCTATCCTAAAGGAAAATATAGTATCGGATGATAGTCAGAAGGCTATATTAGACATAGCCAACCCTCTAGAAAAATAGACTAATATGTCTAAGGAAGGTGAAATAGGTACCCATCTGATAGGGGAAGACAATGCAAAAGACAAAGTTTCAAGAGATGGATAGGAAAAAGTAACTCCATAAATATATCCTACTAAAGGAGAAGCAGACTTATAGTTAAACACATACATTTTCCATGCTCTGGAAGTCAGAGACCAAGCAAGAAATTATTTAGTAATAGGTGAAACATGATAAAATGGCAGTAATGAATAGGAGGAATGGGTTACCCCAAAGAAAAAGAACCAAAAAGGGAAAAAATCTATAGATGTTGGCACTGATCCCAAATAAGGGAGACCAACCCAAAGAGAAACAAGACAAAGAGAGATTATTAGGGAGATTGCCAGTGGTAAACAAAAAACATTGGAGACCCAACCCCTCAAACCCTCTAAATGAGAATATTATCTTGGAACTTGAGGGGTTTTAACAATCCCTCAAAATAGTTTGAGGTTAAAAACTACATTTTAGATAATAAATTAGATATTTTATTACTCCAAGAAGTCAAGATGAATGAGGAGAGTTTTAGGAAAATTGTTGACTACATATGGCCTAAGGCAGCTTTTTGCATTAGTCCAACTGAAGGGGCTTTAGGGGGGATTATAACTATGTGGAATAGAGATAAAATCTAGGGATCTCTTATGGCTTATAACAAGCACTTCCTGATTATCAATTTCTCTTTGAAATCTTTGAACTAGTCATTGATCAATGTTTATAGACCAAATAACAGAGCTTTGAGGCAGAATTTATGGATAAACTTGAGCAATTTCAAGAATAATCCCTAGAACACTAGATGGATGTTAGATGGAGATTTTAACACTCCTTTATACCCTTCTAAAAAATAGGGTGGGATTATGGATTACTCAGACAACATGTTTGACTTTTCCAAATTTATCAATGATTGGGGATTATTGGATATAGAACTACAAAACCAAAATTTTACCTAGTCTAATAGAAGAAGAGGAGATCAAATGATTCAAGTTAAGTTAGACAGATTTCTTATCTCAAGTAACTAAAATGATTATCATAATATGCATGTGTAGGCTTTTCCTAGAACCATGTCTAACCATTGCCTGATCTTCCTCAGTTGGAGAGAATAGGGACAATCTAGACCTTCCCCATTCCATTTTGAAGCTATGTGGATCAAACACAAAGACTTTAGACAAATGGTGGCCTAATGGTGGAAAATTCCTATTCAAAGCACTCCTATGTTCAAAATAGTAAAAAAACTTTAGCATATTAAACAAGAAGTTTATGAATGGAATAGATACAGCTTTGGGCAGGTCTTTCAGTAGAAGAAAAATATAGTGGGAAAACTCAAAGATATTTAGCAACTGATGGCTCAAGGGGATGATTCTCAAGACACTTTAGAAGAAGAGAATGTCCTATCTTATGAATGGAAGAATCTTATGGAAAGAGAAGAGGTTTTCTAGAAATAGAAATCTCGTGTTCAGTGGCTTAAAGAGGGTGATAGGAACACTACCTTCTTTCATCTCTCAACCATGAAACATGGGAAGGCCAACTCAATAACTAAGTTGGTTCTAGATAATGGTGACATTATAACCAAGGATAATGAGATAGGGGAATAAGTCAGGGATTTTTTTCAGAATCTGCTCACTGAAGAAAATAATGATGATGGAAATGATAGACCTATGAACCAATTCATTGATAAATCCCTTGTTTGATAATGGAAGAAGATAATTTGGAGATGTTAAAGCCTATATCTGAGGAAGAAGTCCATGCTATTTTATTCTCCATGGGTGCATTCAATGCCTCAAGTCTTGATGGCTTTCCTCCTATATTCTTTCAAGAATATTGGGAGATAGTAGGAGTGGATCTTATGACTGTTGTTCATGATTTTTTTAGATCATGTAAACTTTTGAAACAAGCTAATAATACCTTCATAGTACTTTTTCCTAAAAAATCACAACCTACACACCTTACTGATTTTAGGCCCATTAGTCTATGAAACACTATTTATAAGTTATGTACTAAAGTGTTGGTTATGAGGATTCAACCTTTACTAGACAAAATTATTTTTCTTACACAAAAAGGTTTCATCTTGAGCAGACAGATTCTTGATGTTGTGATCACCACACATGAGACTATTCACTCCATGGATAAGAGAAGAATCCTTGGTATGGCTCTCAAGCTAGATATTTCTAAATCATATGATAGAGTCTCATGGACTTTTCTATTCCAAGTGATTAGAAAATTTGGGTTTAATGATAAAATGTCTTGCTTGATATGGAACATTGTCTCTTATGCAAAATTCTTGGTGCTGGTAATGGTGTACCTAGAGGGTTTTTCTCATCTTTGAGAGGAATTCATTAGGGAGACCCTCTCTTCTTTTACTTATTCATCATTATGGTAGAGGCACTAGGAAGATACATATAAATAGATGTAGCCTCAAAAAAGCTAGTGGGCATCAAACCTGCCTCCCCCTTCATCCTATGGTGGTGCAACAGTTTGTGGATGATACCATCTTCTTTGGCATCTCATCGGTGATTGAAGCTAGAAGATGGAAGAATATCTTAAATAATTATGCCATAGAGTCTAGACAAAGGATAAATTTCTAAAAAATCAATGTGTATTTCTTCAACACTCCTAATGACCTTAGACATATAATCATTGATATATTAGAATGTGTTGAAGCTGCTCTACCAGCTACCTACCTAGGTCTCCCACTCATAGTCAAAGAGGTATCTCCTAGTTTTTGGAATGGAATTGTGGAAAGAATGTAGAGGAAACTTCTTGGTTAGAAAGGGAAACTCCTCAATAGTGCTGGTAAACTACAACTTCTTTGGGCCTCCCTACAAGGTATTCCCACATACTTCCTATCTCTTTTTAAAATTCCTACATATTTTTTTGATAAACTAGAATAGATCCAAATAAAAATTTTATGGATGGGGGTGGAAGAAAAATAGAGAATGTCTTTAGTCAGATGGGAAAAAGTGTGTCTTCCAGAATCTCATGGTGGACTCAATATTAGGTCTATCAGGAACATGAACAAAGCCCTTCTCTCAAAAATTAGTTGGAACCTGGTCCATAAAAATAATGATTGGGGGAAATAATGTATGCCAAATACATGCATAGCATTGATGATTTCAACTTTCTTCAACAGATGGGATTACCCCAGGGATCTGTGATATGGAATAAAATGCTAAAAATCAAAAGCCTTCTTAAATAGGGAATTAGATGGAAACCTGGAAATGGCTAGCATATTAAATTTTGGGATGATATCTAGTTAAAGAACAAGGCTCTCATCACACAAGGAAACTATGGAGAGATTTCTGATTTGGCTACTTAGTTTTTTGGAGATAGAGTCAGTGATTATATGGAGAATAACAATGAGATGCGGAGCTAGAAAAATCTATTAGACTGTTGTGATCACCATCCTAAGCTTTTCCCTAGAGTGTGGGAAATCTAATAGTGCATTCAAGAGATCAGAATCCCTCTCTTCCCTCGTGAATATGAATAGTACTAGTTGCCAGATAAGAATGGATCATTCTCTATCAAATCTGCCTACCATCTACTCATTCCTGAAGCCCAGAATAAAGATGTATGGAAAAAGGTTTGGAAGTATAAACTTATTCCAAAAATTAACATGTTCTGGTGGGCTACTACTCATAACAAAATCCTAACACAAGATAACCTTCAAAAGAGAGGGTTTACCCTAGTTAACAAATTTTTTTGTGTGGTTTAAAAGAGGAATCAGTTTCACACCTCTTCATCCACTATGATTTTGCTCGGGAATTATGGGGCACAATACTTAATAACTTTGGTATTGAATGGGTCTATAATTTTGACCTTAAAGAAGTAATCCTGAGCTAGAACCCAACCTTCACACATCCTTGGCTTATGGAATTATGGAAGCAAACTCTACCATGTTTGAGCTGGAGTTTATGGAAAGAGTGCAACCATAAAATTTTTAGGGACACTGCTAGAAAAGCATCTCAGGTGTTTCACTCCTTTGTTAAGACCATTATGGAAAGTGTCACAACAGCTCATATTCATGCTGTGGAATAGATCCAAAGAAAATTTTTATGGATGGGGGTGGAAGACAAATAGAGAATGTGTTTAGTCAGATGGGAAAAAGTGTGTCTTCCAAAATCTCATGGTGGACTCAATATTAGGTCTATCAGGAACATGAACAAAGCCCTTATCTCAAAAATTAGTTAGAACCTGATCCATAAAAATAATGATTGGGGGGAACTAATGTATGCCAAATACATGCATAGCATTGATGATTCCAACTTTCTTCAACAGATGGGATTACCCCAGGGATCTGTGATATGGAATAAAATGCTAAAAAGCAAAAACCTTCTTAAATAGGGAATTAGATGGAAACTTGGAAATGGCTAGCATATTAAATTTTAGGATGATATCTAGTTGAAGGATAAGGCTCTCATCACACAAGGAAACTATGGAGAGATTTCTGATTTGGCTACTTAGTTTTTTGGAGATAGAGTCAGTGATTATATGGAGAATAACAATGGGATGTGGAGCTGGAAAAATCTATTGGACTATTGTGATCACCAGCCTGAGCTTTTCCCTAGAGTGTGGGAGATCTAGTAGTGCATTCAGGAGATTAGAATCCCTCTCTTCCCTCGTGAATATAAATAGTACTAGTGGCCAAATAAGAATGGATCATTCTCTGTCAAATCTACTTACCATCTGCTCATTCCTGAAGCCTAGAATAAAGATGTATGGAAAAAGGTTTGTAAGTATAAACTTATTCCAAAAATTAACATGTTCTAGTGGGTTGCTGCTCATAACAAAATCCTAACATAGGATAGCATTCAAAAGAGAGGGTTTACCCTGGTTAATAGATGTTTTTTGTGTGGTTTAAAAGAGGAATCAGTTTCACACCTCTTCATCCACTGTGATTTTGCTCAGGAATTATGGGGCACAATACTTAATAACTTTGTTATTGAATGGATTTATAATTTTGACCTTAAAGAAGTAATCCTTAGCTGGAACCCAACCTTCACACATCCTTGGCTTATGGAATTATGGAAGCAAACTCTACCATGTTTGAGATAGAGTTTATGGAAAGAGCGCAACCACATAATTTTCAAGGACACTGCTAGAAATGCATCTCAGGTGTTTCACTCCTTTGTTAAGACCATTATGGAAAGTGTCACAACAGCTCATATTCATGCTGTGGAATAGATCCAAATAAAATTTTTATGGATGGGGGTGGAAGACAAATAGGGGATGTGTTTAGTCAGATGGGAAAAAGTGTGTCTTCCAAAATCTCATGGTGGACTCAATATTAGGTCTATCAGGAACATGAACAAAGCCCTTCTCACAAAAATTAGTTGGAACCTAATCCATAAAAATAATGATTGGGGGGAAATAATGTATGCCAAATACATGAATAGCATTTATGATTCTAACTTTCTTCAACAGATGGGATTACCCCAGGGATCTGTGATATGGAATAAAATTCTAAAAAGCAGAAGCCTTCTTAAATAGGGAATTAAATGGAAAATTGGAAATGGCTGGCATATTAAATTTTGGGATGATATCTAGTTAAAGGACAAGGCTCTCATCACACAAGGAAACTATGGAGAGATTGCTGATTTGGCTACTTAGTTTTTTGGAGATAGAGTCAGTGATTATATGGAGAATAACAATGGGATGTGGAGCTAGAAAAATCTATTGGACTGCTATGATCACCGGCCTGAGCTTTTCCCTAGAGTGAAGGAGATCTAGTAGTGCATTTAGGAGATCAAAATCCCTCTCTTCTCTCGTGAAGATGAATAGTACTAGTGGCCAGATAAGAATGGATCATTCTCTATCAAATCTGCTTACCATCTGCTCATTCTTGAAGCCCAGAATAAAGATGTATGGAAAAAGTTTTGGAAGTATAAAATTATTCCAAAAATTAACATATTTTGGTGGGTTGCTACTCATAACAAAATCCTAACATAGGATAACCTTCAAAAGAGAGGGTTTACCCTGGCTAACAGATGTTTTTTGTGTGGTTCAAAAGAGGAATCAGTTTCACACCTCTTCATCCACTATGATTTTGCTTAGGAATTATGGGGCACAATACTTAATAACTTTGGTATTGAATGGGTCTATAATTTTGACCTTAAAGAAGTAATCCTTAGCTAAAACACAACATTCACACATCCTTAGCTTATGGAATTATGGAAGCAAACTCTACCATGTTTGAGCTAGAGTTTATGGAAAGAGCGCAACCACAAAATTTTTAGGGACACTATTAGAAATGCATCTCAGGTGTTTCACTCCTTTATTAAAACCATTATGGAAAGTGTCTCAACTCATATTCATGCTGTGGAGAAACCCCTATCTCAAATTAAAAACCAAATTGCAGCCAAATGGAAGGTTTTAAACCAGATCCCTGGGTATAAGAACTCCAAAATTCTACAGAGACTAAATACTAAATGGATCCCCCCAAAGCCTAACTGGATGAAACTCAACTTTGATGGGGCATCCAAGTCAGATGGTAAAGCTAGTGAAGGAGGAATTATAAGGAATGATAAAGGATGGATGACTATGGTCTATGCTAGTGGAATAGAATGCTAGAGCAACAACTATGCTGAAGCAATGGCTCTACTATGGGGGTTAAAGTTGGTTATATCCCTAGGAATAAGGAACTTAAGTATACAAGGAGACTCTAAAATGGTCATAAATGTAGTTATAGAGCATCAAATGTGGGAATTAAGCTAAAAGACATCATTAAAAATATTCAATTTCTTTTTTAGAAGTTCTCTAGAGTAGAGATTTCCCATATTTATAGAGAGGGAAACAGGGTTGTTGATGCTTGTGCCAATCTTGGTCAGCAATTTTTAGGTTGGAGGGTGTGGCGACAAGGTGTTCATATTCCCTTAAACATTAGGGATATTATTTAAAAGGAGATGACTTGTCAAGGATGAGGCACATTTATGATGAGGATAGCTCTCGGAGGTGGTCCATTTGGAGAGAGCCATCGTGGATTTTAGAACTTGATAACTTTGGTATTTTTTTGACAATCATTCATGATTCCTTGTATCATGAGGTTGAGGCACATGGGTCTGATTATGAAAATCAATGGGAAATAATTTCCAAGCATGGGAGTAGACAATGTCATCTCTATAGGGTGTTTTGAATAATGAGCCATCACATCTTCATTATGCATAAACAAAAACAAGGGTTAGCAACCATTTCAAAGCTAAAGGCTAAATTTAGGAACTCCATGGTTTGGGTCTACAAATACAAAATGGGAGGAGACTATATTCAAATAGAACCAGTCTCCTACTATGAATTCAAAGATAATCCACTGGTTTGGCATTATTGTAAAGAAGGGGGAATCAACCCATATCTGGAAAGGCTTAATGGGTTTGACAAAAACTTGTATGAGCAATTTGCAAGATCTTGGTTAAATAGGCAGGTCATGGTGGGTGGAATTAGTTTTGAAATCTCTAAAAAGGTGATTTATATGGCCACAAGAATGACCATGTAGGGAATAAAACTTCAAAGGAAAACAAAAATTATGGATCTTGCAAGCCACAAACTATTTTTGGGAGAGGGAGAAGAAATTATCCCATGTCAAGGAGGATTTGAGCATGCTAAACTTCCAGAGCCATGGGATAGAGTGTGCTTCATTCTCATGAATTAATTCATGCTCGAAGGTTAATTTACCAAGTTCTATAATTACTACCTCCCTTTGTTAAATCATTTCAGGTGCAATGTTATTATTAGTTTCCCTTTTTACCTGCTCTCCTCTTTAGAACACTTTGTCCTTAGGGTGAGAGCTAAAATGACTAAGAAGCCAGATATGAACCCTATTCCCCTACACCAGGGCCTAATTTTCTACTTATACAACTTTCATCGATCCCTTGAGCCATCCAAGACTATTAGAATTGATAATGGAGACATTCCTTCCAATCTGGTGTCTGGCGATGCTATTGATGAGTCTTATTTTTCCCCTGCTCCTACCAAAACAAAAGATGTTTCTTTCTCCACCCCAGAAGAGACCCATGTTGACACCCCTAGCTCTTTTGTGAGAAATAAGGGTAAGTAGAGAAAGGTTGATGAGGAGGAAGAGAATATTAGAGAGACCATGAAGGGGACCCACAAAAATTTGGTAGGGCCACGGGGGGCCAAGGTGGTAAATCTTATAAGTCTTCCAAAATTAATAGGGAAGGATTCTCCTCCAGAGTTCAAAGGTTGGGGTAGATTTTTGGTAAACCCACCCCAAAGGTTAGACTGATTTATTTCTCAAAAAGTGCTTTGGAGGAAGCAATCTAGGAGGAAGAGTCTAAGGAGCTGGAAATCTAGGAAATTTTTGAGGACACTAGAGGGAAGTAGGAGACTAGGGATTTTGAGGTTACTGAGGAGCATGGTGCTGACACTATGGAAACTACTAAAAATAAGGGGAAAATGTATGTCAAGGAAGTTGGTGGGGAAATAGAGAATGAGACTAATTAGAAATCTAAAATTGGGGCCTTGAAGGATCGTATTTAGAGGCTAGAGCAGAATTTCACCAAGGGACTCTGAAATACAATTCTCCTGAACATGTCTATGCTAAAGGAGGTGGGTAATAATGGGCATGTTGACAACATGGAGAATCCTGAGAAACTTAATGATCTTCTCAAATCAATGGTTATGTAAGGAGGGTCCTCTCTGACTCTATTCTTTCTATTTCTTGTGTTTTGTTTCTGTGTCTATTGTTTCTCAGCTAGTGCCGTCGTCTCTCTGAAGGCATATTTTGTTTGATTGCCTTGTCTTTTTTGCTCTATGAAGGGTTCATCCCCTAGTTTGCCACCTTACCTTATAAAAAACAATTCAAACTAATTGATCTCATTGATGATCATTTGGTGCTCTTCATTATGCTCTTTAAGAACCATAAGACTTTCTAACTTGGCCTTGTTGCATTCCTTCATGCCTAAAACCTACTTGGTATTGATTTGATGTTTCTCTTCATATTCCTTTGGTCCAAAAATGACCTCACTCTAAATCTCATTCTTATTTTGAGGAAGGGTTGTCTTACTTTCTTAAACTCCTAAACTATGTCATGAAACTTCTATCATAAGTCATCCTCTTCTTCATGATTATCACATCCATAAACCTCTTCATTTTGAATAGGTAGATTGGCACTATATTCTTCATTATCCTGATCTATCATACTTTAAAAACTATCATCATCATGCATATGAATAAGATATTTACCCTTAGTAACTTGTTGAAAAGGATCATCAAGGCTTACCTCAAAATGTTCATCACCTTCATCATGAATGATGTATGTACCAACATATATCCCTTTAATGAAATCATATGGATCATGCCCATAAATTTCATCACCATAATCATATAATAAAATATCATATATACCTTCAATTTTGGAAGATGCTCTATCATCTATATCATGTTCCTTTTTCTCATGGATAATACAATTCATATTAGAACTTATTTCCACATATGGCTCAATGTGAAACTTGGCTAATGGTTATGTTCTAATAGTCACCTTTACTCCATAACTCATTATAAAGGCCAAGAATGACCAGTAATCTAAGATATATCCTCATATATTGGTGGTGAAGTCTCTTGAAAGATAAATATCAAAATGTGTAGGCAGATCTACCATTATTATGTCTTATAAGATTAGAAAGCTTGGGCAGTCATGCAAAAAAGCTTACAGGCCTTTGATGAGCCTTACTAAATTGGATAGTGTCCCATTAAGTTACAACACTCCCTTTTTATATGGATAATATTTCAAGACTGACATGCTTGCAACTACCTTGGGCACAACTAAAGTACTTATCCCACTATCCACAATGTAATTATGGACTTGTTTGTCTCCCATAATGAGGGTGAGATATAAAGGTGGGTTTTTTTTTTTAGATTTGGTGGAGGGTTCAACAATGTGAGTAGGATAATTAGTAAGGGATACAACACCATGTCTTGATGGTTGAGGATTGATATGGATTTGGGATATTTTCTCTTGAAGTAGTTCCTTTTGATCGAGTATGTGGAGTACATCACAAAGATATATACTAGTTTTTATACTCTTAAAATAATCAATGATATTCAAATAAGGAACACTCACCTTTTATTTTATCCTTGTAGGAAATGAATTTACTTGATTTTGAGGCAATGAAGTGATTTGTGTCACATTTCTCACATTTTGATTTTGAGGAGGTGAAAGACTTGTAGAGTCTACCACATTTGCATTTACACCTTACTACCTTAAAGGAGGATTGTTTGGACTTGTGTCTACATCATGAAAATATCCAAAATATCTCTTCTTTGATCTTGTGTTGGATTAAAATAAATTAATTTGGTTTAGGACAAGTCTATCTTTTGCTTTAAAGTTTTCCAAGGTCACTCCTTAGTTACCACACTCTTCATTAAATTCTGCTTGCATAAAGATTTTATCTTTTGATGTCAATTGAGTAGTAGGTCCCCCTTGAGATACCAAACCTTGTCCTTCACCTTAATTTACAATCATATACTATCCTTGAGGCTTCCATTATTCTTCTTAAACCAAGTTACTATGTAATGGAACCATGGGTCTTGTGTTGGGAGTAGAATTTAGATTATAAGCATTAGGTGGCCTATTAAAGTTAGGTTGTCTTTGACCCCTCACTTGACCATTATATTGAGGTGGAAATATATTTTCTTTTGGATGTTAGGAGTAGGTATTTTGGTGATCTCCATATTATAGATTATATTTTCTTAATTTGAGCTTCTAAGGCTTTAGATTTTGCTTTTCAGTCAATGTTATCTTCTAATTTTTTGGGGCAGATCTAGACTTGTTGTTTGAACTTGGAATTGGAGAAAGACTTAGAGGGAAAACATACATATTAGGAATAATAGGAATAAATAATTTTGGAGGAATCTTACCAGCTTGGATCAAATCATTCTCAGCTCTAATGGTTATGTCACAGGCTTCAGGAAAAGTGTACCCACCTATGGACTACAACATGACATCTATATCAGTCCCAATAGCTCTAAGGTATGTTGGGAAAATAAAATTTATATGGGGTATCATGGGAGGAGACAACATATTCCATGTTCTTTGAAATATCTCATTGAATTCATGCATAGTCTCCTTAAGACCTCTTTGAATCACATTTAGCTGATGTATGAGTGATGTGTGATCAATTTTATTTTTAAATATTTGAGTCAAAAACTCCTCAAACTCATCCCAAATAGTGATTCATCCTCTTGACAATGTTATATAGCAATCAAGGGCCTTTCCCCTAAGATACATGGCAAGTAATCTTACTACAATGTTAACTTAAGTGACATTATGGAAATTACAAAAGTTAGATATGTTTCTAATATTCTCACTTGGGGTGATAATACCTTCGCCATTGAAAGTGGGAACAATATTAGTGGCATTATGAGGGATATCATCATAGGCATTGAGATTTATATGATTTTCAATATTGAAAGCTAGAAAAGCATGTTGCCTAGCCATGTTTCCCTCAAATTCTTCTTCACTCTCTTGCTCTTCTTGATTGCAAAGTCTTCTTGCTCTTTAAATGTCAAGATAGGCTCAAAATATTTAACTCAAGAGGAAGTTCAGGTTGAGGGAGTGGATTTATAGGATGATAATATCTACTAGCATCTGACCTAGTAAGGACCATGAAGAATGAACTAAATGAATAATAAAACTTGGTCTATAACTAGATATTACCTTCAATGGAGTTGCCAAATGTTGATTAGAACACACGTATGCAATTTTGATGTTGTCAAGACCAACATTCACCTTGAAAAGATGTGCTTGAGAAAATAATCCCATTAGGTGTGACAAAATTATTGTCACTCAATTTTTCACCCTTGGAGAGGTGGTTCAATCTTCTTCTAAATTTAGTGAAATATAGGATTACCTCTAGGCCTGTGCATTGACTATAGCTGAGGTAAACCTCTAGACTGAAGGGTTAGCTCCCAATATTTTTATTTGATAGCTTATAACCTATACTAATTATTTTTTTGGATGGAAAGTGATAGAATGAAACATTAAATTAACATATTATAATGAGGTGATACACCAAATTGATCTCCATAAGACTACCATATACTTGCACTATGAAAAGATGACTCACAAGACTAGCTTCAACATCCTAAATTACTCTAATATGAGTGTTTCAAACATGAAGGTGATATGCATTGCACTTATCAAGGTGAATGAAACATAGGTATGATTTAAGACACTAATTCAATTCTTTACACTTAGATATAGACAAATACATTGAATACACTTCATGTGACATGTTAGAGAGTAAACTACTTACACCAAACATGAGAGAGAGAGAGAGAGAGAGAGAGAGAGAGAGAGAGGTGTGGTAGAAGAAGATTAAAAAAACTCCATGAGAGTTAAAAAAAATAATAGGAGTTATGAGATATTCCATAATACCTCCAAGGCCATGTGTATTGTTCCTAAATTAGATCCAACCTCCTAAGTGGCATAGGAGTTACAAACTTGTTTGACACCTTGACTAACTCCTTAGAAATTACCCTTATTTGCATGAAAGGAGTGAAAAATACACTTCAAGATCATGATTAAAACTTTAAATGATATCATAACACTCATCAAACATCTTACATGTCTTAGGAAACTCCTCTTACCTGCCAATCCATTAATTATATGTATAGGTGTCTTGAAATTCTTCATTTCCCATGCCTAGTTTGATCCAAGTGGCCTAAAACTCAAGTGAATATTATAAAACTAATAAAAACTATATGAATGGTCTTAAAATATGTTATCAGGATTGAAACACACCATTTTTGGTTCTTGGATCAACTCCCAAAAACTCATTTTCTCCTTAAGCCTTCATTAGGCCTAGGTTCCTTGTAGCCTTTTTATGTAAATTCCTTGTATAGGGAGTTGTATAGATGATATTGAAAAAATAAGGGAATATTATAAAACCCTATATTAACTTATATATCCATGTTAAACTTCATATTCATACTTTGAGTGGAAGTCTATCTTTTTCATATTTTATCTCTTGAATTAGACCCCAATTAGGCCTCCTTGATTTGGACCCTATTTTCTTGATCCAAAAATATTAAACATGTGTGAAATCACCCAAAATAATGTGATTAAATTTATATATTAATTAAAAAATCTTCATGTCAAATTTGGGGTCCATAAACCCTGTGGAAGTATGTAAACTAAGAAATGGCCAAGTCACCTAATCTCACTTTGAGCCTATTTAAGACTGCCTTAACAAATGGGATTGGTATGATCATCTCCAGAATATCTTGTGAAAATTTTAAGACTTTAATGGATATAAAAAGTCCCAAATTACCTTTTACCATGATTTGGAATATTTTCCATTCTCAAAACACCAAAAACATACACAAATAGGGCATTTGTATGAATCTATACATGTAAATTTAGTAATAAAGTACATTATAAGAACCTAATTGAAGTAATAAAAAACATAAAATATTTTTTAAATTCAAAATGTATCATACTATGTTCTTTTGAGATCTTTTTCTTGTGACTGGTCACTATCAAGGTTTAAGACCTATTTGGGGTCTTAACAATTTTTCATAAAGAATAGATCATTCAATGGCCTCATTCCACTTGGAAAAATTTATTTATAGACCTATTAAACTATTAAAAATTGTTAAAAGTGTGGGAAATGTTACGATCATTTGAAGTTACTCTTTGAGTGGCCTGCTTAGCTTTCTTGATGCTAGAGAGGTCAAACATGAGTTTTGGGTCTTAAAACATCATATAAATATTGTGAGAGGTTTATAAACCTATTAAAAATCCATATATATGGTTATACATTCCTTTTAATTCTCAATTAACCCTTTTTATCAATATGGTATATTGGTTAGGGTGTGGGATTAAAGAGCATGTCTTCTCTTTGCTAGCCCTCAAGGGCCTTGGAGTGAAAAATAAAGATTGTTTCCTCTTGATAATGAATGGAGACATATTATATGACTATGTACTACCATTAGGGTCCATTTATGAGGTATTTAATGCTTTTTATCCTTGATACCAAGTGGATGTCTAAGTTTCTTGATAGCCCCTTGCCCAAGGAGTGGGCAAGGTTTGAGACAAGATAGTGGGTACGTAAACTATTTGTATGACTTAAAGGATACCATGGTTGTATAATTAAACCCATGATGAAATTTTTTAATAGTTTAAAAAGCATGGTAATACCTATAGGACCCTCAAAACTCATATTTCCGAAGACTAGCTGGACTGAGTTTGCTAGTGACTAATTGTGTGCCTTAGAACATGACTCATCGATGTCTCATGTTTATATCATATATTCTAAGGGTTATAAAGGGATATTAATGAAATTTTAACCCATTTTAAAATGGAATTTCTCCCTTTCATATCCATTATTATTCCATACTCTCCTTTACTCCAAGTAAAAGTCTTCAAAGAGCAAACATACATATATCTTACTTCTGACTGACTATAAGGTTTGGAATCAGCCTAGTTAGGTCTCCTCATTATCTTTTAGGTTTAGAGTGACCTCAAGATATATTTATTATCTGAGGTATACCTCAGGTCTCCCATATGTCATACTTTACTCCCCTTTTAGGCTTAAGGTCTAAATATGTTTCCTCAGCCTTTAAATGGTGTTTTAGGTATCTTGACTATGTCCTTTGGGTTTTCAAAAACTTCTCCTTCAACATAAATTATCTTCTCAATGTCATTGAACAAGATTTAAATCTTAATTAATTTCAAATAACTTTAGACACCTATTTTCTTCCTTGAGCTTAGCACTATCCAAGATTGAGTCCCTACAACCTGTAGGTTTTTATTAGGGTTTGACTATATATTGGAGAGCTTGAATCTAGTATTATCATCACTAACCTTCATACCATTTCAATGGAATTGATCCTATATATTTATGTCTACAATAGGTTTCAAATCCTCTTTTAACCATCTCTACCAACCCTTCTCAAACCTATAGTGAACATACCCTCTAATAGGCATGTAAGTCTCCTTTTTAAGATCAAAATTTTGTGTATTTAGATAGAAACTCACAATCACATCAATATCCCTCTCAATAATCTGAAACTAATTTATAGTTTTAGATTAGTTGTAACATTTCCCATACACTATTCCTCCCCTCATTATATGCATTGAGGTTATTTTACTCCAAGGCCACCTGTAGGAGTTATTTTAGGATTTGATTATATATTGAGTGTTTTTAAGATCTTATAATATTTTCAATACCATGATGCTTGAATAATCAAAACAAAAGAATTATGTAGGGTCTATATTCTCCTTTAAACACTTTCCAACCATGTTACACATGCTCCTTCTATACAGTCATGTAGGTAGATGTTTAGGACTTTCAACTTAGCTTTATTGTCACCTTGACTATGAATGTAAGTGACTTAGGATATATTATGTTTGAGACTATCTCATTTTCATCTATCTGAGGTTAAATATCCTATGTGTAATACTCCTTTTGTTTTGATTAATTCATTGGTTAGATCCAAAATGTGGACCTACAAGCTTAGGGCCTATAAGTTACAATGGACTATTTAGGTCCACATATTCACTTTCTTAAACTCTCTTAAGTTATAAGTTTACTAACCACCTCATATATTATAAACACTTCTTAATGGTCTACAAGGCTTCATGACCATGCTTCTTATTACCCCAACCCACTATACAATATTACATATAGAGTCTACTAATAAATGGGGTTTGTGAGTTAGAACTAGAGCCTCTAGTCAACTTTAGTAACTTAGTGGATGATAATAAAATAGTTAGAGGCATATAAAGGTATGAGGAAATGTATTTAGTTCCATTCATGGCTCTAAAATTCTCCCAAACACTTATATTGACTAATTTGACCATAAGTCAAATTAGGACAACCCCTATATAGTCAAACCCATTATAGGGGTCTATTAAGGTTTAAAATGTGTATCATGGTTTTAATGAGGTCACTTAATGTGTTTTTAGCCTTGGTCATGTTTGTTATTTACCCTTAGTATCATTTTATGTCATCTTATGCCAATTTTGGGTCATTTATTGAAGTGGTATGGTTTCCATAGGAGGATAAGTGTGTCTAAGTGTAATTCAATGTTTATGATGTAAAAAATGTTAGTTGTCATCTCTATAACTAAATGTGGCACATTTAAATGTTGAAAACAAGAAGATCTCTTACAAAAGAGGATTTTTTTAAAGGTTGTATAGATGGAATTTAAAATATTTTGGTATATGTGGGAAGATTTAAGAGTGTCTCTTGGGATTCTCTCAACTAATTTGCATGTTTTAAAAGTTTTGACAGACCTGAAATTGATCAAAATTGTCCTATCTTATCTATTTCTCTCTTAGATAAGCAAAAATGGTCAACCAATTTTAGTCTGGTATAGACAACAAGAGGTAAGTTGGAGATAGTTATTTTTAAGGGTGATATTACACTTTGTGTACTTTAAATTCATGTTAATAGTTTTAGGTTTGGTTGCTTGTGCTTCATGAACCATTGCTAAGAAGGTCTGCTCCTCTTTTCTAGCTACACATCCCCATGGCCTTCAAGTTTATTCTCTATTTTGATTGGTATTTTAAAACCAAGTGTTACACATGTCCTATAATTCCATGACCACTATTATCACATTGTTATTTGTCTAGTGAAGGAGAAAGGCATAAACACCTCATTCTTGCTAGGATAACTCCATTAAAGTCTATAGACTATGTTTCATTAAATTGTAAAAATTATATCTATGTAGAGGCCTTCAAATCAAAGTTGATATATTCTTTCCAATCCATATTATCATATTTATCATATTATTTTTTATTATTAGCTACAAGATCTAATGAATCTAATAGAAAGCATAAATAAGAGATAAAACAATAACAGTAATAAAGAATAACTGTATATCTGAGATAATGACATAAATGAATAAATAACTCAAATATGATGAATTAATTTCATAATTAAATATTAATTTGATATGGAATACAGAAATATCCATTTCTTATATAGAGCAAGGTGTGCATGATAAAGATCAGAGAACTCACACAACACGTGTAGTTTAACTAATATATGTCTACATGAATAGTGGAGTGCAACTCCACACTAATAAGATAGGTGTCTAACTTGTGTAAATGATCAACACAAGTTGAATATAAATTAAACAATCTTATCATATCTTACCCTAAATAGTGGAGTGGAACTCCACTATAATAAGATAAGTGTCTAAGTTAACTACTAGCTAAGAAAACTTATCCTATCTGGTGTAAATTATTAATAAACTAATTACAATAAGGAATTATTGCATCAAAATAATAAATAATAAATACAAGTAAATTAAATAAATTAAATAAATGCTCCAAAACCCCCATAAGTGAAGCTTAGGTAGGGATATGTAGATAAGAGTCCTGATAATGTGTAGCCATATTAGGTACTTTGTATAAATAGATGAGGAAAGGAGAAAACTCGAAGGAAAAAAAAACTCCTCCTCAAAATGAAGGTCTAGGATACCCCCCCTAAATAACTAATTCCCTCTTAAGCACTGATGTCCCTTTCCCCTAAAAGAGATCACAAGTGAAGATACTTGCTCTCAGTGAAAGGTTTGGTGAAAATATCTATAATCTGCTCCTCTATAGGACAATATTGAAGATTAATGATCTCCACTTGAATTAGTGCCCTAATAAAGTGCATATGGATCTCTATGTATTTGGTTCTTTGATGATGAACTAGATTCTTTAAGATCTGGATAGTGCTCTAGTTATCACAGTAGATTGTTGATGGCTTCTAAAATGGAACACCAAGATCAGTGAGAATATTCTGAAGCCAAATAGCCTTAGTAGTGACATTAATAGTTCCATGATACTCAACCTCTATATATGAAATAGAAATAACATTTTGTTTCTTACTCTACCAATAAATGGGGCCAAATCTGAAGTGAAAGTTGTAACTAGAAGTGGACTTATGATCATCATAATCACTA
Organism: Torreya grandis; assembly: GCA_037957365.1. NCBI lineage: Eukaryota > Viridiplantae > Streptophyta > Pinopsida > Cupressales > Taxaceae > Torreya > Torreya grandis. The sequence goes on along the minus strand of JARHVA010004764.1, from coordinate 14,065 downwards.
GCCCAATCAGAACTATGTATTCCACCTAGTCTAAACCTATACCTACTATATAGTGAATCCCATATCTGATAGTGCCCTAAATATAACTCAAAATTTGCTTGGTATCTCTCTAATGAATTTCATGTGGTGTCTACATAAAGCATGAAATCATGCCAACTACATATGAAATGTCAGGTCATGTATGAGCCAAATAGATGAGGCTCCCTACAAGCTAGAAATATAATGTGGCATCAACCAAGGGAGTGGAACAATGAACCTCAAGTCTAACTCTAGATAAAAAAGGAGTCAATATAGGCCTACAATCATCCATGTGAAACCAAGCTAATAAGTCCATGGTATACTTGGGCTAAGAAAGTGTAATCTTGGAAGAAGACTATGCTATCTGAATCCCAACAAAATAATGAAATAATCCCATGTCTATCATAGAAAACCTATCATGAAGTGTAGTCTTAACAATGTTTATGATGGATGTTGTGCTCCATATAATAATGATATCATTAACATTGAGCACCAAGTACAATAGTGAATCCTCTTATCATAAAATATAGACATTCAGATCTAAGTGACATCTCGAGAATCCAACTGAGAGAAGAAATGTGTCCATTTTATAATACCAAGCCCTAGGGGCTTGTTTTAGACCATAGAGAGACTTCTTCAAGCAACATACAAGTGAATAATCTTGAACTAACCCCTATGGCTACTCTATATAAATCTCCTCATGAAGAAATGCACTCTTCACATCCATATGATGTACAACCCAACCATGAGATGCACCAATAACTAGTATCAAGTGAATAAAGTTCATATTGTCAATAGGTACAAAGATTTATATATAGTCAATGCCTTCTACTTGGGAAAAACATTTGGCCACTAAGTGTGATTTATACTTATCAATATTTCCATCCAATACAAACTTAGTCTGATATATCTAACTACATCATACTACTTTTCTTTCCTTAGGAAGAGGAATAAGATCCAAAGCATTGTTCCTAATCAATGAGTCATACTCTTCTTCCATCACTAAATCCCACTCAATTATCCCTATGGCTTCTTGAAAAGACTATGGATTAGAAGCTGTGGCAATTTAGGAATGTGGAAGATCATGCTGTGACCATGTTCTCATTCTATCTAATGGATCCCTAACAAGAGGGTCTACATCTACCAAAGTCTATCTATCCCACAAAGGCATCAATGGGAAAGGATCTAGAGGAGGAGGAGGAGTAGGAACATGACTTTCTAAACCCTATTGTGGAGGTAATACCTCATCATCCTTATGAGTAGATAAAATAGGAGTATCATCATCATTGCTATCTAATTCTTCTAAGGAAGAAGACTGAGAAATGTTAAAACACAAATCTAAAGGACTTTATTCAAAGTAAACACTTCTCACTATAATAAGCTCATTTGAATCTGGATCAATGAGCCAATATCCCTTAACACCATCAGGATATCCCACAAATATGCAAGTTTAGCTTTATTTTTCTAAAGCATGATGCTTGTTTGAAGGTATGTGAGCCCATGTTAGGCTGTCAAAGACTCTGAAATGATGCACATATGGCTTCCTATTACACCAATTTTCAAGAGGTGTTATCCCCTTTAAAGCTTTATGATGAACTCTATTATATATATATATATATATATATATATATATATATATATATATATGTAGCATAATTAATCACTTCTGCCCAATACTTAAGTATTAATGATTTTGAATGAATCATACAACTGGCCATCTCTTTTAAGAATTTGTTCTTCCTCTCTGCTACACCATTCTACTAAGGTGTGTATGCAACTGAATGCTAAAGATCAATTCATTCAAGAGAATAGAATTATTCAAACTTGTTGTTCACATATTCCCTCCCATTATATATGCAAAGAATCTTGACATACTTCCTAGATTTATTCTTTGTTAGAGATTTGAACTCTCGAAATCTATCAAATAATTCACTCTTGACTTTCAAAAAATAAACCCAATTATATATGGAATAGTCATCAATAAATGTGAGAACATAGTGGGTTTTACTAAAGGACAAAGTAGGTAATGGACCCACTAAATCACTATGAACAAGTTCAAGGACTTGTGTATCCCTCCAAGCCTTCCTTTTATCAAATTTATCCTTTGGATGTTTTCTTAAGGCACAACCATGACATACACCCCCTAAATATTGAATCTATGGAAGTCATGTAACTATATCCTACTGACTAAGCTACTATAAATAGCTGTATTTTAGATGACCAAACCACTCATGTCATAAATTGCTCACTAAATCAGTGTGTGAGAGTAAAGATATAGAGGAAGACTGAGGTACAAAGTGGGAGAATGAATAAATTTGAGTATTATTGTTGACTTTTTCCACTATAACTAAGGCATTATCTTCCAAATTTTTGATTGATATAGAATCAAATGTGAACTCAACTTTCCTATCAGTATCAAAGTGAGTGATTTTTTAGATAGAAAGAAGATTAGTTGATAGCTTTAACACATAGAGGACACCCTCAAATACACCACTATCAACAACAACTATACCTTTTCCTATAACATCTACCTTATAATCATCACCTATAAGACTATGAGGCAAGGAACTTGGTTCTAATCTAGAAAAGTATTCTTGATCAAAACCCATATGGTGTGAAGCACCTGAGTCAATGACCCATGACTTGGCATAATTTTCTAGTGCAACTAGTGTCATAGCTTTCCCTTTCCCTAAATTTCAAGGAGTGGAAGAATCCTTTGAAGAGGATTGATTAATGTTATTATTTTAGAGTAGACCTTTAAGTTCATCAATTTCTTTCTTCCAATAATTTTGTTCACTATGAAACCCCTTTTTGCAATAAGGGCAAGGAGTGCCAATCTTTTTTTGTGAATACCCTTTCTTATTAGTGGATTTATAATCTCCTTGTGAGGAAGATTGTTTCCCTTTATTCTTATCTTTCTGTGACTTATTCTGATTATTCTACTTATTTTTACTTGAACCTATATTTGATGTTGATGTTGAAACTTGATTATGTTGAGGTTGACTTATAACTAGAGCTTGATATTTGGATGACTTGATTATACCCATAGCTATTAAATTTTCTTCTTCAGCCATTAGAATCTCAGAGAATACCTCAAAGGTGGGCATTTGATAAGATGTGCCCAATGTGAGCTGATGAGTCTAAAAGCTAGAGATAAAAGATAAATATTTAGGACCTAATTTATGTAAGGCACTAAAAATAAATTGAATATCCTTTTTATCAATTTTACATTCATAAAGTTTTTCTCTAAGATCTATGACTTTAGTGATGTAGTCTTGTATTGTAGCATAATTTTTGGGATCCAAAATAATGAGTTCATTGTCAATTTGGTAACCACTAACCTCATCTATTTTTCCAAACAATGATGTTAATTTATCCCAAGCCTCTTTTGGAGTTGTACATATGTCAAGATGAAAATTCAAATCTAAATACATGTAAGACCAAATGCATCCAATTACTTTAGTAGTTTCAAAGAGAAAGTGTTGCAACTATTTTGCATCAGTAGGTGGAGTAAGAAGAGTTGTTATGTAAGGTGTATATCCTAGCATCATTAATGAATTCTATGAATTATATTTCTATGTATTATATTTGTATGTTGTTAATAATAGGAACTTAAGATTCTCCATGATGCAATTAGAAATAATAGTCACAAAGCAAAAATCAAAATACAGAACACACCACAAATGCCCATGAATTACCTAGTTTTATCCCACCCAACAATTATTTTTGGCACTTTATAATTGAGTACAATTACAAGGCTGGATTATAATTTTTATAGTTTACAAAAATCTCATTTAGGCCCTCTAGTCTAAAAGTACAAAAATATGCACTTTATTACAAAAATTTCTACACCAATGTGTTGTGCTTAAAAAAATATTAACTTAAGAAAAAGTGGGACCTCAATTCAAGGCCATATGTGAAAGTTATGAGCCTTTGAAGTTACAAAAATGAGGATGGGAAAGAGCTATTGTATATAAATTTGAATTCTAGAAAAAATTGGAAAAAATTGAAAGTATAGCCGTGAAGAGCATGAAATTTTAAGTTATTTCAAAAAAAAATCACTCAAAAATACCTCTCAATGTTTAAATGGTAGGCTTCTAAAGTTATCCTTTCAAATCTGCCTATTGATCCATGAGGCTTACCAAAAAAAAAAATTGGCCTGCATAGTCCATATGGTTCATATGACTGTAGTTGGGAGCAAACAAATTTTATCTTTCAGAGTGACTGTGTCCAAATTAGACAAATTTTATATGGATCTGTAGGTTTTGATTTCTTCCAAACACAATCATGAGGTCTATTTTTCTCAAAAATGCTTCAATTTTTAGGTACCCATCAGATTTGGGTGTGGTGCTTCTAGATCAAATTCTTATCAATTTCACCTTCTATGCCCAATTTGGATAAAATTTTAGATGATTTTGACTATCTCAGACACTCTGAACTCAATTGTGAGCTCAAAAATTCTCCACAAAGCTCTAATTTATATTTGTCCACAAAATCAAAAAATCAATCCTATATTTGGTTATTTTTCTCTTGAATATTTAGCAATATATATATTCAAGATAGCTCTGGTACCATGTTAGAATTAGCTACAAGATCTAATGAATCTAATAAAAATCATAAATAAGAGATAAAACAATAATAGTAATAAATGATAACTATATATTTGAGATAATAACATAAATGAATAAATAACTCAAATATGATGAATTAATCTGATGATTCAATATTAATCTGATATGGAGTACATAAATAGCCATTGATTATATAGAGCAAGGCATGCATGAAAAAGATCAAGGAACTCACATAACACATGTAGTTCAACTAATATCTGTCTACATGAATAGTAGAGTGCAACTCCACACTAACAAGATAGGTGTCCAACTTGTGTATATAATCAACACAAGTTGACTATTAGTTAAACAATCTTATCCTAGCTTACCCTCAATAGTGGAGTGGAACTCCACTGTAACAAGATAAGTATCTAAGTTAAGTATTAGCTAAGTAAGCTTATCCTATTTGGTGTAAATTATTAATAAACATAATAAAATAATTACAATAAGTAATTAGTGCACTAAAATAATAAATAATAAATACAATTAAATTTAATAAAGTAAATAAATGCACCAACATTATTATTTGAGGTTTTAGTCTCAAGACTAGCCATGGTTGATGAAATTAAAATCCTAACATATAGACATAGTCACTTTCCCTTGCAGAAGTCACCCATAGGAAAGTGAGAAGGAGATTTGAAATGTCATGGTGATGGAATAAGAATGTTTTAGGTTATTGAGGACAATTTCAAAGTCTACGTAGTGAGTTTGATCCATTTAAATTTTATAAATTGGTTATGACAACCAATATAATACACATAGTCCTATAATGTGGCACCTACAAGTTTTCAATAGTGATCTAATGTTCACCTACAAACAACTCCACAAAGGTCTGAGAGAGTTGGAATAAAGGTGTTATAACTCATTTGAGACCTTAATTAAGGTCTAATAAATGTAATAAGGCCATTGTGACAATGGTAGAGTCATGAGATGGAAGATAGATCTAAGGCCTTGTTCATTGATTTAACCTTTTTGGGAATATTGGTGTATAATTCTTAATTTAGTTAAAGGGTCTGAGTGGTAAAACTAGTAAATAAATATGCAATAATTAAGCTACTAAGTTTTTTAAATTATATTTTAATTTTGACCTTTCTAAAAATAGTAATAAGAGATGAAAAAGAAGACCTAGCTAGAAACTGACTGATATGACTGAGACAGGGTTTGAGATTCATTATGTAAAACTGAGACACTATTGAAAATTGAGATTTGACCTTTGTTTTATGATTGGATAGGAGTGCCTAAAGTGGAAAAGAGTGGAACTAGTATTTTATTCCACTTCTTCCACTATTTTCCTAAGGATTTGAGATTTATAAATTTTATTTGCAAAGTTTGTGTGACCCTGGTCATAAATTTTTGACAGCTAAAAGTCTATATAGCTCACTGCAGATCAAATTTTATCTTCAAACCATATACTCCATTATGATTTGACCAATTTTGAGAAATAAGGGGGGTTAGTTTATGCAATATTCACTAAATATGTATCCACACCCCTTATGTGGGCATGGTGCCTACATACCAATACTTTGAAGAGGGATAAAGCCATATGTAGTTCTCCCACTTGATGTGCTTTATAAAATTAAATGTATGAATATGTAAAATACTAAATTGGATGTACTTGAGGTGGATAGGGACTGGTGTAAGTATTTGAATAAGCTTTTAAGTATATTGGCTAGTTGTATGTAGAGAATAGGGAAGATTAATTGAGTAGTCTTGCTTGTATTCTTGCTTGCTTATTGATATTTACCAGCACTTTCCAAATGATATTTGAATGGGATTTTATAGGGATATATTAGCCATGGGTTGAATGTACTCACCTTAGGCTAACAAAGATAAGGATTGGGAACTAGAAGAAACTAGCCATTGGGGCCAAAAATACACTTGGATAGGAGCGCTAAAAAAAGACAGCAGTGGCATTGGTGTTATAGTCCAAGTGTGGCACTATTGTCTTGAGTTGATTAGACCTAAGGGGATGGATTATTCATGGAAAATAAGGTTTAACTCAGCTAGAATCAAGTCTTGAAGGATAAAAATGACTATGAATTAGTGAAAAGATGCCTATGAGGGTCATGAGAGCAAACAAGAGGGACCTAAGGGTTTGGTGTCATAAGCCACACTTAAGTTACCAATTTTTACATTTTATATGACTATATTTCCCCCCTTTTATTCTAGTGATGCAAAAAAGTGAAATAATCGGATAAAAGAAAAAATAAAGCATGCCTAAACTTACTTGTAAGGGTGAATCTCATGAAGCTATGTGATGTTGGGTGTGCATAAAGAGAGCATGCTTTGAAGTGCAAATCTGTAAGAAAAAATAAAGAGTAGATCAGTTCTTACTAGATATGCTATATCTAAAATAAGAATATATAAAATATGGGTAAGAGAGAGAGGAAGATAAAGGAACAAATACACCTCACCAAGTATGTAGACAAATACAAAACCTATTATGATGTTGAGTGATGCTGAGTAATGTTGAGTAATGCTAGATGATGTTGTACCAAGAGTAATATCATGAATAGAGCTAAGTGCTCAATTCCCCAAAAGCGTCTCAAGAATGCAAAGGCTATCCCTTTGGCTACATCTTCACCCACTAAGTGAAGCTAAGTGATCATGCATGTGTTAATTTATGTTTGTAATGTATGTCTAATCCATTTAAATAGGTGGCTCAAGAATACAAAGGCTATCTAATCTTTTGGCTCCATCATTGCCCCATGAAGTGAAGCTTTTGAACTAATATCAATATGGATGTGTGTCATATGGGATGGATTTTAAAGACCATAAATTAACTATGATCTAATAATTTTGGTGTGGATAGTTGAATTTATGCTAGAAACTAGGCCATTCTTGGCCACTTTGAAATATAGAGAATAGGCTTGTATGAAAGCCACTCTAAAACTAGTGCACTAGGCTTATATGAAATCCAGTCCAAAATGTGAAGGTTAGGCTTGTATGAAAGCCAATATAAAATTATTCCAACCACATATATATATGGAATAATGCATGAAACTATTGAGAATGCCTAGGTAATACTGAACTTAGAAAGAAAAGAAAATAAATGTGCCACATACATTACCCCCAATCACTAGTGTCTAAAATATGGATTCTAATCTAGAATTTATACTGACTGTAGTATCTAAAAATATAAGTGAGATCCATTATTCTATGCATAATTCCCCCTATATTTGGATTCTCTAAGTAAAAGTGTATTAAAAACTATTGATTTTGAACTGGTCTGACTGTACAAAACTGTAGCTAAACCTACTTTTCTGCCTGCTCCTAAAAAGTCTAGTTTTTTTGCTATTTGGATAAGAGCAATAAAAATGGATAATAGTGGTACCAATACTGTAGTAAAATATTTAAGATATTTTCCTAGGTAAAATATGGTAACTATTCTAACATTTTCACTATCTACCTAGTTTGTTCTGACTAGTTTGATGTCTAGTTATTGTTTTAGGTGTGCTAAAAGCTAGATTTTTTATTGTTAGGAGTTATGATCTCTATGACAAAACCCATATTTTTTCCCCCTCTTCTGAGTGTAGGAATGAATACCCTTTAATGACTTCCCTCAGAAGAAATAACACTATAAGTGATTTATGCTATAAAGATACATGATATAGTAATGATAATCAACAAGGTATTTCAAGATATAGCATGGTTTGTATTGAGAAATTGTTAGATCAATAGGATTATGTCTAGATAGATATAACAATGTAATATCATGTGAAAAGTACTAAACTATAATTGGAAGTGTTATTTGTTAGTTTTCAGTTGACAAGAAGGGATGGAACATGATGCCCATCATGGCATCCAAGATAGAAAGATAATGCATGATGTGGATCATGGCATTGCAAATAATGAGAAGCAAACAAGAAAAAATTACACAAGGTAAGAAGTAATAATCATAAAAAAATGGATAAGGGACCAATAAATCAAGGGACATCTACATGTCACTCAAACTTGAAAACAAGTATACAAGGCATGTTTAAATGCCACATACACATACAATTGAAAATAAGCAAGGTTAACACGAGGGCTAAAAACACATAGAAGAGTACAAAAAAAGGACATTGGAAAATGTATTAAGGCACACACATGAATGGAAGTAAAGGATATTTCCAAATGTCTTAAGGCATATAGAGAAGACAAAATAGGAACTAAGAAATGCAAACAATCTAACTACACTAAGCAAGAAAGTAAAACATGTAATAACTAGAAATAAAATCGCATCTAACTAATCAAAGCAAGAGGGAAAGTATGAAATACATGTTAGTAAAAAAATAGGTATATGATAATAAATACACAAGTGCTATATACTAGTGAGATGTTGATAAAGTAATCTATGTAAACAAGTAAATAATATACATCAACATGATAACTAGAGTGTGTGGTGTAGGAATGCCATAACTTAGATGGTGTAGTCATGTAGAATATTCCCAAAGTAGGTATGTATATCACTGTGTGTCTCAAATGTATAAGTATGATGCCCCCTTAATGGGTAGAGTGAAGTAATCAAAGAGCTAGATGCCATTGCACACACTTAAAGGAGAACAAGTGAAGCATGGTAATGTAGATAAATAGACAAACAATAACATATAACAAAAAATAGTAGTAGAAATGTAAAGCATAGATAATGCATACAATCAATTTTTTTTGGTGTTTTGACATATTTGAATGTTTTTTGTGTTTTTGATATGTTGTATTGTTTTTGTATTTTGAAATTTTATGAACTATGTATAATCAAGCATACAAAATTATATATAGGTAAAACTAAGGAGAAATGATACTAACCAATGAGTCTCATGAGAGACTCCCTATCATGGTGTCCTATATCAAGGAGAGGAATCATGCATGATCATGAAGCACAATGGAAATGTTGAGATTATGGATCTAGAGGTTGTATATGTTGTAAATGCTCCAAAATCTCTAAAGTAAAAATTGAGTGTGGGGTCCCCCTATAACTCTAAGAATTATAATTAACTTTAGGGCTCTTAGGGACCCATCTGATAGTAATAAAATCTCTTTAAACATGTTCTATTTGAGTAGATGCATGAGATCTCAATGATACTACCCTAGGTGTGAACATTGTCACTGGAAGCTATCTAGAATCCTAAATCTATGGAGGTGTATAAACTCTATGTGTTAGTGATAGATGCCTCAACTATGTCTAAATCAAAACTAGAGGATGAACTATAACTGGTGGAGAAACTAGAACTAAAAGTTGAATTGAAATTGGTGACTACAAAGTAAAACATGGCTCTGAAGTGGGGAGTGGTAGCTCATATGGAGCTCCACCAACTATAACAACCTAATTAATGTGATTTAATTTCATGTATTTGTGAATTGTAGAAGGTACTACTTGAAGTTTTTGAATCCAAGGTTGACCAAGTAGCATACACAAAAATCCTACACTAGGAACTATAGTGAATGGTATTGTCATGTGTGTTGGGCCAACTTGTAGAGGAAGTACTATCTCACCTAATGAGCTCTGTATGTGCCCACTAAATTCATTGATAATTATGTCCATTGGGGCAATATCTTGTGATGAATATCCTAAATGCTATAATAATGTCATAGTGCACATGTTCACAATGGATCCATTATCTATGAGAACACTATGAAGAGGATGATTATGAATGTAAGATCTGATAAAGAGTGCATGATAATTTGAATCATCCTTGACTATCTCTTTCTCTAAGAAGGAGATGGAAGGTCTAGCTGGAATTCTAGAATTATATACACTAATCATGTTGCTCAAAGTATGTGTCTCAACTGAAGGTTGCCTATATGTATCTAGTGGTAGATGTGCATGATATGCATGGTGAACCTTTGATGTGTCCCATGCCTCTTGTTTATAATTTTGTGGAAAAGGATCTAAAAATATTTTCAAAGATTTATCCTATGTTTGCTTTGCTTGAGGAGGCTGAACTAAAGTGCCAAGATCAATATTATTTCCATCTATCAAATCTTGTATATTGTGTCTCAAAATGATGCATCTATTTGTTTTATGGCCTGGTGCCTTGTGAAACTCACAAAATACATGCTAATCATATCCCAATGGAAGAGGCTTTATTGGGTCAAGTTCCTAAATAGGAGGAAAAGATATGATGTTACATTCCAATAGTTACTATAAAACTCTAGCTGGAGAAACTGGTAGATTGGTAAAGGTTCATCAATGAGGTGCTGATAAAATCACTTGTTAAGGGGGCTCAAAAGATACATTAATTGTTAGTTGATTCTGACTCTTGTCATCATTGACCTTGACTTTGTATGGGACTTTGCTTTTACTCTTGTTTGTTATTTTTGAGATACTTGTATACTTGAGTTTGCCCATTGAAATTATTTTGACTTCTCTTTCCTTTAATGTGTGACCTAATTTAGTGAAGGAAGGGAATCTTTTGAACATAATTTATTCAAGAAAAGTTGGTAGAAGACTCTATTTGAAGATATCTTGTAACTCTTGATCAACCATGGGGCTAGTCATCTTAGCCAAAATAGTCTTATATCGAAGAACATAATCTATGAGATGCTCATTTGACCTTTTTTTTGTTGTATAACTTGAGAATATGAAACCTTATCACCAATGTTAATGCTAAAATGAGCTAGAAACATGTCAACTATAGGATTGAATGCATTGATTGACTAATTAAGTAGATTGTAGAACCATTGTAAAGTATAATCCTTTAAGCTCCATGGAAATAACTTGGTAAGTAGCCAATAATTTGGTGCATATTCCAATCATACTACATGAAAATATCTCAAATGTGTCTCTAGATCACCCTTTCCATCATATAGAGTAAGTTCAGGTTGAATGAAACCTTATGGAAAGGGTGTAGAAGCAACGTGACATGCCAATGGTGTATGTAATAAAGCAAAAGAATCTAAAGCCTACTTAAGTATAGAAGCACCTTGATTAAGATGTATCACCTTGAATTAAAGAGATCTTATCTCTTGTATAAGGGATACTACATCAGGAGAAAAAGATGTACTAGCTGTAGCTAGTGGCATAGAGGTAGGCTGGGCTAGTATAGGGGGTTATTGAGACATAATTTCTCCCATTGTGTCATTTAAAACTGGTTTCTATATGGTTTGGGAAGATTGACCATTGTTCACTCTTTTTTGTTCTTCTTGTAGTGTTTTAAGCATGTCATCAGGGTGTTTAGTTAAGAATTATTGAAATTCACTTTTATCAGTTTCATCAAAACTGATATATTAGGCCATTGTTAAAGTAGGAAAATAATTTGAGATTTGATTGAATTTTTTGCAATTATTTGTAATGGACAAAGTGATAGAAAATGAAAGTACTAAATATAGGAAATGTAAATTCCTAAAAATAGTTAACTGGAAATTACATAAAAAGGATACGAAACTCACAAACATGTAAGGTGACACCTCAAGAAGTAATGGGATCTAGTAAATTCAACTAGGGTATTGAGAAAATGATATTTATTTGGAAAAATACTATGAAAATTTGAAATTTAAAGTGAATTTCTAAGTTAGATATGCAAGTAAAAAATCATAAATTTATTGGAAAATTTGTGATTTAAAGAGACCTAGAAGATGTAACTAGGGTTTTGAAAAATAAATATTTCTAAAAATTACTATTGAATTTTGAAATTTGAAGTAAATTTTTTATTTTAATATGCTAGTAAAAAGTTAAAAAATTATTGGAAAATTATTGGGAAAATACTAGGATCTAGTATGGGCAACTAGGGTTTGAAAGAAAATTATTTTAAAATTGCTAAAAAAATTTAAAATTTAAAGCTAATTTATGATTTTATTACATAGGTCAAAAAATAAAAAAAGGAAAAATTAGTAGGAAATTTATCCTAGGGTTTCTAGGGTTTTTATGTACAAATGAAGTAAGTTAGGTTCACTAAATGATTTAATATTTTTGGGAATATTAGTGTATTAAGCTACTAATTTGCATAAATTAGATTGAAATTTTGACCTTTCTAAAAATAGAAATAAGAGATGGAAAAGAAGAATTACTTAGAAATTGACTAATAGGGTTGAGACATGGTCTAAGATTCACTATGAAAGATTAGGACACTATCATAAACTAAGATTTAACCTTTACTTTATGATTGGACAAGATCACTGAAAGTGGATAGGAGTGGCACTAGTGCTATAGTCCAAGTGTTACACCATTGTCCTAAGCTAATAGGATATGGGGGGATGGATTAGTCATTGGAAAAAGGGGTCTAGCTCAGCAGGAATCAAGTTTGGAAGGTTATGGATGACTAGGAATCGATAAGAATATGCCTATGAGGGTCATGAGAGAAAGCAAGAGGGACCTAAAGGTTGGGTTTCACAAGCCACACTCAAGTTAGCAATTTTTGCATTTTATATGACTACATTAATAAATTTGAAATGTTGACATTGAGACAATTTACCTTAGTTTCTCTAAAACATGTTTTGCCCATATATTTGGTCTTTTCATAGTAGAGTGTCTTGAGGAATGAACAGGTCTATTAGTTTCCACCTTATATTACAAGCATAGGGGAAATATCTTGTCATAATAATATGGTTGGTTGATCAAGAAAAGATGATGGTATAATTATTCCTAACTTAGACATTTTTGACATGAAACACTCATAACACACTATGCTAAAATGACTAAAAGTAACCAACTTGTAGTAGTAAGTGAGATTATGGTCTTTAATCATGAGGATAGATCATATAAGTATGTAATACTTTGAATAACCTCAAGGAGGATAAAATAAAGTGAAGTTCAAGGTTGAGATACACACTACCACCTATAGGAAAACCCCATGGTTTTTCAAATGGAGAACCAACAGTCAGTATGCAGACCATAGTGTTGATGGTAAGAAAAAAGAAGCAAACCTTATAGGTATTTATGTTAAATTAGGTTGGAAATGATTCACTAACCTCAATATTAATTAATGGATTTAAATTAAAATACCTAAACATAGGTTACCACCTTTAGGGACCCCTTAAGGCATCTCTAATTGTCAACTACAACTGACAGTCTGACTGTAGACTAACCTTGGTAGATGAGAGATGTTATCTTGGAAGATTGGCATAGGTATATGATGGATGAATAATATTGAGAATGCCTTAATATTTTTTACATAACCCTCTCATGTGATTCTTAGAGTAAGTAAATAGGGTAGAGTAAAGACAAGTCTCAAACATCACCTACAAGTAGTTATAGACCCTGAACAATCACAGGGTTTGAGAAGTTTGTCTTGTGGTTATTGAAGTGTTGATGACTCTATAGGTATGATAAATTTTTTTAATTTGGTGTAAAAGGTCATCAATACCTATTATAACCCTTCATGGTCTAATTTTGTCTTTACAAATAGGGGAGATGCCCTCTATTTTATCTCAGACAAAGGGCACTCCTAATTAAGACATGAATATAGGCTTGGTGAGTAAAAGGTAGGAGGATAACATGAGAAGTTTTGGGATGTTGATGA